>OX103979.1:28733658-29072713 GCA_944470395.2 Schistosoma turkestanicum | reverse complement strand
AAGCGAGATGATAATAATCGATGGTTAGAGACCTTGAATGACATGGCTCAAAATCGTTCGCAATGGCGCAGGTGCATTTATTCTTTGTGTTCTCTCAAATCCTAATCTTCTGGATTCTTCAACCCCTCTAGTTTCGACTCTCTAAACTTTTCTCACTGAATCATACTTCTTGAATAGTATCTTCTAATCCTAACCTCTCCGATTATTTCTAATTCCCTTACTACCTCTTCTACAATTGGATTTGAATTGACGATTACTTCTCTGTGCTGATGTGGTATGGCAACATGAACTGATGTACTTATGTACAAAGTTCTACGTTGCATTTGACTTGACTTGACTTGACGATGGAAAAAAGACTGATATTGCTCGACTCAAGGAAGAAAGTAAGACTTCAGAGGAAAACTTATTTATTTACTAACTACTGATTCACAATCAATCAAAGTGATTTCACAAATGAAAATGAGATATTTGTCAATTTAAATATACGGTCAATAGATATAATCTGAATCCATCAAACTGACAGTAATTGATATTATTTAACTAATAACTAATTATATGCATATAATTTACGGTATTATTAGATTAATTGCTTTAACCAACGGATATAACTGAATTACAAAAGATTCTTGGCTTGTTTTTGAGAGTTTCAGTCCACTACATGAAACAGCCTTTTTAGTTATATTTATGTTATTGTAGCATTTCATAATATGATCGGTTTGGCTTATTTTGTTGTGTACAGCTTTTAAGCTTTGCTGAACTTAGATTTCATTATTTTTTTCAGCAAGCTGATTTCTTCAATGAATCCGAGCAGTTTCACTCACACAGAATATCTTCCATTAGCTATCCTCCATCTCATCGTTATGATTGTGATAGCTTCAAACGCAGTAAAAGCTCTCAGTATCCCTCATTTGTGTCGAATTTTCCAGCTTTTCACAATCCACCTATTGTCCATTCTTTTGAATTAGATTTTAATTCTGAAGTTGACGATTTGCGTGGTCTTGTTTATGGAACTGGAGGTGGATTGTTGAAATCGATTAGCCGAGTGATACGTCAATTAAATGAGCTTCATCGTCTTCGGCTAGTGGATCTTTTCCTTGCGTCCGATGACGCTAGGCAGTTAGTTTTTGAAATAAGCAGCGTAAGTGTGAATTGTAGTTCCATTTTATCCATGTGTATCTTATCAAAGGCATTTCATTTTTTTGGTACGTATCGTCAAAATCCATTCGGTTTGAGGTTGTTTTTTATGAACACTGACTTAGTACTTTGTATAAAAGCCAGGCAAAGTAAAGTCTCCGCCTCATTGTAATGAACCTTTTCTCTATGCGAATAGTCATGAGTTACGGTCAATAACGCCACCAACTATTGATTATGTAATCAATAAAGACGTTGATATCAGATGAAATAAGTGATTTATTTAAATTAGATACAGTTTACTAGCTGTCTTCTTCCACATGTCATCCAGTCTTCAAAAAGCTTCGGATCTGACACCCTTCCCTTCAGCAGTAACTTCTGGGTGACACTCCGCTGCATACTACTTTCAAGCCACCTTGAAAGTAGTAGACACAATCGTAATTATGCACGGAAGTTCGATTTGTTTGTTTTTCTGAAAGTCAATGCTTAATGATTGGTAAGATAAAACATTTAGGTTCGATGTAATTAAGCCTTTACATGGCTCTTTATTTCAAAAACAAGATACTGTGTTCATTTCTGACTTGTATTATGCTAACCAATTAGCAAAATATTTGTTAATATTGGTAACATTTGTAACATTCCCATACCAAGTTTTGTTGTTTCTTGTTGATTCTGTATCATTTCAAATAAAAATTATTAAGCTATCAGAAAGTATATTAGTAGGTAGTTACCATGATCCTGTTTGTGGTCAAATTTTACCAACTAGCCCTTACATCATGACCTCTAGATAGTTATAAAAATAACGCAAAATCTACAAGTGTTTCCCTCTATTTAAGTGTGGCACAGTTCGAATTGTGAATTTCGACTTCATCGCTGCACCTCAGCAGGAAATTCTGTAATTGTCATCACTATTTGAACAATCAAACACTGGATAATTGGATGTCATGCATTAGTCTGGCCTACTTCTGTGGCTTATAGATGTAATTTCAGTCAGTGCAATTCTGTTTACTTCACTCAACAGTAATTTAACAACTAACATTACATTTCCACTAGTACAACGTAACGTGAATAATTTATAAAGGGTTTCGGTGGTTAGGCAATATGCGATTTCTGAAAGGCAAAAGCCAGATATCTTATTTATAATGCTATTTGTTGCATCGAAAGAATGGTATTAACACAGGTCATTTAGTTTATGAAGTGGATAAAAATTTCACATATTCAAGTAGTATAATCTTTTAGCTCATTTAAGTCGAATACTTTTGAAGTCCCTCAACACGTTCAGGATGTCATGTACGAATTCATTGAAAATATTTGATTGTTTCCTTATCCAATAGCGTACGCTAAACATATGTTTATGAATATAATTGCAATTAAACTTTTCCGTGTATAATAAGTCTTTAAACTTCTCCCATATCACTGTTGGTATTGATATCGTAACAAAAAACTCGCGCGCAATAAGTTTTACGTGCACTTTGTATTTTGTCTCAACTGGGAATTTCATATACTCTACTCTCTTTCTGTTCACCACTGTGGTGATATTTCTGCCACAACCTCATTCAACGTCCAAAAGTTCCAATACTCATGTTTTCAACACATTAACCTTAATATTCTGTAAAATTTTTAGTTTCACGAAAATACCTTGTTTTTTTACTTTTATTTATTCATGTATTAAACTTTAAGTGTAGTTTGTGTTTCGTATTGGTTAATCGTTTATTAAATATGGCTATGTGACCTTTTTGTCATCCAGGTTGCTTCACATTGTCTGACTGATCTCAATCTTGTCCACTTCTATAAGTCATCTGTTAATGCTCTAACTGCTAATATTATTTCTGGTGAATATCAAAATGCTGACAATGCTTCAAACGACAATAGCTATCTAAGTTTGGATGGAGATTGGTACTTCTTGGATCCTCGTTGGCTTAGCGCTAGACCTCAACCGACCAGTGATAATCCTTTATGTGATTTGTCTAGTCTTTTTCCTAAAATAACACGTCTCACTTTGAGTCCAACTCAGTTGACTGGTCCAATGCTTCTTCGACTTTTGTACCAAACTTCGTTACGCGAATTATTTTTAGTTCAAGTTCGTTACCATTAATTTATAATACCTTTATGTTATTTGCAGTGTACTGTCGACTATTTTTAGTTTACTTATTGTTGTTGAAGTGTTTTTTATTAATACGTTAATTTCGGGAATCCTTCTTAGACTGTTGGAAATTCCCATTGTGGGTGTATGGCAACACATTTACAATTAATTGATTATTAGATAGTGATCATTGTCATGTTTGTCCAGTTCTTTTAATGATGATAGGATTCTATTGATTAGATTGCAAAACGGCGACTAGGCTAAGTGAGTGGACTAGTTATTGCTCAAGGAGCCGGTTAATATCGTCTCAGACTTTGAGGCTGCATGCTATGGAGTCGAGTTGATTACGTAGTAACTTGTCTGCCAAAAAAACTTTCTTATTTCGTCCATTAATTGTTATGATATCACATCCCAATTTATATGAATTCGTTTCCAATTTATAAGTACGGATTATTTGTAATGACTGTGTTAAATATTTTGTCTCAAAATATAATGACTTCCTTTACAGTTAACAAATATTATCCTTCTCATCTTATATGGAGTATGTGAATTAGTCAGCTTAATTATGCAGATAAAAATGTGCAAAACATCACTAATATTGTCTGTTGTTGTTTTTTCAGAACAAAGATATTGGAAATGTTTGCTGAGCCCTTAGACTGGGCTTTTTAACTTGAATCCTTGTAAATTTCAGTATATTTAAGCGACGAAAACGAATCCTATTCAAAATGTTTTAAGGTATCTGTGATGTAGTAAGCACTAAATTAAGGTATCAGTCATAGAGACTATTATATGTATCAAATACCTATGTTCTAAGTGAGTTATTCACGTATTCATGTAAATCGGAAATGGGTAAATTTAGTATTTCAGGAAAAAGAAATTCGTCACACTGCAATCTATAATGTTTTGTAATAACAACACTTGTACACTTTAATCAATGATGCTACTGTGGTTCAACTAATTTGCTCATTACAGTTGATCATTTTCCTTTCTAAGGTTATTAACTATTCTTATATTGTTCTTAACTTTACGAAATATCCAAGCAAAAGCAGTTAGTATTACTTCAAAGGTGTTCTTATCATTATAACGTATGGCTAAATAAATTGGCATATATTAATGTTAATATTTAGTTCTTGAAAGCTTGTGGTTAACAAAATTGTTTTAACATTTCATATTTACGTTAATATTTGCAGAACTTCATGATAAATATAAATTAATATTCAGAGTGAGTTTTTTTTAATGAACTTCACTATGCATAATTTTAGACTATATCCAATACTAATTTTAAGGATGTTGTTTAAAAAAAAGATTAAAAGTAGTTTTTGACTTGATTTTATTTTTGTAGACTGATTTGACTGTATTCACTATACCACGTTCTAAAAACCCCTCTCTTGTTCAACGAACTATTTCTTATGATTCTAATGATTTAAATATAAGATTTAATGAGAATCGAAATTTTGATCCTTGTGATTCAAGTATGCTAGATTTGATTGATTGGACTGCAGATGTCCCACATGCTCGAAGATATGGAACTAGTCAAGAGGCAACATCTGGTTGGAAACCGATACCTGCATACATGTGGCGTGCTGCTAGTACTCTTCGTCCACGTTTCACCGTTCATTTGAAGTTGGAATTGGTTGAAGAATTAACTCGCTTACGATGGAAAAGTTCTTCATCATCTGATAAATCAAACTCAATTCGTAATTTACTATCGTACTGGCCTGTTCCTCCTGCACCTGTAACTTCAATCACACTGATTCTAACTGGGGAACCGACATTTGTGGCTAGTTTATTGAGTCCGAAAAATCCAATCAACCCTATATTTTATTCAGAATCACTTACATCATTGATAATATCATTAGAGGTATGTAATTTTCTTTTCTTTACGATTAGTCCGAATATTCACCATTTGTGTGGTATGGGTATAGTATTGGCTTGGTAATTGAAATATAACGTTTAATAATTAGATTCTATTTTCATACTGTGATATTTACGTGGATTTGAACAGCTCGACAGAATCACTTAAAGTCATGGAAAGGACGTGAGTCGGAACTAATGGTGTTGGCTTTTAGTTGGCGATATTGATGAGAAGTCGAGAGTAAGTTGTCAGGTTCAGGATACGTCAGGTCAACCTTATCAAGAAAATTGTTTTAAATTCTGTTCAAAGTAATATATAATAGCAAGATTCTTATGGCAAATGTTTCCGGCTGATTGTTTTCCATTTTGTGAAATGCAGTAAAGACTAAGAGGTATTCAACAAACAATTTTCTGTTAAATAATACACTAACGACTTATATTCAAACAATAATTCTCTTAAACGTTTTTGTGCAAAAATGTCCTCCTCAACTCCCATCGTCAATGAATTATATCTCATTTGTGTTACATATATGCATTATCAAACTGCCCGACTAAACGGATAAGTGAGAAACTGTGAAGATAGAGTTACTCACCGTTTCTTCTTAATTGTCTCTGCCTACAATCCCACTGACTGCACCTTGGACAAGGTAAAGATAAATCTTTCAGAAAGCTATCGGACCCCCTCAGAACTTTAGTCACTCCAATGTAGTAAAGTGGCTGATGGATTTAATGCTCAAGTAAGTAGACTGTGTAAAGGAGAGACACCCAGGTGGATTTTTTACTACTCGAAATGTTTAAAATCATAGTACTAAACATGTCAAGTACTCAATTTTCTTTTCAGATTGAATATAACTGGCATAGTCTCTACATTTTAACCTTAAACCTTAAATTCTGAAACGCCTTTATTTTATGGACAGACTAGTAATCAAGTAACGTTGCTTTATTTTCGGATGAAATTCATTTATCCATATGATTACGGAGCCATTTTAGCTTGTTAGTTCGTAATGAAAATTTTCATCTGATAGGCCTGACCCTTACTCTTAATACTCAGCTCTGACTAGTAACTGTATAGAGACTCCAATATGTTTAGATTCATTTAAAGGTTCAAGAACATGTACAGTCTCTATCCATATAGCCCAATGCATACGTCTTTCCTATTATTTACAGGTAGAGTAGTAACTTGTAAATGTAAAATTTATTGAAATTTACAATCGTATTGCTTTATTTCCCGTAAACTATTGATTTATAAAACCCGTTTTCTGATTGGCCGAATACGATTTGAAAATTCGTCGCGATTGTTTTAAGCTCGTCCATATACCATACTTTTGCCACGAAAATTTGTAGCAGAATAATGTAAATTCATTAATTTCGTCTAACTGTTTACAATCTAGCAATAGTAGTATAAATTATTCAGAAATAATTTAGTGTACACACTAGATTTTTCATAATGTCAGAAAAGATTTTATCAACGAAAAAAATAAGCAACACGTAGGAGAGAATTATTTAGTATTCTCATGTTTTTGTCGAATAATGCGAATATTTTAGAGGTTACCGAATAACAATTATGAAAATAGACATTGAGCTAAATAGACTCTAGAAAGAATAAAGAAAAGGCATTTATAGTTGCAAATACAAAATGAAATATTATGCAATTAAGTATCGGAAACTGAAAATACTTGGCCAATGCAAGACAATATCATTTGTAATGCATAGGTTCCGTTTAAGCTTTATGATAGCTACGGCTTTAGTAAAACACATTACATTCAAAGTTATTTGCTCATTAATCACTTTGAATGGCTTTTAAAACTCCATCGTCATACCCACTATTAAGTAAATTTTAGAAAATCTAGTTGTTTAAAGCATATTGATCTGTTTGTCTCAATTTGAAGAATTCGCTCGAAAATACAGACAATAACTATTATTTCTGTGACTCTAAATGTTACCCTAGTCTCTAGGTATGCTTAAAACTATTATGGGTTCACCTTAGTCGAATAACGAGAACAAAACAAGGACTCAGCGTCCAGGTAGGCTACTATGATCCCTTGACCTGAATGTACTAGCAAGAAGTCTTGATATAGCGTACGAAGTTTATTCTACAAACACCCAGCCAGTACAATGAATCCAAGCACACAAATTGCGTTTATTTATACACTATAGAGACGTCCTTGGGAGTGTCACAAAATAGCACATTAAAATACACAACAACCAATCACAGCCAAGGATTCTCCTGGTGGGAAATGTGATCTTCAGGTCAACTGATCAGCCCATAAAATAAATCAAGCGAGTTCTGGGGATCTAACGTTTCCAACACTCCTCCCGTTTTGATAGCGTGCGCTCCTGGGGTCGACTTGCATTTTGACTGTTGTTCGCCGCTGTCTGAGAGGATACCTTCTGGAACGGAGATCAGCTTGTGACTGAGCTTCTTCTCGCGGTGGGCCTGCCGATAGGTTGAAGGTATCAAGCAGGATGTCAAGGTGAAGATTTTCTACTCTTGATGAATGATCTGGCGCTAGCCGTTTGCGTATCTGGTTTCGATGGCTTGGCCACCTTTCGCCTCCTACCTCTACTTCGTACATAACTTGACCAACTCTTCTGACCACTCGCGCTTCTACTCAGGGACCATGATTTGTTCTGTAGTCATATTACGAAGTAATATGATTGCCTCTCCGACTTTGTCTCTGCTGATGTTGTTGCATTAGTCGGATGCATCAGGCTGTGGATCATTTCCAGTGTTCTTGTCATCAGGATTTCTGCTGGGGACTTTTGCTCCGTTAACAACTCATTTGGTATTGTTCGATAGACGTACAAGAAACTTCGCAACCCGTCGGCTGGTGTCCCCTCCCCTTTTGACTTAACCAATGCTCTTTTAAACGTATCCACTAACCTTTCAGCTTGCCCATTGGATTGCTGGTGGTATGGTGGCGAGCGTAAGTGTTTAATGGCAAGCCGTTGGCAGAAAGTTTGAAATCGGGTAGAGGTAAATTGAGACCCATTGTCACATACGATATGCCATTTCGAGAGAAAATTTCGATGAGCTATATTGTCTTAGTCGTCGTGGGCGGCATTACGGGATTGATTTCCGGCCATTTTGAGAAGGCGTCGACCACAATTAGATACACAATTCAATTGATTTGATCAGCAAAGTCAACGTGTATCTTGGACCAAGGATGATCAGGTTTGGGCAATGAAACCGGCGGAACTTTGGCATTCATCTTTGCCGCCTGCTGACACCGCATGCATTTTTCAACCAACGCTGTGATATGTTGATCCATGAGAGGCCAGTATGCATAACTCATGGCTATGGACTTCATTCGTTTAACCCCTGGATGACCGAGATGGAACTGTCTCAGCACTTTTGCACGAAAGGATTCTGGTACAACTACTCTTTCATCAAACATCAAACAATCGTTCACGATGCATAGTGAATCCTGCCGCTGATACAGTTGCTTCATGTCACCCTCAAACTTCTTCGACGGCCAACCGTTAGTGACGTATTTCATCGTCATCTTGATGATGGGGTGGTTTCTAGAAGCATTCTGTATGTCTGTTGCAGACACCGGTAATGCGCGAATTGCGGTTGTCAGATAACGTTCCTCGTGGTCTTCCATTGACAGAGATGCGATTACCATGTTTTCCTCAGACAAAGTGTCTGCCTGACCGAATTGTAGAGTGCGTCGGTATTGGATTTCGAAGTCATACCCTAAAAGCACCAAGGTCCATCGCTGATGACGATTTGATCCTTCTAGACTTGAATTATTACCCGAGCAGCAGCTGAATTAAGGAAGATCTTGATCGATACCAAGCTGGATCGTGACACGACTATGGTGGATCAAGTCAGTCTGACGTTGTGTATTGTGTCTGTCAACTAACCAGAGTAGCTGTGTTTACGTGCATGCGTAACACTAAATGAACATGTAAAACAATCAAAGTGAATCCATGAAGTAAATAAGTTCATTATATTCCACTAAAATCATCCTTCCTGCTTTATTCACATTCGCAAGTGAGAAGAATTGTGTGCGATTCCTTTGCAATTTTAAAAATTCTACTCATAACCGTGGATAATATGAATTATTTTGAACTGTTTACATTGATTTTATTTTCATGCTTCTATAATATCTACTTCAGATTGAACTGTGTAAATTGTTCACCATCATTTCTATTCGTTGATCAGAGTTTTGGCCTTTGAAAAAAAATAAGCGACGGTGGTATTAGTGATTGGGCTAAAAACCATACAACGTAAATGATTACGTATGCCTACTTCAAGATGATTAGCTTACAGTTAAGTCTTGAATGTGGTATTATTTTATAGAAATCAACTGTAAAACTTCGTAATTCTATTGATTGCTGTCACAAATAATTTATTCGATAATTCTCTGTCTGTTTACTTTTTTTCACCATTCAGCATATACCTTCTGAATTGAATGTGTCCGGTTCAATTAAACAATTGAATGAGTTATATGAAGATGATAATTTATATGGATTAGATCATATTCTACATGAATTGATTATGTCTTGTCCACATATTAATCTATTAGCCCTTGGTGGTTCAAGTGTTTATGTGCATATTTTAACTTTATTGTTAATATGTCATTGTCGTAAATACAATCCATTACAACTACTTATCCAAGAAGAATGTTGTCAGTTTGAAGGTGTTTGTCCATTGACTGTTCCAGGTGCATTCTCTGATTGGTATAATAGTATGTTGACTGAACCGATATCGTCCAGATCGAGAATGGCAGAGTCTCTCATTTGTACAGCATTAGATCGACGTCGATGGCATTTCTTAACGAACTCAGAATTTCGTAATCAACTTAGGAGTTATTTATTATGAGTTATTTATTTATTATCTATTAATGGACTCTTTCATTTGTTAAACAATATTTTCGTTTATCCTATTCACCGTTTTTGAATAAAATAATCTTGATTTTTTGATTTTTTCTGATCCCTTTACTTATGTCACTCTTGTTTATTGCTTATCCCAGTCTTCCATGAACTATCCTCGCATTTCCCCTACATAGACATTGAACAAAATAATTTATGCATGAATGAGATTATTTTTTTAAATTATCCCAAGGATATAACTAACAGTTGGTGTTATTAGTGATATCAGTGAATTATTTTATCAGTAATTTTTCGTTTGCTTAAATTGTAATAAGATTTGTGCAATTAATTGACTTACACATTTGTGCCTTCTTTTTAGGTAGATTTACCTTTTATGTAATTAAATATTTGTGACCTCAGTCTACATATTTATGTTTATAAATAAAGCTTCTTTGAAATTGAATCCGCTCACCCATTTACGTATTTACAAATATATAACAATGATCTATGTAATAATTAAAATAGATTAAATGAATTTAAGGTAGCTTTGTACTTATGAATAAGCCAGAACGAATGTATTTACCGAACTGAGCATTCTAACAGGAATAATAGTTTATTGAATTATCTTCGTATTGTGCTATTCTGTTCTAGATTTCAGTTATTGTATAGTAGTCTATATGATGAGATTTTGATTCCTTGTTGGTTAAACTATATTATCTTGCCGAGTCGACCAGAATCAACATAGTGACTATGCTTTTTTCCGCTAAATTCAAACGCTGACACCTGATAATATTGTAAAACTGCTGAACATTACTTCGTTTAGAGTTCGGATCACTTTGAGTTGGATAAAAAAGCCTATTTTTAGCATTACACAGTGAAATGACACGGCGTTAAACCTAGATTATATGAAATACTTGATTGTTCTTATGACGACTATATTCTGTTTTCATGTATTTGAAGTAAGCTCTCAGTTTAGTGATGTTATTATTGATTTATTAAGAAACAGACAACCAAATAATTTAGGAACGATATCCCAATGCTTTCGTCGAAGCAGACGATGATGGTTAAGTGAAATACTATTCGAACGTGAGGGATGATTGAGGAACATGAAACTTTTAAAGTGACTTGAGAAAATTAAAATGTCTTACTTGGGTTAAGCTAGCATATAGCCACAATATTTAGTTTGGCGTCTTTATTTAATAGTTGTGTCAGCTAAAAATAATAGATCCGAACCGATGTTGAAGTTTGTAAAAGTATTTGTTTTGTGGAGTTATTCACCAGTACAGATTCTTGGTTTTGATAATCTCTTTCCTCATCTGTTAGGAGTCAGCTTTCAGAGTCGTTCAATGTCGGCAGTGTAATGTAAATTCCTGTCATTATATATTAAGATATTTTAGAGGTATGTTTGTCATGTATAATCACCATTCACTTTAATACCCATTTCAGATTTGAGTAGACTTAATTTAGATGGAGTTTCAAGGTAATTACTCCAAGATAGATAAAATTGTCTGTTGTACGTTGATGTTTTAAAAGCCATGGCAATATGTAACAATTCAAACCATACTTAGATAAAGAATGGATTCATTTATTACCCGTTTGAAAATATAAACAACTAAATGCTTTTTTATTTCTCGTTAATGATTCCTTTAGTTCTCCTTTATTAATTTATTCACTTTATAGGGTGGAAACCTAAATTTGAATAAGTTTATGTAGAAGAAAATCTGTTTGGTTTTCATATTCACAAATGTGTTGTTGAACAAACTGGTTTACACACTTCTTTCCTTTTGGTGACTGAAAAAAAGAATCTTTCTGATTATGTGCTATTATTTATAGCTTTGCAGTCATTGATTGAAAGTTTCAGAGAACAACTAGATCAAGTGTTAAACGCACCTGTTTCGAAATCCAGGTATTCTAAGAACCGTATCGCTAACATCATTATATCACAGAATCATCATTATCCAGTCTTCTCTAAAGGGTAAAAACTTTAATTTCAGTCGACAAAGTTTTAGCCAAATTAAGTAATTGCTATTAATCTGACAGTCTTTACGGTAATATTCTTTTTCAAGATGAGAATATCTAGATATTTAGGTATTATTTTATATCAGGATTATTTGTATGCTTTTCTAATTTAAAGTTGTCTCAGGAACAGCTTATGAACAACTTTGGAGATTTTCTCACCATACATGTATGTATTAATAAGAGCACTTATATAGATATATCTTGAGAATAAAGTTTAGAGGGAATACATGATTTATGATGAATATTTATTGTGAGGGTTTTTTTTACATAAGGACAAATAATTAGTAAAATTACCAAATAATATGTACGGAACACTTTCGTTTATAATTGTAAACCTAACTGGTGAAGTCTTCAAAATAGTATAACCACTTGACCTGATAAGATTAAGTGTTGTTTAGACGTTTCCAAAATTAATTTGTATCAGATAGATACTATATAAAGAAAGTAGAAAAAACACCATTGCGTAATTTTACTTACATCATGGAAGTTTACAATATAGTTGGTGTTATTATTTCCTTGCCTACTTATGTATTCTAGTAAGTTGTCAAGTATTGAAAACTTAATATTTCTCTGATAATTTAATCATGTTGAAACAACATTATTTTACTGATGATGTTATTGTGTTTGTGCAAATATATACAATGACCTTGATGATCGCTAATCACTGCACAGACACGTCAGCCTCTCAATTACCAGCCCCACGGAATAGAGGAAAAACAACGACTTATGAGTCAGACAGACAGATCAGATCAGATTGTTGTTATTTCAATCATGCCTTTATATACATGCAAAATCAGACTGCATCGTAAACCAACTAAAAAACTGACATCAATACAAAATAACAGTAATAGTGAGTGTGAACTGGGGTAACGCATAGCAGTCAATTAACTATAGTTCATAAATGAGAAATGATATAACAACAGTTAATGCCTCAAACAAGAGTATAGGATAAGAGCAACGTCACAATAATAGGAATAAAATGCTTACTTTGTATACAACCAAAAATAATGAATCTTAAGCAGAAAAAACAGTTCTAGAAGATAGTCAATCTTCTTTAAGTGCCCGCCATAACAGATGTTTTGCATAAAATGTGAATTAATTTGATTATTGTTAAATGCTTTAAGAAAATATATGACTAATAATTTATTTCCAAGTAGAACTACAATTTAAAAGTTTATCTGAACACAGGATGTTACGATAGTCAAATACAAGAATAACACTGAAACTTTATTTAATCGCAAGTCCAATGAAGAACGTATATTAACGATAAAATCACAAAAAAAGTATCTCTAATTTATTTTTGAAATTTTAGTTCTAGATAGAAGCTATATCATAGGAGTACTTTAGTGCTAAAAGTATCCTTCACAATAATTTAGACTGTATCACATGAGCTAGTGACAAACTTAAGTTTGGTGAGTAATGGAATGCTTGAGAGTAAGAATGTCGACTCATATGTATCTCAGTATACTTATCGATCTGTTTTCATTGAAGTGAATGAATCACATGGTTAGACAGAACTATTTCCTGTAATATTTAGTTACCACTGTGTCATCCATCATTAATGGACGTAAGAATATGCTCGAAATATGTATGTTTCATGTATTAAGCAAATGATGGAGTTACTTGCGATAATTGGTTTTCAAATGATAGAGATGGCTGATGTTTTTCTGTGATTATTGTCTGGAACAACATTACGTATGGTATGTAGATTCACCACTTACTTTTTTAACTCTCGTCTGTAGTGAGTTAGGTAGGGAACAGTAATTTAGAGTGCAGCAATGCTTGTTCGTAATAGAATGTATATAAAAATCTGCTAATTTATTGTTGAGTTCATTGGGGTGTTTTCACTGGAAGCACTTAATATCAGTAACTAATAAAATGTTTTACTGTGGAAATATAAATTTACAGATATCTCAGTGAAATCAGATGCTTTTATTCATTGTTTAAGTACGATTCAAAACTAACATGATAAACTCATTTTATACCATTCTATGAATTAGATAGTTATATGAAATTACTTCTCATAATGTTTAGCTACCACTTTTGAGCTTTTCCGTGTTGAAACTAAGTCAGAATATGTTGAAATTGAGATTTATATTTCTTACACTACATAAATCATCATATTCAATCTGAGCTGTCTAGAATATTAATTTACTCACTTACTTGCACCTGTTACCCCCAATGGAGCGTAGGCCGCCGACCAGTATTCTCCAACCTATTCTGTCCTGGGCTTCCTTTTCCAGTTCTGTCCAATTTTTGTTCATTCTTCTCATATCTTTCTCTACTTTTCATCGTAGTGTTCCTTGACCTTCCTTTTTTCCTTTTAGCTTGAGGGTTCGAAGTGAGGGCTTGTCTTGTGAGTCAGCTGGATGCTTTCTTCAGTGTGTATCCTATCCAATTCCACCGCTTCTTCCTGATTTCCTCCTCCACTGGAATCTGGTTTGTTATTTCCCACAGTAGGTTGTTAACAGTGGTGCATGGCCAATGGATCCGAAGTATTTTGCGTAGACAACTGTTAATGAATACTTGAATCTTCTGGATGATAGCTTTCGTGGTTCTCTGAGTTTCCGCTCTATACAGTAGAACTGTCTTGACATTTGTATTGAAAATTCTGACTTTGGAGTTGGCTGATAGTTTATTTGAGTTTCAGACGTTCTTTAGTTGTAGAAAGGCTGTCCTTGCTTTCCTAATCCGCGCCTTCAGATCTGCATCAGATCCACCTTAATTGTCGATGATGCCGCCCAAATATGTAAAGGTGTTAACGTCCTCCAAGGTATCTTCATCGAGGGTGATTTGGTTAGCGCATGTTGTGTTGTATCGGAAAATCTTGCTTTTCCCATAATGTATGTTGAGAACTGTTGCTGCTGAGGCTGCTGCTACACTGGTCTTCTCTTGCATTTGTTGTTGGGTGTGCGATAGAAGAGCCCGATCATGTGCGAAGTTCAGATCGTCCAGCTGCATCTTGGCTGCTCATTGGATACGGTGCTTTCCTGCAGGCGTTGACGGCTTCACAATCCAGTCGATCACCAGGAGGAAGAGAAAGGGTGAGAGTAAGAAACTTTGTCTGACACCGGTCTTCGCTTCAAACGAGTTTATCAGCTGTGCTCCGTGCTCGATTTCGCAGTTTGATCCATCGTTAGAATTTACATTTGCCGGCTTTGATGCTCCTTTTCACTTGCTTGTTTGATTCTGTGTAATCAGCTTGTGCCTTAACTTTCTCTGCTCTTGTTCGTTTGATTGTTGCCTTCTTGTTCCTTCTTTTTTTCGATATTTTCAAGAGTAACAACAGACATCCATTCCTTGTGATGGTAATTCTTGTGACCCAGAACATCGTGACATGTTGAAGTGATTGCGTCCTTGATCCATTCCCAATTGTTCTCCATGATAGTTTCTTCTCCATTGAGTAGATCGTACAAGGCCTGGAACCTATTGCTAAGCGCTTTCCTGAATTCGTTGAGTTTTCCGGTATCCCGAAGAAAGGCCGTATTAGACTGTTGTGATGTTATTTGCCCCGTTGTCCAGTGTTTCTTAATTTTCAGCTCCTCCCTTGGTTCTCACATCCTCCATGGTCCTTCTAAACTTCTTATTGATACATATATGGTCGATTTGGTTCTGAGTAGTTTGGTCCGGTTAAATCCATGTATCTTTGTGTATGCGTTTGTATGGAATATTGTGCCGCCTATGACCAGTTTGTTGAAGGTACATAGGTTTGCAAATCTCTCACCGTTTTCGTTCCTTTCTCACAGTCCATGTCGTCCCATGATGTCTTCAAAAAGTTTGCATTTAGGTCTCCCATCAGAATGGTCAAATCCTTTGGTACGCATCTGTCGACGATTGACTGCCGCCTTTCGTAGAATTGATCCTTAACGTCATCATTGTAGTCATTGGTAGGTGCATAGCATTGGATGACGTTCATTGTAATTTCTTCTTTCTTTGTTTTGAAGGATGCTGTGAGGATCCTGGGTCCATGAGATTCCCATCCTATCAGTGCCTTTTGTGCATGTTTGGACAGCATCAGTGCAACTCCTTGTGTATTTGAAGCATTTTCCTCTTCATGACCAGAGTATAATAGCAGTTCCCCTGAAGCTAGTCTCAGTTGTCCAACCTGTGTTCAATGCGTTTCGCTGATTCTAAACACCGACATGTTGTATCTTTTCATTTCTGGCGCAACTTGAAATAGTCTTCCAGTTCCATGTACCTAAAAGTGTGATTGCTCTGGCTGCCCAAAGGGTCATCAGCCTCGTGACTTCCAAGGGAACTCGGCTTTCATCACGCAACGTCATAATTCTTCTTCCAACTCTCAGGGCAGAGTTAATACGGTTTGAATAATTTTTTCTGGTTAGCGTTTTTTGGCAAGTTAGTTTTTAGTTGGGATGGGGGCGTCAACCCCATGCCCAACCCCTACTACTTTATCCGGGCTTGGGACGGGCAGTAGCCCCGAAAGGTCTACAGGCGGAGTTAAAATCTAGAATATATATATATCCGTTACCAAATTGTGACTGGTAAATTGTACTTACAGGCATATTTATTTGCTGACAGCAAATATCAAGCCAAACTAAACATTCATAAACTGAATGAACAGCATAAGAGAAATCCAAAAAACGTAACTCAAAGTAATCCACTTTGCTTTTTATACATAAAAATTTCCTTTCAACTAAGTGTTCTCATTTCTTGTTATTTTATGAACAGTATTTCATTTGGAATTAATCAATACAATATTTAGCTGCCACTGAGTTACCTGTCATTAGTAAGTTAGAATATATTTTACATATGACATGTGTTCTTTATATTACAAAAATAATGAAGTTATCTTACATATTTTAAGTCAATTTCCAAACTACAGACATAATCAATATTGTTAGTACAAGTTTTCCATTTGTTATTAAATCCTATTTGAAAAGAACGAATAGACTGAGTGTCCACTTTCGATTCAATTAAGAAAGCGTCAGATCTCAGCGATTTCTTAGAAAATTCATCATTTTTATGTACTTATATATGATTTTGAAAATTCGAATTTTCAATATCGATACGTTTTTCTAGGCTTTTAGCATACCTTTTCTTGTGTTTCAATCTGTAATTCTATGCGATGCTTTGGTGTTTTTTAATATTATTGCAGACTTCCCAATTACACGTTTTTAAAAATCTGAATAGCTTTTTTAGATAAATCAATTTCCTATGTACCTATCTAGATATGTTGCTTATACGGATTTTACACTTTACTTATTTGTTCGCACCTAAGTTTGATATGCATTTGATTGTTTTATAGAAGAAATTGAATCTCGAATAAAAAATTACAGACAACGGTACTATGAATTTTTGGCATCAATATGTATGTTGATTGCTTGAATAATTTATTCACTCTGAAAATGTTATTTAGATATTAGAATTTTTATTTTTCCACGTTTTTATATTAATTGTGTTGTACCGAGCACTTTTAATCAGTTTCTCGTCCATTTAATGGATGTGTACTACATACTGGGGCATAATTTTTAATAAAGATTTTAATTTAGTAAATAATCTTTATTTGTGTTTTTTCATCTGACATGTCAGGCTCCTCCGCAGTGAACAAGTCTATGGCAGACAGTTGCAGATAACTGTTGTTATTGAATGAGTCAGAGTTTGTATGCACAGTATCTCATTTACTGGCTGACGGCGAGACCTATTCCAATTAGTTTCAGTGTTATTCTCATAGCATCACTGTAAAATTTTCTAGAGAATAATGGGTTTGAATTTATCAAATTGAAATAGTAAAACCACTTATGAGATAACAGTATCATTCATATCACACTTCTTGAATGCAATCAGTTTTCCGACATAATTAAACTGATGGTTTAAAGGTTTATTTAAATTTATCATAATAAAACTTTTTAAATTTGTTTTCGCATTCTTATTGCAAGCCTATCTCCTTCAACAATCCTCTAAAGTTGATGAATCGATTTCTCTAAACGATGTAGAAAAAGGTAAGAATTGTGATCAAGACATTTAATTCTAATGAAGTGTTATCTCACGAATTAACTGACGCATATCATTTATCAGTTTGATGACTCAGATCAAAGACATTATCATGGTGAATTATGTGTTCATTAATACTTTACCAATGCACAAAGGTCTTCTTCAATTGTAAACTATGTAAAATGAGAATTTCTGGTAACATACCAAAAGCTGACTAATTACAAGTTTAATATTGTGTATTCCATATCGCTTTTAAGTTAGTCGTGAACACATTTTCGAACGAACATTAAATACCATTGTTTACTATCATTTTACTGATTATGACCAAATGTATCTGTCGACACTATTACTCTCAGTTACTTCTTTTCATTGATTACATTATACAATTAATAATGGTTATAAATGGGTTTAAAGATATACTGAAACTACTTTTTTCTACTCCTTTGTTACCTAATTTTATGTTTATCAGACAATCGAAATATTGTATTTCATTTGATTTTCGTCATTTAGAACGTTTGAGGCTCGAAAACGTGTACTATTTAAAGTGGGCAAAGTAACATACATGTATGTAAACATCATAATTCATTTCATAGTCTATTCATTCAGAATTTGAAATAAGAACATGTCAAAACCATTTTATATTATTTCTTGAAGAGTCACTCAAGCGACAACTGGGTTCAAACTAACGGATGTTTAATAGTTGAGTTTAAAAGTTACGAGATATCTAACGGGCAATAAAATGAGAAGTTATCTCAATTAAACATGAAAAACAATGTATCAAAAATGAACATATGGTTGTTAACTTACGGTAGAGGTTGCTGTTATAAATCAAACTCTATACAACTTGATATATCTAATCTTCAAACAGACTGACTAGCTTCTAACTTGTTGTCAGACAAATAATTTTTGCTAAAAACCTCCATGCCGTCCAAACATAGTTGAAATGTGAGACATCAGTTTTAACAGCTACGTAAGATTACTTGACATTTAGTTTTCTTTATAGTCAAGTATTTGAAACATGGAAACGAACTGCAGAGATCGGTAAGTAAGCCTAGTGGAAAACGATCGCGGTTTCGTGTTTTGTAATTCCGTAAATATTATATCTACTTTATTTGAGTTATACATCATATATTTCAATAGATCGTTCTTGTGTGGTTGAAAATTAAGGGACGAAATTTCGAAACCATGTCGATTCCTACTAGTTAATTATTCCGTACGGTGATTTATCCTTAAGCTGCATAAAAAAACTGATTGATTTTGTTTCTCATATTGTTTTTTTTTCAATTTTCATGTGTTTGTAGCTAACTTTTCGGAGGATAAAATCGTCATACAAAACTATCAAAGTATGTTCCTTTGTATCATTTTAGGTTATTATAAGAATATGAAGTTGCTAAGTACTCACAGTTTCAGTATACCCATACTCACCCTTTTACCGGTAATGACGATCATTTTCATTGAAAAACCGAATAGACATTTTCCGCGCTTTAAGAAGTGCCAAGCTGTAAACATTTCGTTCCATTAACAGTAGGAATGAGATTAAACTGGAACTTGTCTTATCGATTTCTTAAACTTAGGCAACACAATGAAGCATTAATAAAAAAACTTTGAATTGGAGATAAAAACTATAGGTAATATAAAAAGATAAATAAACAATTAATTGAAAATATAAGCATTATTTTACAGGCCTACCTCTGTGATTTTTAAAGATGATGGTCCAGGTTTAGCAGTTAGGTTGACTGAGATCTTAAATATAATCACGGAATCGACGTCATCTCATCTGAATGGTCTCAATCAATGATTGTCCCAATCTATAAAAAAGAAAAAAAGTCCTCTTGTGACAGTCACAGGAGAATCAATCTAACTAATATAGTATCTAAAATATTGGCCTCAATAATACTTCAACGCCTAATGAAAGCTCGTAAAGAGCCAAATAGAGAAAACCAGGCTGGTTTTCGACCTGCACGTCGATGTATAGACCAGATATTCACTCTTCGTAAAATCATCGAACACATTTCCATGTCACACATTAGTTGTATTTCTGAACCTTGAGGCGGAGTTGGACTCTGTTGATCGTGAGGCAGAGTCTATCAGTGGAAGGTGTACCAAAGAAGTACATTAACCTTATACAGGCTTTATATTCAAACACTAATGAATGAGTCAGTGCTTACTGAGAACTTTTATCAGAACTGATAAGTTCAAGTAGTGTTGGTCAGCGTTGTCGACTCTCTCCATTCGTTATAGACATGCTTTTAAATAAACATTATATTCGTCCGACTTCAGGGGTTGACCTTCTACCGGAAGACTCGCTTGTTGACTTAGAATATCCTGACGAAATAGTTCGGTTTGGTGAAGACGCTGAAAAATGCACAGTCTTCTGACTACCCTCAGCAACAATGCAAACATGTTCGGGATGCGTTTCTCCCCATCGAAATGCGAAATGTTGCTTCAGGACTGGGTTATTGTAGCCACTTGAACTAGTGATAGGGAGTGAAGCAGTTGAGGGTGTTGACCGCTTCACTTATGTCTCATCAGTGCTGATGGCCTGATTTGTGACGAAATCTCATCACGGATACACAAGGCTCGATCGGTTTTTGCCAACTTGCGTCACTTATTGTGTAGGCGAGATATCCGTCTGCTAACCATACGACGGGTTTAATGCGCACCAGTTCTCTTCGTCTCACTATACGAGTGTGAATCATGTCCTGTAGGAGTAGAGGATATTTGTAGACTACTAGTATTCGATCATAGGTGTCTCCTAAGCATTGCTTGTGTATCATGGAACAACCGAATAAGCAATGCTGTTGTTAGGAAACTGTTGCTAGGTAAGAATGGCAGATCTAGATGAAGTATTGAAACTTCATCAGTTGAGGTGGTTGCGACATGAACTACGTATGCTACCTCGACGAGTTATGTTTTGTGGTGTAGAGGTACGCTGTAAGACAGGTGAGGGCGTGTAAACCTAGCAGAAATCCATGAAATCGCTGACAAGTGGACTGAGCCATGTTGGTGGGTGTAGACTACTTGATTGGATTCTGCAAGACAACATTAAACGATGGTTGGAGACCTTGAATAATGACATGGCTTAGAACCGTTTGCAATGGCTCAGGTGCATTCATTCTTTATGTTCTATGAAATTCAAATAAGCTTATGAATTCCTAGTCACCTTTATCTCTTTTTTAAATTTATTTCACTGGATTATACTTCTTGAATAATATCTTCGAACCATAATCCTCTCCGGTTACCGCTAATATTGTTACGATCACTACCACTATAGGATTCGAACTGAAAATTGTGTATCTGTGCTAATGTGGTATGGCAACCTGGAGTGATGTGCGTACGTACGGAGTTCTACGTTGCAGCTGGCTGACTGACTGACTGACATGTATACCGAATATATTCGTTTACCGTCGTTATCGAGAATGTTTTGAAAGTATGCTGAACTATTTAAACTTTGAGGAGGATAATTATGACCTTCTGAACAATAGAGTATGGGATTTTCTACCGTCGTAAAATGATCCTGATATTTAATTAGCTCATTAGCGAACAATATTGTTTTCCACTAGATCATCACCAGGCTTTATTTTATTATTAATGAATATTTATATGAAAATATTTATCAAATTAAGGTAATTTATGTATGAACGATCATAATGAAATTGATTACGCAACTACATATAATAGATAAAAGTACAAGTTGATAGTAGGAAGACAGGTGTGGTAAGAATAATAAAATAACAAAAGTCCTAGTCATTATTGGAGTTAGTAGGTCTGACTTGGGTAGATAGACTAGAAATAATAATCACAGGAACATATATATATATATATATATATATATATATATATATATATATATATATATATATATAATTCGTACACTTCAGTGATAAACTAACTTCACTATCCTGATTGTGATGACAGATGAATATGACAAGGCGTTGAAAAATGACGAAAATCACAATTCCAATCTTAGTGGTAAATATTATCAATTTCCTAAAATACCATGGTAGCTATTTCAGTGACTTGAAATGTAATCAATTTATAATATGCTAAATTAATTTTTTTTATCATACCATTTACAACTGAATCATGTTGGTGATGATCGTAGGAAGAATTTTCAAATGCTTTACTTCCTTGTGTATGTGAACTCGAAGAGAATGATTGACAGTCTACTTCGGAGTGTTTTGTAAATTAATGTTATTTGATGGTTTTATGAAACAACTAGTTTACTAATATAATTAAACCTTTCTGGTGGGCAATTACTGTGTAAAGAAATCGTCAAAAGAACACAGATCATATGCCAGCTCACAACGATATTAGATTTTTTGGTAAACTAAAAATATCAATGTTCCTGATTATTCCAAACGTTTTGACCAAAGAATTAAACGTAGTTAACTAGTGTTTATCGGAAACCATATTTAGTAGTTTGCAAACGAAACTATTAACTAATATTTACACCACTGTACAACTGAACGCCAGATAAATTTAAGTTTAAATGGGTTCCTGTACAATGAGTTGGAAATTTCTTCATAATCGTCAAATCATTTGAGTTTGTTTTAGGGTGATAATTAATAAAGTATTTGGTGTTGTTGATGTATGTTGCAAATCTACAGATAAGTGTTTATTTTTCATCTGTAGAATGTGAATTACTATTTCGTGGTTGTACAATGCTTAAGATAAAGAACTGTATTTATGTAGTAAAATGAGAGGAATAACTCAAATTTTATTCAACACGTTTGTCACAGACCAGAGGGTATTGAGAATATATGTTGAGGAAAAATGGGAAGCTAGAGAACGTCTTGATGCAGACGAGGGTAATATTATTACTTATTTTATAGTTTTGATGAATATCACATTGTTTATAACGTTACGGAAGAAATAATTTTTAAACGAAAAGTATTCTTCCGCTTTAGTCTCTGTCTACTAATCCCTACTGTGTAGATCAATAATTAACAGAACAAGCAATATATCAGAAGCATCTTTAGTGCTGTTAGGTAAACTTTATAAAAAATTCCATTTCACAGTTGCTTGATCTCATAGATCCAATTGATAAGAAGTAGTATTTGTCGTGTCCAAACCTTGATCAGAGTTGAAACTCAGATACGACTTCGAATCACATCACAGCATTAAAATCGAGTGTTTATTTAACTTATTAGTACTTTACTTGTAGATAAATGGGCTGCAAATTTGCAAAATTCCGTACTGAGCGCTTTAGATGAAGTTTTTCAGTTAAATAACTTCACGACCCGCTGAAACGTTGTACAAATTACGTTATTCACGCTCCACGATTGAAATAAGGAACTAAACGGCATGAAATAAAAAAGGAATTATTTTCAGAAATAAAAAATTAAGATGGCTAAAATTACTTGATGAAACATTTATAAAAATAGTAAGTAACTGAATTGTGGTAAACCTTGGTCTTTTTTTATCCAGAAGTATATTTCCGAAATTCAGTGATGCCGATGCTCCTCAATAACACTGGTTAGTAGTGAACGTTTCATTGTTAAGTTTCTAAAATGCTTCAACTAAAAATCCTTATTATTGAAAGCAATTATAACATAAAAATTTCGTGACTAAATTCCATTTAATTGGTAAAGCTAACTGTAGAGTTTGTAATTGCACGATTAAGAAGGAAACAAACAGAATACCTTGTCGATTGTTAAAAGTTTTGATAAGTTCACAGTACCATCAAGTTGCCTCTTTAATTGAATTGTCAATGTTTTATGGATTTTAAGCTGATTAATTTAAATATGGAGTGGTAGTATACTTGGTGTATAAAACCGACGAAGATATTTAATGATATTTACGGAGAAGTGTAATGTAACTGTGATTATATTCTTTCATAGAATACACTGAATTAGCAAAGAACATAACTAAAATACAAGATGAAATTACTCCTTTGTTGGGTATGTTTTTTGATAGATTTATTTCAAAGTATTTTTTGTTGTCTATGAGATTTTTTAAAGCCAGAATCTATCAATACAATAATGGGCTAGAATTTATGTGCATGAAAAAATTTCTGTACCTATTCGCTTTAATATCAAGATAGTTTAATGCTTTTATATTGAATTTTGTTGGATCTAGAAAGTATCAAGCGATGTAGATTTGAGTGCTTATCTTTATAAAAAATGAAGTTATGAATTTGGAAAACAAAGATTAGTTATTTCCTTGAAAAAGCTTAGATCAGATTGCCCGGCGATACTTTGGATGTATTTAAGGATTAGTTTGTTTACTAAAAATAATTCTCAAAGCTAATCTAATTATTGGAGATTTGATTAAGATTAGTGCTTAAAAATACAATGGTTAATCAACCAAAGAAAATTATTGCAAAATCTGTAGGTTCTGTTCAGTTAAAACTCAGTGTCGATGTAGGACTTAATTTGTCCTACAGATGTACCTCTAGAACGTTAAACGCAATACTGGCGAGCACAGAGTCTTTGGGAAAGCTGTAGTCAAGATCAATTTTGCTTTAAACTTTATCTGTTTCTACACATAAAAACAATTAGATTAGTACAATAGGAAATTACGGTTATCAAATAAAACGAGAAAACGTACCGACCAATATAGCGTGTCTTATGGAAATGAATAAAGTTATGAGCCACATCAATATAATAAGATGATAATGTCCTTCAATTAGTTGGTCATTTACAACAAAGAAAGTCTACAGACACGTCAGATCAGATCACGTGGTGGGCGCTTAAACCACAATTTGATTAGTTGGCTATGAATAAGTACAATTAGTGTTGCCTTCAAATAAAAGAATGTCAGAGATCCTGGAAGCGATGAAGAGATTCGGTATTTTGTGGGTATGTAATCTTTTACATACAATAAGCGTTAAATTACAATATTCATTTCATTGTACACTTGTACTAATCGTTATCCCTTACTGCAAGTCAAGGACAAACTGTATGAGTTCACTGATGTGCGCAAAACTCGAACATTTTGAAAACTGTTTCATTGTATACCGGGAACGGGCTACACCTACAGTAGGTATGGTGAGATACGAAATTTAACACAACAGAAGCATTTTCGGGAGTTTTAAAATCATCGTATACACTTGATGAATTATACATGAGTGTCAGACATAATATAGCATTAGTCTCTCATAGATCTTATCAATAGGGTTCAATAAATATAGTGACTAACTTCTATGAGAACAATGAACTTGGTAATAACAATCCGATTATAAAACATGATGTTTCCATGACTTTAGTAGACTGAATGGTATGAGATTAGTCAGCCTTTTGTAGTTTGAGAAATTCATAATTCACAGGTTTCATATTATGCTCAATATAACTTTATCTATGTTTTAGATTGACTGAATATGATAGTTTAACAGTACAAGAGTACAAATACGATGTTTCAAAATGGCATACATTTACTATTTCAAAAATACCATTTGATGAATGAAATATTGTGATAACTCTTAAGACACTGAATGTATGATTAGACATCTACATAAATTTATAGAACGCCGTTAATGGCTTCAAATATATTGGATAACAAGTCAAAATTCGATTAATAATACCTACTCGTTTTCTCGGAATGAATACGAAGTTGCGTAGTGTAGGGTGTAGTTGTATTTATGGTAACAATAAGTTAGTTTTCGACTGACAATATTTTTAAATTTAGCTACAAACAATTATTGGTTGAAGCTAGATAAGTAACGTCTAAAATATGGTTTTGATACTATACTAACTAACTACATGTCCCAACGAAATGTATCAGAGAAATGTATTTTTTGAAGTAAGGACACAACAGGTAACCTTACAGTAGATTCACTGGTTCATGTTAACCTTATTCTAGCCGCATCCATAAACGCATGTATTCATTTTTGACTAAGGATTGTTGATAACTACAATAGTTTATGTTAAATAACAAATGTAGTTTTGTATTTGTGCTTTAGGTGCAAAATCTATTTACTAATATAAAAACCTTTGAAGTAATAATTGTTTTTGCAATGACTTTCAGAATAAAGGACATTTCCGTTACTCTTGTAATTTGAGAATATGATACAAAATTACTGTATGTTAACTTTCCATTTACATAATTAAATAACAAATGGATTTTTAAAAGGTTTTGATTAGTTTATACTCGTGACTGATCCATTTATTAAAATAAATGTTGGATTTGTAATGTGACCACTAGCCTTAGAAATTCAGTATTGCATTCACTGGGTTTTGATGTTAGGCAGTGAACGGGGATCAGTAGGTAACTGTAAACATAAACTTTATGCTATTTGGAACTCATTAGCAAGGATTATAAATCATGTATATATTAAAAATAATGGGTAATAAAACATGTTCAGTTCCAATCTAGGATTTTTGAAATGAATTAGTAATGTTCTGAATAGGAATATTTTTCTATTGGAGTAAGGTGACTCATGGCATAAAATTGTTGGATTACCAGTTAGACAAACATGCTAATCGAAACATTTGCTAGCATATAAACACGGTTATGATAGGAAACGCCAAACCTAGGTTTCGTGTTATTTAGCACTCGTCATTAAGATGTACATGCAACAATGAAATAACTCGCGTTCCGTGACACACACGCATAAGCTTCACTGAACTTCACAGTTACCAATGTTTTACCACTGATTTCTTGAGGCTCCAACTGACTTATTGAACTGAGATATTTTCAACTTATCGATCGACGAGATGTTAGATAATTGTTTGAGGTAGTCGACATGAAACTCTAAACTTATGTTTCCGCCTAACTGGCACTAATCAGGGACACTCACTGATATTTTAAGGTTATCCATGTTCTCTGGCTGGTCCGATCCTGTATCAACTGCAGATCGGTAACTGAGTTTTTATCATTGTTATATTTGTCTAGCTCACCATGTCAACATTGTAACTGAAAGCATGAAATGATAAACATACTTAATGAAGGAAGGCAAGTGATTTCAGTTATGTTTCAAGTATTTTAGGGGATCTAATATTTCACCACAAAAGTGCCAATAATCTTATTGTGTCAATGCAAAAGTTACAATGAGATTATCTTTCACTGGAGTGTGCTATAAACTTGGACTAACAAATAAGCAATCGTTTATCGTAAATCAAATATCAACAATCACACTATTCATGAGATATGGGTCAGCGTATTGTCGAAAATGAATTCCTTTTTATAGAAATTGATTATGGATGAGAATTTCTACTTTGTATGTCAGTGAGCAACAACGCAGAACTTCGTAAGCACGTACATCAGTGTAAGTCGCCAGACCACGACATCACAAAGATGCGACTGTTAGTTCGTATTTCATAGGGGTAGAAATAGTAAAACTATTAGCGGTAATTAGAAAGGTTATGGTTTGAAGATATTATATAGGGAGTATAACCCAGTGAAAGAAATTTAAAAGAGAAAGATAAAGATCATGAGGTGTTTGGATTCGAAAGATAGCTCGACGTGTCAGTTTGGGGTTGTGCTACGTAGTTCATGTCACAACCACCTCAACTGATGAAGTTTCAATACTTCATCTAGATCTGCCATTCTTAACTAGCAACAGTTTCCTAACAACAGCATTGCTTATTCGGTTGTTCCATGATACACAAGCAATGCTTCGGAGACACCTATGATCGAATACTAGTAGCCTACAAATATCCTCTACTCTGACAGAATATGATTCGCACTCGTATAGTGAGACGAAGAGAACTGGTGCGCATTAAACCCGTCGTATGGTTAGCAGACGGATATCTCCCCTACACCATAAGTGACGCAAGTTGGCAAAAACCGATCGAGCCTTGTGTATCCGTGATGAGATTTCGTCACAAATCAGGCTATCAGCACGGATGAGACATAAGTGAAGCGGTCAACACCCTCAACTGCTTCAATCCCTATCACTAGTTCAATTGGCGACAATAACCCAGTCCTGAAGCAACATTTCGCATTTCGATGGGGAGAAACGCATCCCGAACATGTTTGCATTGTTGCTGAGTGTAGTCAGAAGACTGTGCATTTTGTCAGCGTCTTCGCCAAATCGAAATATGTCGTCAGGATATTCTAAGTCAACAAGCGAGTCTTCCGGTAGAAGGTCAACCCCTGAAGTCGGACGAATATAATGTTTTATTTAAAAGCATGTCTATAGCGAAGTTGAATGAGAATGGAGAGAGTCGACAACGCTGACCAACGCTACTTGAACCTGTCTGTTCTGATGACAGTTCTCAGTGAGCACTGACTCATTCATTAGTGTTTGAATATAAATCCTGTATAAGGTTAATGTACTCCTTTGGTACACCTTCCACTGACAGACTCTGCCGCCTAACAACTTCACGATCAACAGAGTCCAACGACGCCTCAAGATTCAGAAATACAACTAATGTGTGACATGGAAATGTGTTCGATGATTTGACGAAGAGTGAATATCTGGTCTATACATAGACGTGCAGGTCGAAAACCAGCCTAGTTTTCTCTAGTTGGCTCTTTACGAGCTTTCATTAGGCGTTGAAGTATTATTGAGGTTAATATTTTAGATACTATATTAGTTAGATTGATTCTTCTGTGACTGTCACAAGAGGAGTTTTGTCCTTTTTTATAGATTGGGACAATCATTGATTGAGACCATTCAGATGAGATGACGTCGGATTCCCTGATTATATTTAAGATATCAGTCAATATGACTGCTAAAACTTGATCACCATTCCTAAAAGGCTGACGAGTCAATCTGTCAATGACCCGCTGCTCTCCTTTGCTTCACATTTCCTTTAGCTTTTTCAACTTCATGAAGAGTTGAAGTAACTACATCAAGTCGCCATTCAGATCGACAGGAGATCATGGACTACGCCGCGCGAAGAAATGTTTTTTCTTATGTTTATTTATTATTTGCCATAAATAGGCGGTAATCTGAGTATGATTGAAGTAGACGGGCGCCATAATCTGTTCTTTCAGTCACGACACGATAAGATCTACCTGGGTGTCTTTCCTTTACACAGTATACTTATTTGAGAAATTAATTTATCAGTCACTATTACTACATTTGAATGCCTACGTTCTGAAGGGCGTCCGATAGCTTTCTGAAAGATTTGTCTTTACCTTGTCCAAGGTGCAGTCAGTGGGATTGTAGGTAAAGAAAATAAAAAAGAAACGGTGAGTGACTCTATCTTCACAGTTTCTCACTTATCCGTTCAGTCAGGCAATGCATAAGTGACTATCTACAGGTATACTGTTTAAGAGAGCTACTTCTGCCCTAGAACTTAATGTTATTCCCACACCAGCGAGGCTACAGGGAGCAGCATCAGGTCCTTCAGATACACGAACAGTAATTCGAGATGGTTCTTTATTTTGACATGTTGAGGTCAAATGAATGACTCTACTTGGATCTTGTATGCTCATCTCGGATATGCAGCATGCATCGGCTGTATGAGATTCCAGAGTCAAAGCTGAGGAAGCCTTTTTCCCTATTTTGCACAGGGTCCGGACAATAAAAGCTCCAACATGTAGTCTGGAGCGTGGTTTCAGTTTATCGGAAATAACGATTCGTGAACTCGAATCGTTTGTATCAGCGACAGGAGGTGATAAAAGAATGTTAGAAGGTTTGGTCATGGAGGTAAGACTGTTTGTAAGAGGTATAAGAGAGGTTTTATTGTACGTACTTAGTCTAGTCTCGTGTGCTATGAGAGTGGAGGTCACTTCCCGGCTGCCCACACTGTGAAAGGAGATTTCTTGAGGAGCCTGAAGAGGAAATTGAATTGGCATTGGTCTTAGCGACCTGGGAGCGTGACCGCAGAACCCAAAAGAGAACTACTTGAGGCTGGTCACGCACGGCCTTATATGAGAAGCCTGTGAAGTTATAACTCCACTTTTCAAATGGCCTTACCGCTGAAGACGAAAATCCTTAAGGTAAGGTGAGGTGTGACATTTTCAGGGTCGACCTTTTCTAACCCTCTCCTTCCTTGTGAGAAGTCGAAATCGCTGTAGATGTTAATTGTGCTATCCTTGGACCTCACTTCTGTCTCAATCGTCTACACTCAGCAGTAGGACTTCGTCCTCAGACCTTGAGTTGTTGCTTCTAGGCTGACCGTTCACTAATAGACCTGACTGGCATAGTATAACCTAAAGGAACAACTGTTCCAGCCAATATATCTCGGTTGGGTCATCAGGATAGGGAAGCAGGGCCACCACATCAGGGTAGCAGACTTTCTACGAGTGTGATTGGTTTATACGTGATTAGAACTTCAGAAAATAATTATCCACATTCTATGACCCAATAATTATTTCCTTAAGTTCCCGTCACATTCAGTCTAGCATTGTTACAAATGATTATTTTAAGCCTGAAATTTCACATGTAGCTCAACTTATTTGGCCAGTTATGTCAAATACTTCTTTTCTCCAGCACGATATCAAAATTATCCACTAACCAAATATCCACGGAATAGCCATCTTCTTGGTAAACACTGTTGTGACGCTCTGTTTTCAGTTTAATATACTGATGAACAGTTTTTCCATACACAAGCCTATTCGGCCATCAGAGCGAAAAGGAAGTGAATGCAGGGAAAAGAACATTTAGTAAGGAAACGAAATCGATATGTATGTTCAGTCATTCATTAATTTGTCTTTCAGTTTGAAATTTAAGCCACCAATAGTGCGACACATACTAATTCTTGAGAGTCGCTTTCACTTATCGGTTAGTCGATTTCTGATTAGTCCATAGTATCAAGCACACTGTCGAAAATGATGGCTGATAAACAATTGTCTGTCTGCAACCATTGAGCTATAGACCATTATCTCAATTACGTTTGCGCCTCGAAAGTGAAGTGTATTCTGTACTATATAGCGCCTAAAATTATTTTGTCACATTCTCAAAACCCAAGCAAAATGCGATTCGCTTCTTCATAAAAAGTATGTGGTAATATACTGGTGACCCCTAGTAGCCTATCAACTAAGCAAGAAAAGCTGCCTGGTGATAAAATGAACGGCGAAAGGTAATCAAATAACAGTATTATAATAGCTTTGTTTTTAATAATCAACACTAACACCTCCAATATTTCTTGTAGTAATAGAAAAAGTTAAGTTTACATACTAAGAGTCGAGCTAGTGTTATGAATTAGGATTATCAGAGTTTTCGTCGTTGCACGATACCACCTATAATGCTAAAAGGTTATTGTTAGATATTAAGAGTTTATCTACAGTTCTGAGTTAGGTTTAAAAATTACGGTTGGGATATTCATCCAGAAATGGCAGCAGCTCTGGTGCAGTGTTTTGTCTCCCTTCTGTTTCCAAACCTAAGGAACTTAGAGTTGAGAGCTAGAATAAAGGAATTTTATCTAGTTTCAATAAATACTCTTGACAACAAGCATTCCAACATATTCTGACGTGGGAGAAGTTATGTTTTGTAATTTAGCTTAAGCGCCTTATCAAATTTACTTTTTATTTCATGGTAGAAATCTCTATTGATTTCGAGCATTCTAAGGACCATAGATTGTTAATCTTTGCTTTGTTGATAATAACATAAAGCTTATCAACCAGTGAAATTACAATTTCATGCAAAATGCAGTGTGATATCTTAATCCTGACTGGTTTGCTGATAGCCCTCAGTATATTTTACTCTTACCACGAATATTTAAGATCATTTTCAGAGGATATAGTTGAGCGATCAAAGTGATCTATCGAAAAACTGGAGATAATTGTAACACGTTTAATAATTTTGTAGTGATTAGCAAATGTAAGTACATCTACTGGAGAAAACTCCAGTCAAAAAAATGAAGTCTGGCCGACTTCATACAAGTTATAATACATTTATAGGATGGTAATTATACTAGTAGGAAAGTCATTAATACGTATTTAAAATTTTAAAGTGCTAGAAAGAACAGGAATAGATTTGTCTGATATTATCATGATATTTGAAATGTGAAAGTCTATTACATTTAAATACTAATGATAACATGGTTAGTCCATAGGAAATTTTCCTGGTTTGAATGTGAAAGATAGGAATAATGCATGGATTCAACAAAAAATCAGTTAAAATCTCCCCCAGTTTTCTACAGCTTCCGAAATACAACATATTTTGTCCAACAGTTATCTTAGCTGAGGTCAAAAAAGCCTTATCTACCATACATTAAAATACATTAATAATATTTGGTTAAAAATACTCCCCATATATGGTCATTGTTAGAGACAGTTTGAAAACCCTTATAATCTAAACTCTTATCTCATGTTCTGAGTTGACATTAACGAACAGACAGCTGATATTCTTGGAATGAATAATAGGGCGATCTCATAGAGATGTAGGTTTGTTTTTGATTAAACTCAACATTGCTGGAAAAAACCCTTCATCTGTTTCTTTTTTACACTACTATGCATAGATTTAGTACCGATCCGATTCTTTCATGAAACGAACGAAGGGGCTGTCGTGGAACACTTCTACGAATAAAACCCAATTGGTGAAAAATAAACATTTACTATTGTACTCGTTTTGTTAAACTTTACTAAAAACATTCACTTGCGCGCGACGTTCTTTTACGCGTTGCTGCCATTTTTCATAACTTGCTGCTCTATGTAACTCCTACTTTCTCCTTCAAATAAATATTCGACCATGGATTTATTTCTATAATTTGTGACGGGATAGTGATGAATATTTTTTGGTGATCATAGTCAATCTCGACTCGATCACCACTAAAGGGCATTAAGCTAATCGTATAACAACTAAACGAAGTTTGAAAATAAACGTTTTGGCAAACTAAAATATAACAATTACAGAGGGATACAATTAAAATGGTTGTTAGATCACGATACCGTTTAGAAGTGTGATGAACAATTATTTATTGGTGGTAACTCAACCACAATCAAAAATGTTAATAAACTCATGGTATATTTTAAAGAGCATTAAGTTAACTATAACGCTGAAGTCAAATGGAATCAACAGTTTATATAAATTTTTAGGCATTTGAAATTTGCGAGGTGCAGGAGTCGTGGATGCGCACTGCTGATGAGTCCCATACCAGGACGAAACGTCCGTCCAGTGTTTCCAGGTTTCTAATGGTGGTCTAAAAATGATTGATTGATGAATTCAAATGTGTAAAAACACTGATCTCCATAACTGTAATTGAAAATTGTATGGATTTCTAAATAGAATGTGGGATAAAATTTGTTTCGATTAGATTTAGGATGTGTAAAAAGTGTCTCTTTATTGAGTAACGTTCTATAACTGAATTCTATGTTGTTGTAATATGACTCACAACAACAAATGTTTTATTGTGAAACAATATCACTTGAAGCTATGATAATACATTACACTTTAACAATGTATTAGTAGAATCGATGTGATTTCAATATACGTTCGATAAATTATATTAATAATTTTGCTGTTTCTGGATGAATAAGTTAGGCCATTTACTCCCTAATAGATGAAAAATTAAAGTTTTAAAGCAGAGATGGTTCAAAAAAATGTTAAAATCTAAATGCATCATTAGATCGAATTTTCGAAACAGCTAGATTTGTAGTACATACTGAACGCAGTAAAGAGAAAGTCGGTAGAACTATGAAGACACTAGGTAATCTTAAGGAAAACTAAATGTAGGTTGCTTTTCGGATTTCAACAACTACCTCTGGTTTTTTAATAAACAATCTCGTTAAGTCGACGGCACTTAAAGCTAATCAGTCTTGATAACTTGAATATAATTTATCGTGATGCTTGGAGAGACTAGTGACAAACTAGTCCCCACAGTTTCCTATGAGTGATATTTGTTGATAATCTTGGTTTATTAGCAGTTAACTTATGTAAGAACATGTCAATCAGTTGATTAAAGATAGATAGCCTAAAGATAGTGTGTACAAAGCAAGACCTGTGTACATAATTTAGCTTCCTTTTCATTATTACTAGTTTGAACCACTTCCATGCTTTCAATTAATATTTTAGCAAGAAAATGATTGTATGTGTAAATCTAGTAGCATGTATTTTTATAGATGTTTATGTTACTAAGGAAGATTGTTTTTGTGAGAAAATTAAATGGCTTTTAAATTATATATATGAAATCGTAATATCAGCTTTATCATCGAAGACAAAATATAATCTCCCACACCAATTTCTTACTGACTGTTAGAACAGTTTTGATAATTGCTAGTCACATTACACAACACAAAATGCACCAACCAAGTCACATTTCATGAAAAAGCTTTGTAAGATGTAAAAACATTTACATATCTGGGCAGCATTATCGAAGTGCAAGATGGATCTAATGAGGATATAATGACACAAAAGCAGTATTTTTACAGTTAAAGAACATCTCGTACTCAAAACAACTGTCAACTAACACCACAGTCACAATTTCCAATACAACTGTCAAGACAGTTCTACCATATAGAACGAGAAGTTCGAGAACCTCGAAAGCCATCACCTCGAAATCACAGGTATCAATTAACAGTTGTCTACACAAGATGCTGAGGATCTGTTTTCCAGGCATCATCAGTAACAACCTGTTGTGGGAGAGAACAAACCAGAATGCAGTTGAGGAAGAAATCAGGAAGAAGCACTGTGGCTGGATAGGACACAGACTGCGGGAAGTACGCAATGGGGTCACAAGATGAGCCCTCACTTGAAATCGTCAAGGTAAAAGGAGATGAGTAAGACCGTGGAACACATTGAGCCTAGGTATTGGAGACAGACGTGAGAAGAATGAACATTGGTTGGATAGGACTGGAAAGGAAGAACCAGGACATAGTTGGTTGGTGAATGTAGTAGTAGTCACATCATTTCTATAGCTTCGAAATTTTTCTAGCATTATTCATGTAGCCTAACACGATCAATGAATTCAAATCATAAATAAACTTGTACTGTTTGTAATGGTACTGCCAAACTCGACACTTTAGATTTAAATTATAGTGAATACTTTAGATTGTGATTATTGAGACTACTGATCTTATTTTAGTCAATTACTACTGATAGTTCTTTAATTGAAAGCATGTAATTAAATTTTAAATTTCGCGAGACAGAGTTGTTGCCTGAATTTTCAGTTTTATGAACCCGAACTGTAGCATGTCTCCTAAATGCTGATGACTTTTTGATTCGAACCTGGAAAAGTTTTTCACTTGTAGAAAATTTAAATATTTAGATGAATGTCGTAATATTATCCACTTATTTTAGCATTGTAAAGGAAAAAGGTGAGACGTTATCATCGTGTGAAATGATTAAAATAAAGCTAACCACTTGAACAGTAAGTTAATATGACGACAAGTCAGTTACACAACTGACTGGAATCTATCGATCATATTTAAAACGTTGTGAGTAGGTTATGTGACTCAGCACTGTTGAGCTTCATGATCAACGTTGGATGATCATAGACAATCGATTGTTACCTCTATAATATGAATGACACTACTGTCACTGTCTTTGTGAGAGAATGAAAATTTCTTAGTGTCTTTATTCTGATGATAGTACTGTTAACATTGTACAGGCGATTGTTTTACAAGAATACTTGGTTGTTTATGTTAGAATACATTTTCTTGTTAGAAAAGTTTGTGAAGTGAATGATACTAATCTAATGATTTTAGTTTGAGATTACTTACACTTGCTTTAGTAGACATATGTAATTAAAGAAAACATTTGTGACTACTAGAAGTATATAAAGTCGATAAAAAGGTAGTATGTTCTGCAATCGTATTTGTCTTTAAACTACGCAGGGATAGTCATACTGTTACAGAAAGACTTCAGAAACCCAGCTGAAGCGTCTTTACAAAAAATTTATCATCTAATCAATTTTCTAAAAGCATGTTTTATGAACTGCTCAGGCGTCCCAATTCAAAGTAGATAACCATTAGATTCGAGAAACTGCGAAACAGGAGGTTTCTATGTGATAAGAGTTAAGTGTCTTCACTTCTAGTCTGGTGATCTTGAAAATTTATGATGTTTGCATACTGCTAAATGTAAAAGTATTACACAAATCAGTTTAAATGAGTTTACTGTGTAGTCTTTGGATATTTACTTCCGTAAACCTACCTGATTTTTTTTGGCTCGAAAAACACTTGTACAACTCTAAGTATATAGTATTCAAAAATCTTTAAAAATGCCTATAAAATTTTAGGAAGGTCTTTCATAGTTTTTGATTTTAATATGATATCTCACGGCAGAATCAATATCGTTCCAGGATTTGTAAATCTCACGTATTTAGGCAATATATAATTTCATTTTTTATCGCTTTCCTGTCATGGAGCTTCAGTGATCACTTTCTATGAAAGGCTTTACCATTTAAATAGAGATAAATTTGTAAGTTTTGGTGAATTTCTGCATTCTGTACATTCTGTCAATACTTATGTATAATAACTAGTATAATTTGATCAGTAAATCCAAGTTGAAAATACAATACCATGTCTGTCTCATAAACTTTCTTAGCTGTGACGTTATCGAAATAATTTTACACTGTAAACTTACTTAAGCTGAATAGAATATTTACTTACTAAGTAAATTTCAGGCTGACTCTTGTTGCTAACTGGTGTTGCAGTTTATTTAAATGAAGCTAAAAGCTGTCTTACTAATACATGGTGTTCATTCATGAAGTTATTCATCTAAGATATATGCGGAAATTAGAGTTCACATGATAAAAATTATTTGTGACTCGAAACTTAGTAAAATAGCTCAAGATCAGTAATAATTGTGTCTACGTATTCATTCTTCAGCTTCCGCTAAATATTAGGTTTCCTTACTGTACTGAACTTTTCGTTGACTTAGTACACTTTATTTTCAAACTCTAGACTATGTTTAGCCACGTTGTTGTTAATAAAACTGTTATACATTTCCGTTTTGGTATTCGTCTTGTTGATTTTATCTCAAAGCACTGATATTACATAAAAATCTGAACCAATGCACATTTTTATCAGGATCTATAGTGATTAGTACTGGCTAAGTGATAGCAAACATTATGTCTTCCATCGTCAGATTTATTTCGGGATATTCCCTGGTTTGTTTCGGCAAATCTCTTGTTAAATTACAAAAGCATCTACAATAACCCAAAATACGAACGGATTTAAAAAAGGCGTAGCATTTTTTTTGTAAAATAAAAGCAATTTGAAGAGTGACCCACATTTCACTTGATTTGTCTTATTTATTAATGTATTTCGGCTTTATAAAAGTATGAAAATATAATAGTAATTTAAATAACCATGATTTAAATTCAATTGTCAATTCTTCTTCAATTTTTTTTGCTAGAAAATCAAACAGAATCTTCATCATAAAAAATGATGTATTAAAATTTTTTATGAATGATCAAGTTAGCGGTTTATTAAAAAGTAATGTCAATAAGGACTGACCGATTAGATAGATTTTATTTTGTCGATTTTAGCACCGACGGTATAAACCTAAGTAATGGTTGCATACTGGACAGTAATGATCAGCGTCTTTACAGGAATCACAGCAGAATGGTATAAGACAGCAACCCAATATTCCACTGAAGTTGAAGAGAAAAAAAATAAATAAATTTTTCTTTCGTTAGTGTATGTGCTTAAATATCATGAATCAATATTTTATGACGTTACCATTTACCAGATAAATTAGAGATTTACTCTCTGATTTGATCTAGTGCAGGTCTAATGTTGATTGTCTTAGTAGAATTAGCAGAACGTTCCCTTCACACTTATTCTGTTTGCTTGAACTAGGCTGCACTGTTAACAAGCATTCTCTTTTTAAATGCTCATACTGTTCAGCAAAATATACTATATGGTTTGATAAATACTTTGCTTGTGTATGGTATGCATGTGATTCATTTTTAGTGGGTAACTACTAATTGATAAATAGTGAAAAGATTATTTTGCATACATGTTAAACATAACTGTTGGTGGAAAGTAAATTACTTATGTAGCACCGATTTTTGATAAGTTTCGAGAAAAAAGATCTTATCGCTTCTTCACAAACAAACTTGTTTTGACTAGCATATTTCATTTGTTGAAAAAAATGTGTTCATTTGAAAATTGTCCTTGCGTAGATGGATCTTATTTGGATACTTAATTACCATAGTATTTTCATAATATTTTCGTGTGGATTTATTATTGTATCAGGCTTTGTGTACGTTCAGTGTGAGGCATAATGATTATTGAATTTCGAACAATGAAAATATGATTAATTTTCATTACAGCTAGTGTTCTGTGATACTAGGTATTTGAAAAGACCCAAATTCATGTTCTCCATGGGAAAAATTTTTAGACAAAGTTAAACTAGAAAAAATATAATATATACTGAGCATGTTTCCATATTTAAATATAGTTGCAGTCAAAAATTCTACAGTCATTCCTGTTGTATTCAGATTTGTTTTACCGAAACAATATTCAATACCTTGTCTTTCGAAATGAGCATTGCCTTCTTAGTTGGGCAAGTAAACGTTCTTGTATTTGCTTAGAGTTATTACTTTTATGGTGTATATATTCGTGAATTTCTTCTCTAGAAATTCAAGTGCAGTACTGGTAAGTCGAGTGTTTCATTCATACTAATGGCGATCAATTTCATTCGACGTCAGTTGCATGATAATGTGTAAGTCAATAAAACCAATGCAGTGTACTTTATTTAAGCATCAAAGATAGTTTTTAAAGTAAAAGATGAACTATTGTATGTTCTGTGTTACACATCATCAATGTGATGAGAAACTTGTAGTAATCAAATTCAGGGCTTAGCATCACTTTTGAATGTACCCATTAATTATTTGTGACAAGAAGCATAATTATAAACTATAAACATCTAAGTCATTTAAGTTGTATGTATTTACTGTTGATCGTCGAAGTTATAATTTTCTAATAAAGTCATTAATAACTTTTCATTTACATTTTACGAAATAAACGTATTTATAAGTTTATTATTCTGGGTCACAATAACTTGTCGTCAATATTGTTTTCTATGGCATTTAAAAGATGTCTTCGAAATTCTAAGTTTTCTCAAAATTCCATAAATTTATGAACTAATAAGTATTCAGATTTACTAATAAGATTTAAATTAAAAGTTTTTTAACCACCAAGGTACAGTAACCTTTGGAAGTGGAAATTACAACAATATCCATAGCACTAATATGAACACAAATTTACAAAAATAAACCCATGTATGTCACGATTTCACGCACATTCGATGATTAACTAACGGACACCATATCTAGAGAAAATACATAGAATTACTGCAAAAACATAATGAATATTAGGTTGGCCAGGTTTAACTTCATATCAATACCAAGTAGATTAGAGTGACTAAATGTTATACTGAAATAAATTCAAGTTGTACTGGGAAAACTACTGGACAGAAAATAAATTTATAATGAGCAGTTATTACACTGGACTGAAGTCGAAGTAATATTAAGCAAAATCAACAGTGAATTAAAACATCTGATTAGACTCTTGCTTATCACGTTAAAACAATTTGATTTCTATTAATTCATCACAGTGAAAACCGATGAAGTGACTAATATCTGAAAAAAGTTGATATCATGGTGGTAGATTTGTCACTCAAACGGACGTTTTGAGTGAAGTTTCATTCTTTAGGTTTAGTGGTTAATTTCTGAAATTGTTATAGTCCTTCTGGACAATATCATCAATATAAATTCATGATAAAAGTGAACTACATGTATTCATCCACGTGTCACTGATCATGATCATGAGTGATTGTTGTCAGCTATTGTCCGGTCATTGTCAGTATTTTCATTTTTACTGTCTTATCTTGAAACTTGATTGCTTATTTATAATTGTCCATAGTTTGCTCAGCAGATCGAAAAATAATGTAAATTTCTTTGTTTACTGATTGATGACTGACCGGAATACCGAAACTTCTAAATATACTTAGTTTTTCTTTGTTATCTTCTGTTCAAGATTTCGATCTTTTTCAAGTCGAATGTAAGTCAACAATTGAAGAAGAAGTAATGGGTGACCACTGAATCCACCATAGTGTTTCTCAAAATTACGAGGAATTTGTTTTATAGTCGATTTTCGGCGTTTCTTCTTTTGCCATTTCTTCCTTTGGCGATGAAATTCTTTAGTCAAACGATTACTTTTTTTTCATTTCTTCCAACCGTAGATTTGCTGTAGAGTACCTTCAGTCATTTGAATAAAGTTTGTATGTAGTTGATTTTGTCAGTTCCTATGTGATCTGCGTCGTCTTCCACTACATTGGTGTTCCTAGTTTCTCTATGCTGAGTCTGGTGATGGTAAGATTCAAGAATGGCAGTCCTTACAACTGTTAATTTCAAGGCACTATAAACGTCACTGATCAAAGGAGATCGATTATACAGAGATATCTGTGTTAATAAGTTTAGCATACCGTAATTCTGAAATGTTGAGTAAAGTAATTTAAAAACCTGAGCAATTTTCGAAAATTATAGATTTTTAAAGGTAAAAAAAAATCAACATAATTACTCTGACAAGTCAAGCATTTAATTCACGTAGACATATGCATCCCTTTTAATAAAATCTTTACAGCAAACAGCAGGCACAGGTACAAACATAATGAATCACATGGTAAGCAATGTTGATCAGACTATCGTAAAAACTATATTCATGATTTTCCATCATTAAGAAAAAAAAATACTTCTTACCGTCAATCACAACTTAGAAAATACCAAATAAACAGATATTCTAATTGTTAATCAATATACTTAACCTAACGTCTACAACTATTTTTGGTAAAATACGTAATATGATTGTTTCTTTACCATAAAAATGTAGTAGCCACATGATATCAATGAAGTGAAACATTTCATGAGTCGAGCAATGATTTAAAAACAATGACTTAATTATTTTACCTCTATTTCATTGGTATTGAAAGTGCATTATTTAATGTTATTTTTCTTTATGTTTAAACACATGAATCTGTTTGATTGATATTATGATTGAAAGTAAAAAAAAATTTCTTTTTAATTTGTGTTTTGTCGTTTGACGCAAACGTTAGATGATAATTCTCATTTGTTAAAAGAATTAATACTACTTCAAAAAAAAACATAAGAGACTAGTGAAATATTTTTTTTTCATTCAAATTATGTTTTAGATATAAGTGAAATAATAATTATCGTAAATAAATTAGTATGCCAGTAATACAATGAAAGTCGACAAAAGCGGTCGCTTTTAATGTAATACTAGAGTACATGGAAAAAGCAACTTTTATGAATTAACTTCAACTTTTTATTATTTCTATTGTAGTTTAGTTATACAGTTACGAATGTCAATAAACCAACTTAAAGAGTAAAATGCTATCAATCGCTATGGTTTGAATACACGCTGTGTGTGCCTGAAAATAATTGATTGTGTTGTTTAATGCTTATTACACTAGTGAAAATCATATAGTTTTTTGTCTACAGGTGCTTACAAATTTATAAATTATTCGTTAGGTGATTTGAGTCATATTACGAATAAATAAGGTTACGGAAATTAAACTCTAATGTATGTTAGCTATTTGAGAATGTTCATCATATTACCTCAAATTAATTACAGGTGAATAGAGTGATAAGTTAATCATTGGTCAACAGGAAACACAACTCAAATCCTTAGGGAACTAAGACACTTAATGTTTTGAAAAAGTGGGACAGATTAAAGCTGAATAAATTAATTGTTCCTCTCGAAAATTTGACTTTAAGTCGAGCATGCAAATAAGAGTTTAGTTATTCAGTTTTGTTAGTTTTGTTGGAAGTTAAATATTCTTCATATTCAAGTTATAAAGTGATAGTGTTTATCTAGGGTAAGAATAAAAATTAAGTTTTCCAGAAAAGCTTGCTAAATGATATGTAACTCAATCTGATTTATTATATATATATACTGTTAATTATTCTCCCGGAAATTCAAAACAAGCAGCAAACATTTATCACGTTTTCGGGATGGCCATTGTGCAAATTTGAGTTACAACATAAACTGTTATTTGTAAATATGTTTAAATATGTTAGTTTCATGAAAACTAAGCAGTTATTCTTAAATATGTTTGTAAAATTTAAATAAGTTAACATCGTATCAAAAAAAATTTGTAACATTTAAAAACCATTGTTTATATTTGCAGATAAATGCTCGCTATGCTGAATTATGAAAGTTCTAACTACAACAGAGAGAATGATTTTCTTCAGTTATAAAATGGAGTAAGTAAGAAATTTTATTTTTAAAATTCGGTATTATTACTTCTTAAATGCTTCCAATTTGTTTGTATCGATCTGAGTTTTGCGGCACTTCGCAACAATGCAGTAAAAGAACATTAAAGATATTTAATAGTGAAGAGTTGAACTACTGATAGTAATGGTGACTGAAAACGATTATAGAAATCATAATCCAAAAGGTATGAACGGCATTGGAAATAGAAATAACTGAACTGATTCAATGCTATTTTTCAGAAAAAGATAAAAACGTGGCTACTTCTAAGCCGCCATAACCATTTTCTAACACTGTGAGGTGGAGCCTCATAGTGCTCTGTTGGATTATCTATTGAATGCTACTCTAAAAATAGCACTCTTCTTCACGCAGCTCGATACGGTATTCAGCAGTTTCATGGATTGATACCATTTTATGGCTTGGGCGACTTGTACAATTTTATGGATCTACTACAATCTTAAATAATCGCACTGAGTAAAATCATTCTTGCATTATTATCTTTGAAGTGTGATCTTAAGTTTTTCTACCCTTTTCAAATAACTGAATCTCGATTTTGTAATATTTATTGAATGTTTAGTTTGGAAAGTAGCACTATCTGTTAACATAGTATAATTGCAAAGAAATATTTAGAGGATAGAAAACCAATGTTTATGTATTACTTATGTAACTGAATTCACTTAAAATCGATAATTTCTGTAGTTTTCACATTAAATAAACAGACTAAAACTAAGAGGAATGTGAAACAAAAACTTAACACCCAAAATATTTTAGCACACAGGAATATCAGCTAAATTAAATTACTTGTATATCATGTGAATTAAAACAAGTTCTTTGTATACTATTTTTATGTACCCAATGTATAAATTTTCTAAATAAACTTCTGAAATACGTAAAAATGATTAATTCTACTTTTGGAAGACATGTAATTACGATTAGCACTTAACTAAACTAACTAAATATTTATTACCATAACAACACGAATAATCTTATGCTTTTTACTAAGAATGCGTAATTGTGTACTTTTCTTTTGCCTCATGATGTATTGAATTTTAGCAAAAATTTAGCGTTTACTTCTGTTATCCTACATTAAGTAATTTAAACCTAGACCAGGTTTTATAATTAGCCAATTAAGTGAGTGTTAGGATAAAACGGTAACAGAAAAAGTATTCTATTACTAAGTGTACGGGACTGAATGATAAGACCCAATGCAAATTAATTTTCTTTCTAAGCTCTTCGTTTTATTTCAAATATGTTTTAACATGTGACGACTTAATGAATGTGGTATTTATAATTAGGGTAGGATTTACTTCAGGTTTTATTTTAGCCGCTCAACTTTATTGTTTGGACAACTAAGTATTATAATTCAACTTCTATGGTAAACATCAATGCTGACAGGTATGTAAACACATCTAACCGATACCTTTTAAACAGTACAACATTCGAAAATCATAGTTACGGGATATTATGGAGGAGTGGTTTAAATATCGTATAAACATTTTCAGCGTGAAGTTATAGATGAAAGGGAGAATAACTCAGAAATGTCATCTAATTTTGCTAAACTATAGTAGTCTTTGTATTTTATGATAAACCAATTCCTAAATGAGACCTTGACTGTCCTCGTGCAGATAAAGCAAATTCAATAGAAAATTTCCAAAAATGAGAGATTTGCAGATCAGGTTGCTTTAACAAATTGGTCATAGGCCAAACCATACTGCCACACAAACACACACAAGGCTACATGGCTTTCACAAGATCGCGTTACGCAAACCTAATAGACCACATCTGCGTCAATAAAAGGTTCAAAAGGAACATGAAGGACGTGAGAACAAAGCCAGAAGATGACATAGCTTCAGATCATCACTTGGCTATGGTTAAGATGGGATCGACACTAAAGATGCACTGTACAACTGGTCATTCAGTATCACAATAGTTTATTATGGCCTTAGGTCAGGATACTGGAAAACTCAACGAATTCAACTTAGCTCTCAGCATTATGTTCCAGGCCTTTCACGATCTAATCAGTGGAAAAGAAGCTAGCATAGAGAATAACTGAGAATAGAATAAAAAACAATAATTTCATCATTTCAAGAGGTTTAGGGCCACAAGAAGCACTATCGCAAGGACTGAATCTCTGTTGAAATTCTGAATGTGGTGGTAGAAAATAAGAACAAGGAGACAGTAATCAACATCGGTGGAACGTGAGCAGAGAAAGTGAAGGCTAAGGCCGAATAGACAAAAGCGAACAACCGAGTGAAGTAAGGCATTAGAGCTAATAAACGGAAATATGTGGAAGACCTAGCAATGATAACAGAAAAATCTGCAAGAGAATGAAACATTGGACAGTTACATGATACAACAAATAAACTTGCTGGAAAATATCGAAAACCAGAACGATCAGTGAAAACCAAGGAAGACAATCACCGACATTTAAAAAGGCGAAACAGGTGTTTGGAGCATTTGGAAGAACCCTTGAATAGACCAGACCCACTGAACATACTCAGCATCTAAGCAGCAATCACACATTTTCCAGTTGATGTTAACCCACCAATGAGATTAGCATGGCCATCAGACAGAGAAAGAGCTAAAAATCAGCAAGACCAGACAACATTCCGGCTGAGGCTGCGAAAGCAGACGTAACAGCAACTGCAAAGTTACGCAACACTCTCTTCATCAAGATTTTGGACAAAGAACAAGTGTCAAAAGACTGAATAGAAGGTCCTCTCATGAAGATACCGAATAAAGGAGATATCAGCATCTGTGAGAAGTCGAGAGAAATCAATCAACTCCTAATGCCAGGAAATGTCTTCAACAGAGTGTTGTTGAACCGAATGTAAGATTCAGTAGACCCCCAAATTTGAAATAAGAAGACTGCATTCCGTAAGGATCGATCGTGTACCGACACGATTGTGGAACAATCAATTGAATGGAACTAATCACTCTACATCAGCTTCATTGATTACGAGGTAACATTTAGTAGTGTGGACAGTAAAACACTATGGAGACTTTCTCGACACTACAGAGTTCCTTAGAACATAGTTAACATCATACGGAATTCTTATGATGGATTTAAATTCAAAATCGTGCATGTGCGACAGCTCACAGACTCATTCGAGGTGAAGACCGGCGTCAGACAAGGTTGCTTAATCTCATCGCCCTTCTTCTTCTGGTGCTAGACTGGATTGTGTAGACTGTAACGTCTGGAGTGAATACACTAGGGAGCTCGGATGCAGCTGGACGATCTAAACTTCTCAGATGATCTAGCTCCTCTGTCACATACACAACAGAGAATACGAAAGAAGATGGCTAGCTTAGCGGCAGCCTTTGCAGCAGTAGATCTCAACATACATGAAAGAAAATGCAAGGACGTTTGATGCAAAAAAACATACACAAACCAAGTTAAACTTGATGAAGAAGCTTTGTAGGATGTAAAAACATTTACATATCTAGGCAGCACTATCGAAGTGCAAGATGGATCTAATGAGGATAGAATGACACAAAAGCAGTATTTTTACAGTTGAAGAACATCTCGTACTCAAAACAACTGTCAACTAACACTACAGTCACAATTTCCAATACAACTGTCAAGACAGTTCCACTGTATAGAACGAGAAGTTCGAGAACCTCGAAAGCCATCACCTCGAAATCACAGGTATCAATTAACAGTTGTCTACACAAGATGCTGAGGATCTGTTTTCCAGGCATCATCAGTAACAACCTGTTGTGGGAGAGAACAAACCAGAGTGCAGTTGAGGAAGAAATCAGGAAGAAGCACTGGGGCTGGATAGGACACAAACTGCAGGAAGTACCCAATGGGGTGACAAGATGAGCCGTCACTTGAAATTGTCAAGGTAAAAGGAGGTGAGTAAGACAGTAGAACACATTGAGCCTAGGTATTGGAGATAGACGTGAGAAGAATGAACATTAGTTGGATAGGACTGGAAAGGAGGAACCAGGACACAGCTGGAGAATGCTGGTCGTCTGCCTGTGCTCTACTGGGGGGAAAATTCGTAGGTAGGTAAGTTACTGATAAATCCATAATAATTAATCACTCATCCTAAACGTATTTTATCACTCGCAAACTGAGAAAGTAAAGAAAGCAAACTTAATGGATGATAGTGATAAACTAACAACACAGGATGCAATTGTCGTGTTGGATTACGTACCAGTTTTGCAATGCACATGATTTACGCTTCTTACAGTGAAGAATTAACTTTCGCTTTATTGTTTACATCATTTTCATAATGTATGAGATTATATGATAATGATGATACCAGATTTACGAAATATATTTTGAATAACTTCATGTATGTACTATTAATTTTCACTTGCGTGGCTGTCTTGGAAAGGACGTAAAAACAATGATTTATTTTAAATAATAAGTACTGAAAAGCCTTCTCAGGCATATAAATTTTTGCATGCATGCACACCAATATAAAAAGACTTACCCAACAAAAAAAATCCCGAAACATCCCACCCATGTTAGCAACCCTGGTTTGTAAACTGTACGAGTTGTAATTTCTTCACCGCAAAATGGACATCTAATCTTTGCTGGGTCTGGTCCGGGAATAAACGTTACATCGCTGACTTTTGGACAAGGCTGTTCTACAACTACCGGTTCTAAAACAGATTTAAACACTAGTCATTTGAATTACTGGGCGAGTAAAGTAAATAACTGATTGTTGTGTTAGTTATGCCTTAAAAATATAGATACAGTATATATATATATATATATATATATATATATATATATATATATATATATATCGTGCATAAAGAAGCGTTTGTGTGCTAATATTGATTAATTCCTTGTAAATTAGGAATAAATAATGGCTGCTTTGGTTCTCCGATAAAAAATGGAGTATGTATAGAGAAAAAACTATTGGTTAGAAACCATAATATGAATAGCCTGGTATCTTAATTTACAGCCAAAATATCTCCATGGTTGTCTTTTCTATCAGTTCACCAGTTGAAATGCGTGATATATTTTGATAACGTTTAATGATGGATACTTTACTGAAATGTGAGTCCAAATATTAAGTTTAAAATTATCATTATCAAGTCGGAAGTGATAACCACAGATATAGTGAAAAAGCATTTAAAGCTGGTATAAAGCCGTTCCAGTGGTAATATGGTTAAAATTTTAAACCGTTATCAGCTGGCATATCAAATCTTCATTTTAAAAGACAAAAATTGTCAATGAATGAAATGCCACTGTGTTTCAGTTTTTAAAGATAGACTAATTCAATAGTGGTTTTTTAAATTTGCAAAAAACACATGATGAATTTAAATACAACTTCTATGTTTCCACCCTATACTTTAAGAATTCAATGAAGTCCGTATAGAAATTTCACAGTTCGATTATTGTAAGCATAACATAAACCTTGTGGGATTGAACATGTATGAGCATAAGTTAAAGTTCCAAAAACCTATTTTGATAGCAAGGTTAAATTATTATGACGAATACCAGAGTAATAGAAGTGATAACAATACACTGGTAGTGTAAAATATAAGGTATAATAACTTGAAGCAAGAAGAGATAGTGAATTCAGTGAGTAAAAGTTATCAGGTAATTTCAGGATCTAATATCTAAAAGAAGATGGAAGATAAAAATTTCTATACTAAGGCAACTGATTCCGAGTTATACCACCCAGCGTTTGTAAACAGAGATCACGATTATCCCAAGAGATTTTACATGGTGGTCTCAATCTAGCAACAAGGCTTAGTTCGAGTAACTTAAATTCCAAAAATGATAACACATTTTGGTCTGTTAGCCATAAACAATATGCTAATCAGCTTTTAAAATAACAAATATTGAGCATTGGTGTGAACGGTGGATGGAGGTACGTAACAAATATTCCGATCAACTTGGTCAAAGGAGAGTCATTACTCGATCGATTGACTTGCCATTTTTGTCTGTTACTTTAATTATTATCTCACGTTTGCTTACCTGATGGTTTCAGCATACGTAAGCAATGCTTCAAATGTTATGAAATATTGGTAACATACAAATTTCCTTTACTCTGTTACTTTTGTACAGGCTAATCAGTTTATTCATCCTGTAACTAGCAGAAAAGCATCTTGTCCACTTCAAAAGTGAAGCAAGTTTGTAGAAACGATGTTCTCTCAACAACTTTTGAGACTTAATCCGGCCCCAACCCACAAAGGTTATCGAGACTTCTTAGACAAGTTGGGTTGGCGAAGCATCAATCCCATTATTCCCTACTATTTGTCATTACATATTTAAGAAAACCGAATCTTACTGTTTTATAAGGTCAGAAAAAATAAAAAGAATGACAAATATTGCACCATAAAAAACAGTATGGTTTATGTAAATTTCAAAAATACTGTACGAATTTACATCATATGTTCAAGTTCGTCACTTTAGTATGTACAGTCTGTTAATTTCATTAAAAGAGTCGGCAGTCTTTAGTAGACCAAATCTGCTCGAAGTTCAAAGTAAGGCAAATGTCTAACTGAATAACATCCGAGGAACGATCATCAGTGGTTTTGCGAATTTTTTAAATTAGACACTCAAACCGGATTAAATGCTTATTATAGCATCGAACTTCCAACAACTTACTCATGAGATCTTCTATGGTCTTTTATATGCACGAGTTACAAAGTTTTGGTACTATAGTTGATAGTTTCATTGATGAAGTTCAAACGTACGTTCATCAAACAACTTGAGAGATGAGCTTAAATGAATTAAGTATAATCTCATGCAACTTGAAACTAGTTATCAGTTGCGACATCAAAAATTTATAAATGAACAAAATTAGAAGGTTGATAGCAGTATTTCAACACTAAGTTGGACGGTATTATGATGTAGTCGGTTCCTCCTAAAGTGTTTTAATGCTTCAGCAAGTAATAAAAACTGAAATGATTATTGATTTATTGATGATGAGTGAAATCTACGAGAAACTAAAATTTGATCCCGGTAAAAATCTGTCCGTTTTACAAGGAAGCCGTTTGTCTATTCATAAACTCCAAAACTAAGTATACAGTTTGTGATCTACACTTTAAAAAGAAATGTATCATCACCCATCGAAATCACAAAATCATTGAAAACTCATGAGTATTCTTAAATCAGATTCAATACGCGCTAATTATGTTACTACGAGTTTTGCCGAGCGATAGATTGTTTTTGTGCTTAAAAATGAAAGTATAACTTCAAAGTTCTATCAACCAACGATAATTGCAGATACTATACACAGAGTACAAAAATGCAAGAGGTTCATACGAATTTCGAAGCTAAATGGCATTCACCAACAAAATCAAATCAAATCATCAACGAATCCAAAATAAATCTGTGAAAAAATTTATTAACTTACATATTTGGTTTGATAGAAATAGTAAAAGATAATTTTAACAAAAAGTATTGTTCTTACCCGGAGTATGAGTTAGTGACGGTTTCGGAAAACCTTCATTCTCTGGAGACTTTGGATATGGTGGATCACCCTGTTCTAAATACAGTTATATTTAAAATACAACAAAATCTTACCGGTATTCATATTAAAAACAGCTAATATAAAACGTCAGAAGATTTGAGAGTCACGATAACTAATACATGTTTTGAATGTTCATATCGACGTTGTCCAATATATCCAATATCCAATATCTTTTTCTTGAGCTAGTATAAACCAATTGGTTTCTTTGCGCTTGATTCTTGTTCTTTCGGTACGGTTCCATGTGTCCAGTTGTGTCCAATGAATGCGGTCTAGCCACTGGACTGCATTTATTCTAATCATTTAGCAGTTGTTTTTGGAATTTGTATGTTCCTTGATTTGAATGGGTGCATTAGTTTCAAGGCAGTAGGGTTTCTGGATATTAGTGGCTATAACTTTCCTTAACCGTGAATCCTTAATTGCAATATGGACAACAACAGGGAGAAAATTATAATAATGAAGATTTCAGAACTAAGTAGACAAATAGATATATAAGTTGATTAAGTGTTAGTGTCCGAGAGGACAAGGGAGTGGAAACATAGATAATAAGCGGGGTGGAATAAGTTTGTGATCTGTGGTAATGAGAATGATAACAACAGGAAGTTTCGAGACATGCATAGGCACAGAAGGTGCAAGCGGGAAATAATAATCAGTTTGTGAGTACGCGTTTATCTAGTCCCTACTTAAGCTGTCCACTGCAAGGATAATTGTCAACTCGTCTGAGAGAGCATTTCAACTATTAACAATAAAACTTTTGCAAGTAAGTGAACGTTCTGTCTCTGCTCTTCAAATTTTCAGGGGTTGCCTCATGTGATGTGGTAGTGATCACTTTGAAAAATGATCATGTTCTTATGACTCAGTGTGCTCAGTATGTTATACGCCATTATCAGGTCACCACTTATTATCTTACAGCCCCGAGAGAATAATCCAAAGTGCCGCAGTCTATCATCCTAACTTTTTTTCTTTAAACTTAACACCCATTTAGTTGCTCGTCTCTGCACTTTGTCCAAGAGATTCATGTCTCTTTTAAGGAGAGAAAGTAAGAGGATTCTGTGAACTTCACGATGTGGGCGTGTGTTAATCTAAAACGATGGTAAGAATAATTCTGGGGTTATCACACCAAGATACCTTTGCATAAGGGGAACAGTTTCGCTAGCCTCTGCTGCATCCCCTATGTAGTTCGGACAGGTCTCCAGGCTTTCTATGGTTTATAAACGGACATTGCGCTCTGAGGAGATATTGAGGAGTGGAGTTCCATTTAAGTGAGAATGTCGATAATTGGTCTTCAGTAATAAGGATCAGAGGTCATTGAACATTACGTATTCTTTACAACTTGTCGTACTGTAAAGGTCCAATCTCGCTTTGAACTTATCAACAGTAAATGCTGATATTACATATTCTGTCAGGGAATTCTCGCTCTATGTGAGAAACAGAAATCGCGATTTTTCAAATTTCGTAAGAAAACTTGCTGTATTATCAGTCCTCAATCGAAGCAGAGGATAAGATATTACTACTCAGATTATCGTTCAGCAGCCAGTATAAAATCGGTCAGATAACGAGACTAGGTTAGGTGTATCAGTTTGTATTCATAGCACAGATCAGTAAGGCCTTTACTACCTCATTCTTCAAACACGGACTCTCTCTGCTTAAATATCCCTTCTTAAACGTAGCTTCACGAACTTCAGTTACGGTGCGGTAAACACTTCCTCATAGAAGTATTGAGATGATTATGAAAAGCTCTGAATACTGTGAAGCTTTTGTCAGTGTGTTACTAAAGATTTTAAGACAGCTATTTATAATGACTCTTTGAATTCTACAATCCTTCACTTCAGTTAGCACCAGTACATTTGATGCATGAGTACATACATTGTCGAGGTTATTTATCTGCATCACTGCCTTTTGCTGGGGGTAACATTAAATTACCACCCATATACCCATTCAGTCAGTGGATATGTACAGTCCGCTGGTATTATCCTGTATGACAGTCAATGTACTGGTCTTCGAATTTTGTTGTCTTCAGAAAAGAGTAGAACATATGAATTTGCTGTACTTGGTGAACCATCTGCATGAAGTAAAACAGGAAGAGGTTCACTCTTAATTTCACTGTTAACCAGGTCGATAAGGCCTTATGTACTTATAACCAATGTCTCTTACTACGGAGAAACATGTCCATATCCTTTTACTGGTGATCAAGTCGAGATTGACTATGATCACCAATAAGTTTTCATTATATACAGAAATAAATCCATGGTCGAACGGTTATTTGAAGGAGAAAGTAGGTGTTACAGTGAGCAGCAAATTATGAAAAAATGACAGCAACGCCTAAAAGAACGTTGCGCGCAAGTAAGTGTTTTTGGCACAGCTAAACAAAAGGAGTATATGTTTATTTTTCAATAATTGGCTTTTCTTCGTAGAAGTGTTCAACTACATTCTTATCATGTCACGGATTCTAAGACTTCCCAGTTTTAAATCATATCCTAAGTGAGAAATCTCGTAGAAGTATTAACTTGAATGCATGACAGCAACATCGACAAAAATAGTAATAACCCTCAATGAAGTCTAATTTTCTATTCATATAAAGGAATTTGTCAAGTACGATTATCAAGCTCTTCGGCAAGAGGATAATTTCCTTTAACATAGCTTATATTTTGTAATTGGATTTTCTACCGTGGCAGTTCAAATGGTTTCCAGTAAGTGCAATTTGTACGCGTATCTCCCAGTCCAAGGTCCAAACAACGCAACAATTCTAGGAGAAAACGGTCTATATTAATTAAAAGATGGAAATACAAAGCAGTACCTGGAATTGATGCACTTTCCAGGTCGCAATTACTCCGAAGAGTATCCAAGACAAAGTAATAAGTCCAACCGCCAACGTATCAATCCAAATATGGTTGTGGCCATATTAAAGATCAAATTTAAACAACATATACAGTTCAGAGGCAAACATAAAAACTTCAATATATGTACAAAATATAGAAATAATAACAATATACAATGATAAAATCTCAAATTGGAATCAAATAAAATGCCAAAAATGTCAACATAAAAAGTCCGTCATGTCATAACAAAAATATGTAAACATGGAGGGATTTTCCAAAAAACAAAACATTCAAAAAGGATTCTACACCGGCCCGCAAAATCCCTCCATGCAAAAAGAGCAAGCGTTAATGACACTTTAATTTAGGGTTCCCACTCATCCCCTAATCCACACCGGAAGAACGTGTAGGACTTACAGCAGTACGCCTACCCGCCATCTAACATGGATATGACCTATCAAGCTAACTAGGTACCTATACCTTCCCATCAGGCCCTTGATTCCCCTATCTATCGTAGCATGACCTAACGGTAGTATAAACCTTACCCAATTAACCCACACGAACATGTACAACACGTTGTAAAGCTGGTCATATCCTATCCGGGAACTACATTCCATATCATGGGGATGAGTCGTCAATCCACCACCACTTGCTCCGATCAGCAGATACAATGAAGTCCGTGATGCTGACTTATCAACAGAAGTTCTTGACCCATAGATAATATGCAAGGGTGGGATCTCCAATTTTGACATTTCTTTGTCTCCAGAAGACTTTAAGTAGCATAACATGGGATCAATATTTATCTCTCCATCTCCTGATACAGAGGAGGTTTGATCAGCATTCGTCATCGTCGGTAACTTATTTGTCACATCAGTGACATCCAGATTATTATCAACGTCATCATGATTACATTGTGTCAGACAAGTTGCGTCGTTTCGGTCTGCACTAGCATCCGTAGAGTGAAACTCTTCCATTGTTGTATAACTCATCTCGCTACATGAAAGAACAGCATTAGTGTCACAATCCAAAGCCGATAAACTCACTTGTTGTTCTTCATGTTCCGTTTCAGAGACACAAGACGTATGCACATCAATAGCATCGTTATCATGCAACACTGTAAACTGACTGTTACCATCAGACGCTTCCTTCTCATCATCACTTGACTGACAGTCAACCGAAGTAGGAACACTTACAGTTACACAACCTTGTGTATCCTCAATCAACTTAACATTCGCGACAAGGTCCGATGACGTCGAAACACTAGAAGGCTCGTTCGATGAAGTTGATCGACTAGTCACTATAAGTGGACTGCTCACGCTTTCTGTCTCCTTATTATCGCTGTCACTACTAAGATTCTGATGACTACTATTTCCATTGCTAGTCATAGCATCCGAAAGAGAATGATGTTTAGGCTTCTTAATAATAGTAGCATCATGTTGTTTCCTAGGCTTCTTAGCCTTTACAGTACCGCCATCACTTATCCTAGAATCTACTCTAGGTCCCGTTATATAATTTACCCTAAGTGAAGGGTTCCGAACATAGGCTTTATTCCGTCCAGACAATCCTGCCTGGGCCTTATTCATATTTACTGAACTCATTAACCTCTGTTTACTCGAATCCAAATAACCGTTCCAGGCTTTTCGAGCAGTTAAGAGGCTTTTATCATCACACACTTCGGATCCATCTTGATGCCTACACTTTTCACCTTTTTCTTTCCTTTCCATACTTAAAAAAGCCATCTTATCTGTTACACAAACCGGCTTCTTACTGGGATACGCATCAAGAGGTTTTACATCATCACGGTCACATACTCGGCCTTCAACAGCCTTCAACCCGATATAATTGACAACTCTCTTATATTCCGGGCGTGCGTTAGGTAGAAACGAAGAATCCTCATGTCTCGCACGCAGACCACTAGTAGCTTCCGTATTATGTCCTGTTTTAGCCCGATAAGCTAATCTTCCGAACCTACTACTAGCTATCTTAGCACGAGACATAATAAATTCCGTCAACTCATTGAAATTAGGCTCTCTCTCCTCTTCGTCCCACTTGATTCCCAGCTCTGCCCACTGGGCTTGCATTCGACGAGGTAAGAGCCTGACTATTCGTTCTAAAGTAACCAGGGAATGAAGTTCCGTTGTACAATTTAGCTGTTCTAAGGTTAAAGCAGCATTCTGCATTTTAATAGCCAAATTCGTCAATTCTTCAGGATCATTAAAATCTGCATTCCCGGTTCTAAATAAGTCCTCTAAGGTTTCCCGGGCTATTACATGCGACTGTCCAAAGAGCTGTTTTAAGATGGCCTTAGCTCTCTTATATCCCGCTTGTGGATCCATTATAATACAACCTTCAATCGCATTTTTTGCCCTTCCTTTACAGTAGTGAATTAAATACAATAAACGCAAATTTTCATCTTTTATTCTGGGTTCTATAAACGTTTCAATTTGGCGCATAAATCTAAAGTAGTCGCGAGACTTTCCATCAAAAAATGAAAGTTCGACCTTAGGTAGTTCTAAACCTACTATCGGTGTCCTAAGTATCTGATCGGTCTCTGGTACCTTAGAACTCTCACTTAAGCCTTGTTCCTTAATGCCTGCCAAAGGTGACTTACAATAATAAGTATCAGACATAACATCGTTATTAATAAAGTGGTTACCCATTAAACAAGTATCATTAACGACTTGCCTAGCGTTTCGGGGTCCTTCAAGCTCTTCCACCCTCCTCGTGTTTGTTTTCTTGTGGTGGATCATTTTTAAGTGAAGTTCAACGGAAGATAAATAACAAATACAAAATATAGGAATTCCACAGGTAAGTTTTCAATAAGAATTATCCAAAATCAGAAAATCGTCTTCCAAAAAACAGTTCGAATACAAAAATACGATAAGTAATCCAAGATTCTTCTTTCAAGAAGATTAGTGTTATAAACGATTAAATTTCCAAACGTTTCTTTATTCTTCTTAATAATCCGACTGTAACTGTTCTTCTAATCAAAAGTCGAGCCACAATTCATGACTATAAATGGATTTCTACCGTAGCAATTCAAATGGTTTCCAATAAGTGCAATCTGAACGCGTATCCCTCAGTTCAATGTCCAGAAAACTCAACAATTCTAGGAGAAAACGGTCTATATTAATTAAAAGATGGAAATACAAAGCAATACCTGGAATCGATGCACTTTCCAGGTCACAATTACTCCGAAGAGTATCCACGGCAAAGGGGAATAAATGACTTTAAGTCCAACCGCCACCGTATCAATCCAAATATGGCTGTGGCCATATTAAAGATCAAATTTAAACAACATATACAGTTCAGAAGCAAACATAAAAACTTCAATATATGTACAAAATATAGAAATAATAACAATATACAATGATAAAATCTCAAATTGGAATCAAATAAAATGCCAAAAATGTCAACATAAAAAGTCCGTCATGTCATAACAAAAATATGTAAACATGGAGGGATTTTCCAAAAAACAAAACATTCAAAAAGGATTCTACATACCTACCATACGGATAATTTTTCCTTTAGTTTGACCATTACACTGGTTAGACTCACGGGTTAGTAGGTATAATGTAACTGCGCCTCAGTTTATAAACAGAACTGATTATGACATATTTCTAATCTAGTTGGCGTTTAGACAACCTGCGAGAGATATGAAAACGTATTGTCAAAAGTTCATCAATTGCATCCTTTCTTATGATTCATAACTTGTCTTTCACAATCCGAAGTCACAACAAATTCATTAGTAGTTTCTTATGGGAAGAATGTTTAGATTACTCGGTGGACATCTCTGTCCCATTAATATCGAGTTCAATGAAATCTCATAACATCGATATGCCATTTTTCTCCACAGAATGAAACCACGAACCAAGCAGTTTGATAGCACTTGCTTCTAGTATTTACTAGACTAAGGTTTTCCTCAATATTTTGTCGATAAAGTTCTACATCAATCAGTTCTGTTTAAGTCTAAGTTTAAGAGACATTTCAAGTCTCACAGAAATTTTGCTATTAGATTTAAGTTAGGCATAATTTCGTAATTGTTTGAATCGAGGACCATGAACACGTCGGCAAAACAACTAAGTTCGCGTCTTCAATTAAAAATGGGGAAGAACAGATAGTCCAGATGAAACAAATATATTTCGTGGTATTCAAAGAATGTCGAAATCGTGCCATAGAAATGTGTGAGAGGTACAGGGCAGCAAAAGCACGTATGGCACATAAGCACGAAACAAACAAATATTCGGTAAAACGTCCATTGGTACATTAGGTTATAGTAATGAATGTTTCTATTTAACCAGTCTTGTTTACTGCGTAAATAAGTAATCTCTGCAGAAGACATCTGCTAGAAAGGGAGAACACATTTGAGACATAGCAGACAGAACGCGCAATTGTAGGACGTAGAGGTTGACGAACAGGAAGTGACCTATGACATTCGCGTTGTCACCAAAGATCTTTTACTTAGAACGGTACACGAAGTAATGTGCCATGTTTTTTGCCCGAGTTGGGGTGACATAGCTGAATGGTATCTAGAGGCAATGTGACAGTACATCTTAAAGAGAATCCAGCACTTGATTTATTGGGATCAAAATTAGTAGAGAAACTAAAGCAGGTAGAGCAGGAGAATCATAGAGTTGAACCACCAGAAAGAAACCTAAAGAATACTGTACTATAAAGGTATCTCTTTATCTACCAAATAATTGCGAGGATATTTGAAGGCCAAGGCACAAACTATTCTCATATCTGGTGCTAAAGCCATTTGTCGTAATAAACAACTACTATTTCTTGCAATAGCAATTAAACCGTCTTCAAAAAATTATTGTGATCGAATCAGTGATCTCCTAAGGATGAGCTGCACCAAAATTGGTAGTTAGCAAATCCAACGACATTATGCACTGGTTTATGTGACTATTGTATACAGCAGGTAAGATATCTAGGTTTCATTGTCGATAAAGAAGGAAAATGGCTGGACTCAGAAAACATTGAAGCTGTTAAAACTGTACCTAGAGCAATGAAAATCCCTGCTACTAATTATTTATTATTGAACTTTTCTTCCTGATCTCCATCACTTACGAGCTGCACTAAAAGCTTACTAGTAAAGAAAACCATTTGAAATCGGTTCATGCTATGTCCAGCAGATCTCGAGAAAATCAAATAACTCCTAGCCTTAAACTCTTACTTACTTATTATGATTTCTCCTTAAGCATTAAGGCTGCTTCAGATAGACGAAATAATTGTGTTGAGGTGGTTATCCTTGATATACTTCTTAGCTGATCTGAAAAAGCATTCGCTCACTTAGCTCGATCTCTAAAAACAAAGGAGCGGAACTAAAATCAGATTGAGAAAGAAACATTATCAATTATTTTTTTAACGAAGAAGTTCCGCAAAAAGCTATTTGGACGTCAACAAACCCTATTAATTGATTACGAACCATTACTGGATATATCTGGGTCGAAGAAAAGCATCCATAGTTCAACGGAAAAGCTGAAAGATTGGTAGATACCTTGAAAAGTGCATTCTTAAAAAGTTGAGGAATAGAAATAGTGTAAATAACGTTTTGTCATACTATCAGGCTACCCACAGGCTTACCGCACTGGGAGGAAAGTCACCGGTGTAATGCATGTTAGGGACAAGAACTGAAACTATTTTTGATGACATGCTGTCACCCAGATGAATGAACAGAACTAAGAACAAATACACTAGCAGTTTCCATCCCGAAATAAACTTTGCTAAATCTTTTGCTTTCCAGTTTACACTTTTCGTATTACTGCGATATATGTTATACATTCATGGTTCACTAGCGCACAATGAACGTTGGATCTCATCATTTTCCTAAGTTATAGAACGGTTCAATAGGAATTTTGATAATTCTCTGCTATTTGTGGTTGATGGAAAATCATAAATGATTAATCTAATTACTTACCGTCCATACTTTTGTTTATAATGTAGTAGTTTTTAGTGGTGATCAAGTCGAGATTGGCTATGATTACCAATAAATACTAATTACTAGCCCGTCACAATTAATACGAATAAATCCAGAGTAAAGATATATTTGAAGGAAGAAGGGGGCGACATAACGAGAATATTGTTATGAATGATGGCAGCAAACGCAAAACAGAAAGTTGCACGTACGTAGGTGTTTTAGTATAGTTAAACAAAAGGAGTACAATAATAAATGTTTAATTTTCCCCCCTATTTTCTTTGTAGAAGTGTTCCACTACAATTTTATGTTGAAGGATGACTATGAACATTCCTACATACCAATTACGTTATGTTCATTACGCTTTATCCAGTCGTTAATGAAGAACAAGGAAGAAGAGATAGTCCAGATGAATGAGTATATTTGCCAGCAATATCTTGGTATCGAAAGAATACCGAAATCGTACCGGAGAAAATGGGTGAAAAGGTACAGAGCAGAAGAAAGAAAATGGCTCCTACGCAACAGGAAAGTTTTGTATGCAAGTTGTGTGCAAGTAAACAAGAAGTTTAGTAAAACATCCACTGGTAGAACTAGTTATAACAATGAAGGTTTCTATTTAACTAATTTGGTTACATGATCACAATTAGATATAACTTATTAGTGTGAATTAAGATTAGAAAACATGAAGGCTATTAAATACTACAGAAGAATATTTGTTCTTACTCAGTAATTAATTTTAGAAATCTGTTATGTCAAACTATTCTCAATATTCATTTATCATCAAACCTAACAGTGTAATAATGTGTACCAATCTTGAGAAGTTTGGTTATCCTGTCAGATGAATGAGCTTGAATTCTACTTTTGCTGTTAATACGCATTGAAAAAGTTATCAGCTACACATAGAATACGTAGCTCAGTGAATAATACTTTGGGTGTTTGAAGCAGATGATATCAGGTCCTGATAACAATGCAAATATCACGAGTTGGATGTGGGTACGTCTAGCTGCTGAACGATCAGTAGGATAAAATGAATGTCATGGACATTTGCAATCCTTCGACTCCACAGCGTGGATAATAATCCATTCGGAACAACGATTTAGCTATGAAGAGAGGAAACTAAATGAATCTTGTGAATACCATTTATGGAATGTTACTATTGAAAGTAAATAAATAATTATCTATTTATGGTAAGCAATTTCAGTTTTTTGTTGATTAAAAGTATGTTAAAATGTTAATCTTCATAGATACACTAATTTTAGTCAATATGTGCAGATTTTTTATTTACTGGTTACTAATTATAGACATTTGATAGTAGACAAATTCCAATTCCTGAGAGCGTTTCAAAAAGCCAGCATTACAAATAAAGGTCTAGTCCATAAAAATTCCTAAATACAATAAAATGTTGATATTAGTCATGTTGTTGACATCTTTAATTTGTTAAAAAGTCATTAATGAATGTAAAGATACAATTTTTTCTCAATTTCTTTCAGTAGAAGAAATAAGATACCATTCTAACTAATCCGTTTTCAATGAAAAGAGTTATCAGTTTGTCAAACTGATTACATTTGGTTTCATTTCTTCTAACTTGCTTCTCTGTTTTAACAGTGTGATTAATTACTTCATCGATTTCAAAAATGCTTTTACGTTTACCCATTCCATCAATTCTTACGTGTTAATTGTTACAACTGCCTAACAGTGTCCTAATAGTTTTCCATTTAAAAACTGTCCCGTCCCACCTACTAAATAGATATTTTATAGATCAATCTTCAAATATGTACGTAAAATTTATCTAAAGGTTGGCATCAAAGGTCCTGTTAGTGCAGAACTACACATATATGGTCCAGTCACTATGATAAACAAAAAACGACATTGATCTGATTTCTTCTTGTCATGTTTCAAACACCTAAGTTTGGATTACAAGCATAAATTACAGCTACTGTATAACGAAAATATTCGAATCATTGTTCAGCATCGTGATATGACCTTTGAGGTGAATAAACATGATAAAGTACACTGAACATTGTACTCCAGTGTGCGTATGGTAATAAAAGCCTACTGCCTCATCAAACGGATTAATTTATCCTTAAGTTTATGAATGTTTCCCTACTAACCCATCAAACATCTTTTCGTGGTCGGCGATCTGACTTAGGTTTGTAGGAACAATTAAATTTGCTATGAAATAAATCTTCCATTTGATTTCCCATATATTTAAGCTAACTGCGTTTCTGCAACGGTGGTAATAAGAAGGTCACTACGGTTTATGTAAGATAAATTTGTTTCATACATTCATACAAATAAGAATGGTTAGCGCAAGGGCGAAGCGATGATGGTGAGTGGACCAACTCCACGTGAAGAGTCATAACCAGACGAAAATAAGCGGGACATATGATAAGTGTAGCAAGCAATGTACATACTCGCTCGCGGAAAAACTACGAAGTTATAAGAGAATTACTGACAAGGTCGAAAGACTTGTTTACTAACTCAAGAAGAATGGGTGAATTGATTTGTCCAAAGGACAAGCCATATGGGCTTCACATTTTAGTACCCCTTGTAAAAAATTAGTTTGAAATTTCATTTTCTAAAAATAACACTGAAGGTGTATGAGGTTATGTAGAGAAAAAAATATACAATTTTGTATCAAGTACAGTGATAAACAAGGGTTGAGTGTATATAATAGGAAAGTGTCATAGTTATACAACAGAATATGAGTGTCGTACAGGTGTGAACGCAAATGAAAATGACAGCTTGAGGTTATGAACAAATTAATAACGGTATTGAGAAAAATTAACATCAATTAATGGTGTGACTAGGAGGCTAAAATGAAACGTTTACGTGTTTTGGAATAGCGTGAAAATAACGTTGAAAATAACGATTTGTTGAAACGGTATTAATAGAGTGATTAGAAGAACATAGTAGTGATAGTAGAGACGAGATACATTGAGTCATTCCCTTTTTTGGTCGTGAAGCCTAGAGTAGTTTAAGTCGTTGGAAAGAGATGCGCTCGACCTTGTTAGCTGAGAAACTGTCCTAACGGCTGAACAGAAAAAACTGACACGAATATGACGCTTGCGAGTACTTCTTTGAAGGACTATCACTAAACTCAGTGTTCCGATTAACAGTTTGACGGGGACGGATAGTTATTGCATTAATCGCCTGACGTTTTAGAGTTATGAATGTAGCGTGAAGTTATATTTGATTAAATTTGATGAATATACAAAGAATCATCCATTAAACAAGTGGCTTCAGATATGCTAAGACAGTTGGGTCGAGATTATCAGCAGAAAACATTGAGAATGTTGAGGTTTTAGGTTCAATGTAGGGCTCATTCTTTTATTGGGCCGCGACCCAATATTTATCAACATTTAACTATACTATGAAATGAATCTCCCCATCAGTTTACTTAAGCGAACCCCGTTTTTGCGGCGGTGGTAATGAGAAACCAAATATGGATTTGGTTGGATGCGTTTATTTCAGGCAATTGTTGAAGTAGACATGATAACGAAAAGCATACAAACAAAGCGAAGCGAAGCCGAGTGGAGAAGGAGGAAGAACCAACTCCGTTCTATGAAGCATGACTAGGAAGTTATAGTCAGACGAATATAAGCCAAACATGTAATAAGCGAGAAGGCGAGCACACACACGAATAAAAGCAACGCAGATATGAGCGAATGACTGACAAGGTCAAAAAGCAAGTGGGACAAGTCCTGCGAGCTACATATATATAATAGCACTCACTACAAGAACAATGAACGCTGAGTACATATGCGATGAATGGACTTTAGTTGCTTATCGAGTACATATGTTGCTACCAATGTATGTTTAGAACAAACCATTTTTCCAGTGGAGGAGGAAATCAGGAAGAAGCGGTGGAAGTGGATAGGACACACACTACGAAAAGCACCGAACTGCATCACAAGACAAGCCCTCATATGGAACCCTCAAGGCGAAAGGAAAAGAGGAAGGCAGAGGAACACATTACTCCAAGAAATAGAGAAAGATATGAGAGGAATGAACAAACATTGGACAGAGTTGGTTGGAGAAAACTGGTGGGCGGCCTATGCTAGATTGGGGGTAACAGGCGAAAGTAAGTAAGTAAGTAATGTATGTTTAACTCCTAACTTATGATTATGATAGCATTGCCAACCGTTGCCAGCGTTGCGGTAGTTGGAAACATTCTATTATCAGAGTGTAGGAAGCTCATTGAACTGCTTGGACTGATGGTTCATGGGTCTGTGCCTGTTGCCTTAACGCCAATTTACTTTGCAGGTTTGGAGATGTTCAGTGTATGAGCAGCTGATCAGTACGTTGGAAATATCTGCCATAATCCTGTAGTCGCGTTTATGAACGATACTGAATGGTTAGTCCCATACAGCCATTGCTGTGATAAGGGATTTTAGAATATAATAATGATGATGAGTCTTTAAAAAAATGCTTTTTAAAATTAAGACTATCCACAGACGTAAAGAGGATATCGACAAGAAAAATAGGTGTATTATAAAATAACGCGAAATAACCTCAGCTGCATGGATAAGAACATATTCTCGCAGAGCTGGTTTCGCTGCGATCAGATTCATAAACATAATTAGACTGTGTCTGTCAAAAATGAATGAAAACAATGAAATTTCGAAAATAGCTCAAAACATTGGAAAAAAATTTATTTAAGAATAGTACAATTACGTCTAGTCAACCATTTTGTCTAATGCTGAATATTTGAGCAGATACTTATTTTGTAAGCACTCAAAAAAAAAAATGGAATAACTGAACAGTAACTGAAAACTTAACACAATCCATACTTCATTTTAAATATTTACCAACTTATGAGTCTCTTTGAAGCAGTGACCTAAGATAATAATAGTATGAAACTGACATAAAGACCAATCATGGTGGATTAGTAGTTCAGATGTCATGCGTGATGTTCATCATCTGATATAAACATTATGCTAAAAATCTGGCAAAAACAACTCGAGATCCGGTTTTACTTTTGCATAGTATATTTCACCATGTGAATTAGAGTAAACTATTAATTATCATTTTCAAATTATCACTCGAGTGTAAAGTTGATTCTTTAGAGAAAGAATTCATTTTCAATGCATACTAATGAAGGTACGGCGACTACTTATTTGGCAGTGTGAAGATCTGATTGTTCCAAGTGATACTATTGGATAATGTATTATTAGTAATAGAAATAAATAAAAACATCATTTTTTTCAGTTAGAGCTTTGGAGGTTTGTGTTTTTACACCTTTGAAATCATCAATCAGTCATTGTTAGACCACCATTAGAAACCTGGGAGCACTGGACGGCCATTTCGTCCTGGTATGGGACTCATCAGCAGTGCCCATCCACGACTCCTGCACCTCGCAGGATTCGAGCAGGGGACCTTCTGTATTGTGCGCGAACGTCTAACCATCGGACCATTGGGCCAGCATCCGAGTAGGTATATTTTGCAATTCATATTAAAGAACAAACGATAGGTATTGTTTATTTGTTAGTTGGTTTGAAAAAGACTTCGGAATAATAGACTTAACTTTTATACAATATGCTATCTGTCAGAGTGTTTAGAGAACTAATTGTTCCCGAAGAGTTCAGACTCTCTCTACCTCGTGGTACTTTCTCAGACACTGGCACTGAACTACTCAAGAAACAACTGATTCATTGTTGAACTCAGATGTTTTAACTGCTTGATCAGGTAGTGTTAATAGGCTTTTTGGTATCTAACCCTTAGAGATAATTAAAATCTGACAAACACTTAGCAGTGTGGTCATTAGCATCACCGATAATTATTCACAATCTTAAAATATACGTCTACAGCTACCTGCTGTTTACTTGAAAAAACTGACATCCAACAAAGAGTATTGCAATCTTTAAACATTTAGGCCGTTAATCACATTACAAATTGCTTGACGTGATTCAGTCATCCTTGAAAATCTTACTTAATATAATGTACACTGATGTTTTGGATATTTACTGGGATAAAAGAAAAACTAATTGAAAAGAAAGTTTTTTTCTCTCTGTTCAGCAACATGAAGATTTTCGCCACACTGAATCATGTATTCAGCATAGTCAAGATTGTTTAGTTCTAAATACTAAAGAAAATGCATCAGGTAAATAGAACTCCATCTGAAGTTGATTTATATTTATTATTGTAAACTCACAATTCATTCAGATATCTTATTTATCTCTTTTATATTACTTATGCTTACAACTAATTTATTAGCATTTAAAATTATTCCGTATACTATGAATAATATTAAATTTACTACTTCAATGGTTATACATGATTTGATATGTCGATATGAATTTAAAGTGCTACAGAAGATTACAAATTTTGAATAAGTGATTAAAGAAATAAGCTTAGAATGTTTTAAATTTTTCTCTCAATCACTGAGATGTTTTATTTGAAGCTTGAGATTGTAAAGAAGTATACTAAACAATGTAAGGTAAGATTATCATTCTTTTAAGAAATCATCAATTGTATATTATAGAATGTTAAAGTCGGAATGACATTTTAGAATTGATGCGTTTACAGTAAATCGCTAAAACAAACAATACCTTGAGAAACGTATACTGATTTATTGTGATGTATCATGCAGTGCATTGTTTCGCTAGTAAATCATACTCACTATTAGGGTTATATTTTAATATACAACCTAGTACACATACATGCCCACGACCTTTCGTTATATCTGCATCAGTATGCGCGCTAGGTGAAAGTTATAATTGATAAAAATCGGAGTAGTGAACTAATCTACCATGGATTACCGCTGAAGTAAAGCTGAATAACAAATTAATGTAAACTTAAAAACTGGATGATCGTCTAGTGGTATATTGCTATGTCGTTTGCTTTTTGAACACCTCATCTTTTTGAAAAGACTTTGTTTTTTATTTCAGGTTACTGACATGAAATATTTTATGTCTTAGAAAACGACACTCATAGATGTCTATTAATTTTCAGCACTTCTTATTTATGTTTTAAATGCTTATTGATATAGTTTTGGTGACTTTTAATGAACACTTCTAACATGGAGTCTTTGATGGCTTAGTCAATTTGGAGCAATTGTAGTCAACCTAATGTTAGTGTTCTAATTAGTTTAATTGTATAAAATAATCTATCAGCTTTTTAAAATATTATCGACTATAAGTGCGAATATGTCAATGGTTCTAGATAATTATTCTGTTTATTTTACCTTTAGCTACATAATGAGCTGTAAAACAGAACTAATTACAACACTAAACACCCACGTTCTACGACCTAGAAAAAACAAAAATGCATTTTGTTACATTCTAAGAATCATAATAAACGTACTAAACAAAATCACACATGATCCATTTGGTTTTATCTAATAGTAATTCTTAATTGATCCATTGAATACGCATACAAAACTATATAAATGCACAATTGAAACTTTTAATTCATACTAATAATCAATCGTTTTCATCCAAATTATTATTATTTCATCTAGTCTCAACAACAAAGATATTTAAAGCTAAGCAGGACGCAATAAGTATATCTATTCTGCCAGTTGGAATATAAACGTTTTGAAAGAAACACTTGGAAAATTATTAAAGGGATATTTTTACACTTTCACATTACATTACAAAAAGTATGCCGTCCAAAAAAGAAACTGATGAGTTGCTGAAAATGTTTCATGAACTCGATAGAAATAAAGATGGTTATATTTCAAGAACAGAATTGTTCTCCAAGTTGGGTACTAAATCACTAGATCGAGAGAAAGTTCATGTAAGTTAATTGGTGGGTTTCATATTACTGATTTAAGTATTTGGTAATCATCTATATTTTTAAAAAAAACTAAAGGAATCAGATTCGATTTTTCATATTTCTGATCACTTATCAATCACTTGTCACTTTACTTATAGCGTTGGTGAGTGACTGATATATTTAACCATTAGCTTTTTACTACACCAGATAATCTACGAGATTCTGTGCTTCCATTATCATTCTATTAAACATTAACATATAGAGAAGTTAATCAATTGGCATACGAGTTTTCATGAATTTACAAATACAATTTGGCGATTTTTAGTGATTGAACACTGAGCGAACACTAACCGATGTCTTTTCTCGTTTAACCCTTAATGTTGATTGAATTTCATCGATCAGGCTTTGTAGTAGACATCACTCTCGCCAATAAGAAAGACAGATTGATAAACGGTATTTCGTAAAGGAAAACTGAAGCATTGGGTTTGATTTAAAATAACTTTCAAAACCTAACATCACTTTTTTGGAATTTAGTTTCTATAAAAGTGTCAAGATATCCTTCAGTTTCTATTGTATTTGTTTAACTGTAAATGCTTTCTTTATTTCCCCACTATATATGCTGTTAAAAATGATCAAACTGTCTTATCAACTAGATTTACTTATACATAATAAATTTTGAAAACCAACTGTACACTGAGAAATAAGAATAAGCTTTCGAAGTTGTTTTGTTTAGAATACTATTCTCGTCTTAAATACTTCCTTTAAATAATCAAAATTATACTAGTACAAAGTTCAGTAGTTATGAAATAAATGAAGTTTATAATTGCTATCATATGAAATTATTTGGTTTCAAAGATTAAGCTTTTCAAATATTTTGTATCAAGGTGAAATTTGTATTCACGTGATGTTAAAACTATATATATATATTAATTTGACCCTACTGAAAAGTCTATAATTCGATTCAAGCACCATAGTTTGCAAGTACAACTTGATAAAGATTTTTTTCTAGGTAAAGTTAATAGTTATTGACAAAACATTTTAGTAATTCTTTTCAATTTCACGTGGCTTGGATATGATGAAAGAACTTTATTACGCAACATTTAAAATGTAATAAGAAATAGTTTGCGTCTATTTTTTCAATGACTACAGCTCACAAACTCGTTCCAAGTGCAGACTAGTATCAGACAAGGTTACTTACTCTCATCCAATGGGCAGCTCAGATGTTTGAATAATATCTTGAACCATATCTAGAAAATTAGTAGATAAATGAGATTAAGGATGATGAGCTAAGAGATTATTTTAACTATTCAAAATTCTGTTCATTTTTTACATTCTAATGTGAAACGAAACAATTCATCTATGATTGCACTTGTAACAATCAATCTCACTTTATTTAGTCTCTTTTTAAACGATCGGTCATAACACTAAGAGGAATTGTTCTTGATATTTTGTAGAAGATCTAACAAAGTTTAGATCTTTGTTTTATCATAAAAGTGGATATTCTTAGCCAACTTTTGCAATATTTCTGTAAAATTGTTAATTTGAAATCGGACAAATTAAATCACTGTCAAATCTTTACTCCAGAAAACTCTTTATCCTGTGACACTGAAAAAAAGGTGATTTATATATCACAATAACTACATTTTATGGTTAAAATATCTGGTTGTGCTATGGTGAACACTTGAATGTTTGGCTTATCCAATAGAGATTAACTGGCTAGCTTTACTGTCTAATACTTGATCGATACACTGTTATCAGATCTCTATCAGCTACTTCGTATTTTAATTAAGTTTCCTACAAAGTCTTTTTTAAATAAATTATCTTAGGTATGATGTTAAGTATTCGGCAGTAAAAGGAAGCAAACTGTAAAGGTTATCGGCGGGCACTCAAAAATGGACTACTTCTAGTCAATCTAAACAGCTAAGGAAAGTGAATATAAGCCCATATATTTAATTGTCGGTTATCTTTCTTTCCTCTTTCCAATTTATTTCTTATTTTGTTTTAATAATTAGGAACTGATCAAATTATTCGATATAAACGGTGATGGTATGATAAGTTTTGGTGAATATAAACTAGTATTGGGATTGACTGGTCAATCAATTGATGAGTAAGCGATAAATGTGACTAAAATTGTGATTATTCTGACACTACATACATACGTACATACATACATACACACATACATACATACATACTTCAGTGAGATGTTAGAAAATTATGTCAAAACTACAGTCTCACTCTTTGATCTACCCTACAGACCGATAATTGTATCACATTTAATCTAGGCCACCGGATATCTGCAAAATGGTCTAAAAGTAAGGCGCCTGTCATGAAGGTCAGTTTCGCTGATGTCATGGATGCATGCTGCTGTTAGCCTCATACTGGGACAAAAAGGTTGTTCACTGTTTCCTAGTTTTCATTGATAATCTAATCAGCAACAGTAGATGACTACCAAATTCGGCCATCTCTCCCTGAAAACGTACGAAAAGGTGGAACATGTATGCTGAAAATGATGTTGCACAAAAAAAGCAGGTAAAATCATGACAAACAGATTAGTTGGTTTCAGAATCAGCTTACATAACTAGAAAAACATTAGCTTAATGGGTGAATGGTACAGGTTGAGTGAAATTGAGTAATAGGTCACAGGTAAAATGCTTTTCTTCAAGGGATATTTGCGAAAGTAAATGAAAACTTGCTATTCTTTCAAGAATAACCTTGTGACTAGCGTCTCTGTGAATTGGAATAAAATTAGAGTTCATTATCCGTATATGATATTCAAACATGTTTACGATACTTATTGGATTACCGTTTATCTATTAGGTAACTTGAAATCGCGGTTTTGAAAGTTTAGTCCCTTTTAATACATAGATTTTGTGCAGCAAGTTCAGACTCCAAATAAAGCGAAAAATAATAATAATTGAAATGATTTGAATGATCTGTGGCTGAAAGAAATGTGACATAATCACTTTGAATTTGTTGTCCCCATTTCTATTATTAGAAATCAGAAAACGTTTCAGGTTAATGTTTTTTTATGATTCTCAAATATAAGCATATTTACACTAGGTCATTTACCTCATTAGGACGACATATTCATCATAGTTTATAGACTTATGTTGGCTTCACATTATCTTTTATTGCTATATATATATATCAAACTTCAAAGCAAATATTTTTTATAAAAAGCTGAATAATTGACAAAATATGATGAATTTTCAGTATTCTGTCTCAGTCGATGTACTTGTTTAACTCAAAATAGTAAATTTTGACCAAAAAAAAATAACAGCGTTAGTTAATTAATCTATAGAATATATGTACAATTTAACAAATACTCAACAAATATTTTTTTATAATTTTAGTTGGAAACGTCTATTTCGAAAATTGGATAAGGATGGTTCTGGTACTTTGGAATTCCATGAAATATGTTCACTATTTGGTGGGGACGATTCCGCTGAAGTGAGGAAATCTGTTCGAAATTACATGAATCGATATGACGCCGATCGTGATGGACGACTAAATCTTAGAGAATTTTTAACATTTGTTGCTGAACAGGCTGAACGTAGTACGTAGTATAATTTACAGATTATTTGATAATAAAGACAGAACTTACATTTGTACAAAACTATTGAAAATTTCATTTAAATATATAGAATTACGTGATCGTTGAAATTAAAGATAAAGTAGATGATTCATTTTGCTTACTTTTTGTTGATTTAGTTTACGGTGCATAAATTTCCTAATAAAATTTTATTAAAATTTTAAATATTCATCTTTCTCAAAAATTAAATTGCTTTTACAATGTTAGGATTTACGTAGGAGAATACATACAATGTTGGAAAAACGAATTCTCAGATATGACCTTCATCAACTCTGTGATGTAAGTTACTTTGAGTTGAAACATTGTATGAACAAATGCAAAGTAGAAAGTGTTTACAATTTCGATACAATTAATTTTTTTCCGGTATTGATGATTATATTATGGAGATTTTGAAGCTTTATGCGTACCATTTATGCTAAAAAGTGTAGTCATAACTATCAAAAGTCACTTAAACATTTATTCTTCAATAAGCAGCGTCTAGAGATGCTTCTACAAAAAACAATCTGTATGTAGACATCATGAGACTGCACAGTTAAAGAAAATAAAATGTTGTTTATCAGAAATATATAACATAATTATCACCTCATAAACTGATGAAGCTAAATATTCAATAATTTACCGTACCTTTTACCACACTAACAATTTCACTAGATAAAATCTGACAAGTGCTACAATCATGCTTGTTAAACAATAGGGTGGAAAATTACAGCTCATTCTTAGGGTTGATGCATTTATGTTTTTTTTCATATCTGATTGATCAGAATTCGGTATTAAAACGTCAAATAATCAGGACTAAATATAATTATTTCATGCTATTTCTTCTCTCTAGCTGTATTAGCTGAAGTAGACGGTACACGATTTTCCAAAACTCACTAGTCATATTCTTAAACCGTTTGTTTTTCAAAATATCTGGCCACAGATATACGTTGGTTTAAATGATAGATTCAGCACTTAATTAGTTTAAATAGTATTGGTAATACAATTTAAGACATGGAATTTACCGAAACTAATACTTCATTTTTTATTGTCACTTGTTTCTGATACATTCCTAGCAAAGATACTACAAGCTGAATGAAGAAAAACCTTACCAATAAACTGTCATCATCTTACAGAGTTATACATTTTGATTATTTTTCCAAAATAATAGTCAAGTTTAAAGCAAATAAAGATTTTAAGAATCACAACATAGGAATTTAGTTTGGTTAGTGAAATACCATAGTATTGTTAACTTGAAAATGATCAGTAAACACTGTTAGCTTGAAAATGCAACATCACTGATCAAAATAAATAGGAATGAAATAGCTCTTGAGAAAACAAAATAGTCTCAGTAGCAATAACATTGAATCTCTTTGCATGAAGATCAGGTAATTTTTAACATAAAAAGTATATTTTCTAAGAAATGTTACATTGGAGTTGTGCAAAAAAACCCTCCTTACTGTGTGACGTCTACTAAACGTGTTTTGAAAAACATCTAAATCACATTGAGAAACAATCAATGAATTCATATGATCGCAAAAGTTACCAAAGTGTGTGTGTGACGGAGAAGTAAATTATATTTCAGCAAACAAAGAAGAATATCGGCAACGTACAATTTTGATTGATTAGTTTGACAGAACACGTTTTTTATTCGTTTTGATTCTGATTAACAATATATTAATGTATAATTACCGATAATTAACATCTAGGAGAATATGTAGATACTTGATTCAAATACTTCAGTTAGTTTTACTAAGTATTATTAAGTTGTAGTACTTCGTTATGGAATTATAAAGATGTTCAAGAATGAGCGCTTGACTTTTGGAACCAATGCTTAAGTGTCCTACACTACTACACCAGTGATTGATTTACAATGTGATATGACTATTAGTCTAGGGCACTAGTGACAACTGTATTTTAATTTGATTGTTTGAACTGGTTATTTGAGTCTTTCTCAAAATATTCAGTATAGTGTTAATGAGTAAATTCACTTGTCTTCATTCAAAAGGCTTATTTGAAAGTTGGATAGATAATTGTTTTATTAGTTACTGAGTTAAAATGAATCGTTTATAACTACATTTTGACATAATAAAAAAAAATCTAATTTTAGTATTCTGTATGTTGGTTGAAAATTGGAATGTCAATTTTATTTATATCTTTAGCTTTATGAATGTTGTTTATTCGTAATTTCTACACTAAACAATTTTAATATTTTTACATTAGGTCAACAGATAGTTAGTTTAAATTATTTAGTGAGCTATATTTAATTACCTCGAGTTTGTTATAATCTGAACATATAAGTAATTTCTTAATCTCAGACTGATTTACTAACAGAAGTTCATCTGTACAAATCAGTTAGATCCACAGTCATTTGTTGATTCTAATCTAATCATAAAAACGTACCATTATTTATTCAACCGAAAAAATACACAAAGTTATAAAGTCATCCAATTAATTATCAAAATGAAATCATCAGTATGCACTATTTTAGTAGAAAATTCATGTTTAGTCTCAATGAAAACGTTCTCTAAATACCTGCACTCTGTGCAATGGCCAACTGTTTCACTAAAAGCAAACAGATAAAATCATATTCAAAGATTATTCATTTCAATTCTCCAATGTACTGCAATTTACAACTGATCAGTATTTGTGAACATACCTATCAACTGACTTTACTTGGAATGTCAAGTACCAAACTTTATCTCGTATTAAATTCATAAAATATGCAAACCAGAGAATCAACCCATTTGTCATGTCTTCATAAGTAGCTAAATACTTTAAAATACGCGCTGCGGGTAGAGTAGTCATAAAATTTAAGAAGAAAGTATGAAGGAATAAAAGTGTTTACTTCGAGAAAAATTCATAAACTAAGAGCTTTATTTTCATAATGTGTGCAGATTAGTGAATTGTCAGCCATATTGATTTCCTACATTAGCCAAAATCTGATTGTTATGGTGAAGTTTAGAAAAAAACATAATTCCACATCAAATAAGTTATACCTTACCTTACTTTATACCTTTAAATTAAAATGCATTTTATTGTAATCAGTTAGTCGATAGTAATTAATTAATATTTTTGTGTATGTATTAAAGGAACCAAATCAGTTCTGTGAAAACAAACTGTCTCGTGATTGTATGAAAAATATTTGTTTCGGTCATTATTATTGCAAGTTTTGAATATTGTTATTCATTACTGAGATCCTCGTAAGATACTAATCTGCAGTTTGAACATTTTTAGAAACACTACAAATATGCTAACCACAATTCAGGAATGCGAAGACATAAGCAATTGAAATCATTGGATTGTTCGGATGAAATATTTTGGATTTCAACTTGGATTTTGTTAAACGTTACAAACCCACAGTCTTATTCTAAATGATCAAATGATAGTAAAATACGTACATAATTTACTTAGTATACTTACTGTCAGCTTACCTTAATAACAGCAACTAATGTATACGAAATCGAATATGAAAGTATTTTAGAAACATTTGATAAGAGATGAAGAGAAACGCATGTTAACCGGAGTGATAGAAATGACCAACTCAGCGAGTAATATGTAACTCAGCCTTTATATACATGACTAAAGGATATGTACCAATCATATGATAACATATGTTTCCCACAGGGATATCAGTAATCATAGTCGAAACTTCTAAATAAACGTTTAGGAGGAGATAATAATAATAATACCATATATGGACTACTCTAACTTTTGGGTAAACCAGTTAATTCTTTCTCCATGAGACATTATCCACATATTTAAAAGTTGTCAATTATTTGCTTATAATCTTCGGGGATTTTATGTGAGCGCTTACATTAATCATCATATGTCATAAGCATATGTTTCTGTTTAGTTATAAATATCGACATTATGGAGATGTGAGAATTTTTGATTTTCATTGAAATGATGAATCGTTCAATTTTAAACTGTCATTAGAAACCTGGAATGGAATTCATCAGCAGCATGATATTGTGCGACCTCATCCATTGTCAGCCTCACACCCGACACGGTCAAACTCCACTGGTCAAGGCTAACTAAAACTTTGAGGATTTTCTCACAAGGCTAGTCACTCGTGAGCAAATGATAATTTTCATTACAGGGTTTCTAATGGCGATCTAACATTGATTAACATAAGTATAAGATCCTCTTTACTGGATGGATTTAATAAGCTTGCCTTTTCCGCCGGTCATTTTAATGTCTGTTTGAGTAAACAAATTCATCTAACCCAATCCTTATTTGGCTTCTCCTTACTGCTATCGCTCAAACGCGGTCAGCCTCAGTTTAATACATATCACTAAAAATAAGATTTATATTCATTGTATATTCATTCATTCGTTCAAACGGGACTCAAACCACGGACTAGTAAATAAAAATCTATTATAAAAACAGAAAATGTAAACTCCAGTCACTGACACTAATTTTACAGGATCCGACTAATAATGAGATCTAGAGAAATATGGTATTTCGCAATGCTTATCGATAAACCATTTTTAAAGTAAAATAATATCTGTCGAAAATGTCTTTCTATTAGTTAAGTTTTTGAATAATCGCACTTAGAAAAGATGGGGAAGTTTCGTTTGTTTTAGTGATTCAAAATATTTTTATGAGGAAAGTATGCATTTTGATCATCATCAGATTCAAAGATTTTACTCAGTTTTCCGAAGATATTTTAATCATCTTAGTCTCCAGATGTTAAATTCAACTATTCAATCAAGCGTCGGATTTATGATGTTATAATGAATAAATTTCTATTGCTGCATAGCTAATTGCTATGATCTGATTAAGAAATAAGTACAGGAAATTGTATAATAACCTATGGGCTTTATATAATTAGCCATTATATTCATATACATTCATTGATTTGATTATATTGACTGAAAACATTATAGGACACTAGTATTAAGTTTACGAATATATATATATATATATATATATATATATATATATATATATATATATATATATACAATTGTTAAATTTGTCGATTAATTCTGTTGGTCAAACTGCTAATGTTTATCAGGCGCTAAAAATGAAATCTATTCACTCATATACTATTCTTCAAACTCATAAAACTTGGAGTAATTATATAAACATTTGAAAGTAAAGTTCTGGCTTTGGTGTTTGTCAATAGTTTATTTGAGTTCTAGATGTCCTTCAATTTTAAAAAGGCAGCCCTTGATTTCCCGGTCCGCTCATTCGCATCTGCATTGGATCCACCTTGCTGGACAATGATGCTAGCCATATATGTAAAGGATTTAACGTCCTCTAAAACATCTCCATCAACAGTGATTTGGTTGGCGCATGTTGTTTCGAACGGAAGAATTTCGCTTCTACCTTCATGTATGTTGAGACTTATTGCTGCTGAGGTTGCTGCTACACTGACTAACTTATCTGGTATTTGTTGTTACGTGTGCGATAGAAAAGCTAGATCGTCTGCAAAGTCCAAATCGTCCAGCTGCTTCTTGGTTATCCACTGAACACAGTTCTTTCTTCCAGAAGTTGACGTCTTCATAATCCAATCGATCATCAGAAGAAAGAGAAAGGATGAGAGCAGTCAACCTTGCCTGACACCGGTCTTCATCTCGAACGAGCCTGTCGTGGTCGCCAGTGTCTCACTGGTTTCGTGACGGTAGGCATCCCAAGTGTTCGTAGACTTCGTATGCTGCTCCTCCGGACAACCGTTACTGAATATCGCCTCACGGTTTATAAATCAGAAGACAAATACGAAGCATGAATACGTTTATTTGTCACACCACAACTAGACCACCAAACGGCAGACATACAAAGATAAAATCAGTATGCGAATGCCGGAAGGTAAGAAGGCTAGCGAGTGACAGAATTTGTGAATGAATCAATAAGATTAAAATGAACATATATATACATAGGAAAATGGATGAGCAATCGAAATATTTAAGAGGTTAATACTAAAGCGAATAGAATGAATATGCACATAGGTCGTAGGCAATGTTCAGTTGTACCAGCTCATATAAACCAGACAAAAATAAAAGCCAATTATATATATCAGTTACTGCTATACAAATGACTCGGTTAAATAAGTTAATCAAAAGGCTTAACCAAACTGAATATGAACAAGCTCAATTGTATGTCGATTTACTACACTGTCATCTGTCTTCCGTTCCCAACTTTGGAGATCAATCCAACATAGGAATTCCGTCTGATGTTGACTATCTTCTTAGACACGCCTTGGTGTCGAGGCAGCCTCCATAGTGTTTTCCTGTACAGACTATCAAACGCTATCTCTTAGTAAATGAAGTTGAAATAGAGTGATGAGTTCCATTAGACTGATTGTTCAACAATAATGGGTATGGTTCTAATTCGGTCGGTACACGATCGATCCTTAGGGAATGCAGCCTCTTGATCTCGAAGTTGGGAGTCTATGAAGTCCTTCATTCTGTTTAACGACATTCCGTTGAAGACTTTTCTTGGTAATGAGAGAAGAGTGATGCCTCCGTAGTTCTGACACTTGTTGAGATCGCCTTTCTCTGGTATTTTGATGAAGTATCCTTCTTTCCAGTCTGCTGGTGTATGTTCTTCATCTCTTCATCTCTTGATTTGTTTGATGATCTTGGCAAATGTTGGTGGGCCAACATCGATTGGGAGGTCCGTAGGTGCTGCATCGATGTTGGATGGGTTCTGTGGAGCTGGTCGATTCAAGAGTTACTTAAAGTGTTCTACCCACCTGTTTCGCTGTTACTCATTGTTGGTGATTACTTTGCCTTCCTCGCTTTTCGATGGTCGTTCTGGTGATTTCCAGTGAGCTTGTTTGTTGTGTCATACAGTTGTCACAAGTTTCCTTCTCTTGCAGCCTTTTCCGGTCTCATTGCAAGATCTTCCACATATTTTCGTTTGCCGGCTCTGATGCTCCTCTTCATTTTCTTGTTTACTTCTGTGTATTCAGTTTGTGCCTTGGCTTTCTTTGCTCTTGTCCGGCTGATGTTGATTGCTGCTTTCTTCACCCTCCTTTCATGAATCTTATCCAGAGTACCGACATAGATCCATTCCATGTGATGGTACTTCTTTTGGCACATAACCTCGTTACATGTTGCCTGATTGCCTCCTTCATCCCTTTCCAATTGTTCATCATGGTAGTTTCCTTTTCCTCGAGTAGGTCATAGGAAGCCTGGAACCTATTACTCAGGGCTATCTTGAATTTGTTGAGCTTAGCAGTTTACCCAAGAATAGCCTATTAAAATTCTGTGATATTGTCCGCCCGGTTGTTCAGTGTCTCTTGAGTTTCAGTTTCGTTTTGGCGACCATTAAGTGGTGGTTTGAGTCTATATGAGCTCCTCCCTTGAATTTCACGACCTTCATAGTCCTTCTTATTTGTTTCTGGTTAGTGTGATCCAATAAAATCAATGTAGCTCAGTGTATGCATTTGTGTGGGAATATGGTGCTTCCTATGACCAGGTTGTTGAAGTCGCATATTGTCTGAACATTCCATGTACCTATAATAATCGTTACTCTGGTTGTCAGAAGTAGCATGCGGATTGTGACTTGTGAAGGAACTGTGCTTTCATCATGAGACATCATAAATATTCTGAATAAAGAAATTTAAACTACCAATGCAGAGTTAGATGATTTGAATTGTATTTTCTGATTAGCGTTTCTATAGCAAGTTAGTATTTTAAGGGATGGTGTTGAGAACCCATCGATATGAGGAAGAATATTTACGACTTGAAGATTGATGGTTTCAAGTGATGATGAAAACAAAGGCAGCAGTAATTTCAAATTCAATGTTTATACATTGTGACTGAAAATGATTAGAAAGGTCGATAGTTAGCGGATTATTTGCATTCGTAATAAATCAACGAAATATTTATACATATTTTATAAGTAAAATTGCATACATTCGAATGTATATTAATACATAGAATGTATAATATTAGAAACCACTGACAAAAGTTATACAACAACATCTTTGCTAAGAAGCTCTTCCGTGATTACTACTGGTTCCAAGCCTGAATGAAGTAAAGTGGTTCTAAATTGAGACAGTTATCCCATTCCCTAGAAAACAGTCTTGCTAAAAATTCTTACTACGAAAAATCATTTGTTCATTTCAAAATGTCTCTTCAATGTTGAAGAATCATTGTCTACACCAGTTACGATGGCTCATGATGAACTCTGGTTTACGTCGAAAGTCACCAGACCAGTTACCCTACTCACAACCACAAAAACAATTCATACAGGGACATGGAATATTCGCACAATGTAGGAGGTCGGAAAAACACTCAAGTTACTGGGCTAAAGAGAACATACTACCTGGTGGTGCTTGAAACAAGTGAAACCCGTTTGAAACGGATTGAAGAAGAAAGAGTAGTTTCAGGAAAGATGCAGTTGTACTACAACCATGAAGTAGAAAATACTGAGCACATCCATGGAGTTTTACTGACGCTACACAAAGAAGCACCAAAAGCACTGATGTGATGGGAATCTCATGGACGCAGGATCATTAATGCTTCCTGCTACATAAAGAAAGAAGGGATAACAATGAATGTTGTTCAGAATCACGTGCGCACGGTTTATAAGAACGAAGAGGATGAAGAGATTGTAGATCATCGTTGAGAAATGACCAACAAGTGTTTGGTTATTCCGGTGAGTGAGCTAGATGCCTAGTTTGAAATGAACAATACTGGAAATGAAGACCTCATGGGCAGGATAAGGGAAGCAAATCACTGAGAGATTCGTCAATCTATGTTAATTCAACAAAATGGTTATAGGCGGTACCATATTCCCATACACGCGTACACGAGGTAATAGGGCATTCACTAGAACCAAATCGAGCACACCTGCTCAATAAATCATTCAGAAGGACGATGCAAGAAGTGAGAATGAGGTGAGAAGCTATCATAGCTTCAGATCATCACCTGGTTGTGGTTAAGACACGACTGAAACTGAAGAATTACCAGACAGCTGAGCACACAGCATTAAAATACTTTTATACGACATTTCTTCAGGACACTGGCAAACTCTACGAATTCAAAATAGCCCTCAGTAATAAGTTCCATCTTTCCATGATCTACTCAGTGGAGAGGTAAATAGCATGGTGAACAACTGTAAGGAATTGAAGAAGGAAAAGCTCTAGCACATCATGAGGTTTCGGCTCAGGATATTCATCCAATATCCTAAGAGAATTATTAGTCAAATCCTATTGGTCGATTTTTATTAATCAAAATTATGGTCTTTTTAACTGTCGAAGTCAAATACTTAAATGTTGTCTCTTATTGGTCATCCTCACTATCAATGTCACTTCAAATATTACTTCCTATTGGTCTTCCTGACTGTCAATGTCACAGAATTCGATGCTGTTTCCTATTCGACCAAAATGTATAAATACGCATTATCTGGAACGTTTTATGACCACGACCAGGACCAGGGCTCGGACCCAGATCCCTAGTCCGGGATCCTGATTCTCTTCTGGATTCGGACTTCGTACTTTCTGGCTGCTTGTAGAATACACGTTCTACTTCATATCATGTCTTCTTATTTCTTACTAAATATGGGGGTTGGGATAATCGGATTTGAGTAGCGTATCGTGTCACTGGATCCTCGATCGCCGCTTTCGTTTTCCGACTAAGCAAACTCGTAATAGTTCAAGTATATCAAGTTGACGTGTTTACGTGCAGGCGCAACAGCACTATCAAAAGGAAGGTATCTCTGTTGATATTTCGAGTTTGACCGCTGAATAGAAGAACAGGAGGACAAAAACCAATAGCAGTGGACCACGAGCAGAGAACTTGAAAGTACAGGCCTAATACACAAAGCAAATAAACTAGTAAAGTAGAGCATTCGAAATATGAGGAAGATCTATCAATCATATCAAGAAAGCTGAAATAGAAGTAAACATCAAGAAAACATATGGCACACTGAAGGAATATCTCATTGAATTTCTTATGATGTAATAGACTGAAAGATCGTGAATAAAGGACAGCTCACTGATCCAATGCAAGTGAAGACCGTTGTTCCACAAGGTTGCTTATTCTAACTGATTCTCTTTCTTCTGGTGGTTGACTAAATCATGAAATATAAGGCATTATTCTGATATTGATTGCACATTCGAAAACGTAGAGAAGCAAAGATATCAATTGCTAAATCAGAAAACATATACAGTCAATATTTGTCTTGTGAAATGATGATTACTTTGAGATTTGTTGTTCTTGATATTTCACATTTCATCAACTATCTATTCATAATCGATGATTCAAGTTTACAAGAATGTCTAGCACGATAACTAATCAACTTTTTTTCAAATTAGAATTTTTATGATTCTGTGGTGAATTTAATTAGGTTTTACAAAGTTAGTAATGATTAGAAAGTAAATAGGTGAAAGAAAGCCAAATAAATATAACGAACTCTAACCAAAATAGTGTTATTTAATCTCATTTGGTGACACAAATATTACAAACTACTTTGTTCTCTAAACAAAAGATAAACGAATGCTTATGTTTATTATGAAAATATGAGTATTTTTGTTCTTCACTACATATAAAATTACAAAACCCCGTAATTTACAATAAGTCAATGGTATTTTATAGATTTATTCTTATTTACTTCATAATGATGTATGAATATAATTTACTTATTATTGTGCATATTTTCACTATAAATCCTTCTGTCTATGAAAGCTATATGTGTATTAATTTCAGGATCGTGTAGGTCATATACCAATTAGAAGGTACTGCGTTATGAGTGGTCTGTTGATTCGTAGTTTTTCTGTTATAAATTAGTGCAAGATACTGAATGAAATAAGATATTCTACTTGTCTGCAACGTACAGTAAGTACTTTTGAATTATCAAGCGACATCTTTATGCAATGTAACCATGACTTCTTTATTGTATCTTTATTGTACTCAGCTAAAAATGAATAGAAAAGAGTTAGACAATTAAACAAGACCATATCTCAGCTCTAGATAACCTTTTATTTTTATGTACAGCTAAGCAAACAGTGTTCAGATATTCATGTCAATTATAACTGACTTCATAAACTTTTTTTAAGTAATATTATTCAACTCACTGGAATTTTCTCCTTTTTAGTTAAGAAACTGACTCATGAAAAATTATCCACAGAATCTGTTATGTATTGTAGGAACAACTATAGTCTCAGATAGGACATCGTTTATTTCCATTACATAACGATTTTCTGAAAATGGAATTTGTCTGTATTAAAAAGTGACATAAGATCTCGTTTTACAGTTATTGTATTTCCATTTGGAACGATTTATCGAACTGATTTGGATTTTAGAACCTGGATGATGTTGAGTTAATCGCTTATAATATTAATAATAATACGTGCTAATGATACTCAACTGTGTTGGTGCCACACACTTTAACTCACTGCTCAATAACTATATGTGTTTTACCGTACTCTGATTATTAAATCTTGAAAAAATATACGACCCTTAAGTTTACCGATTGGTTTATCGTCAGTCCGGTATATAACACAACTTTCAGATAAATTATCTATCCACAATAACAATTTGGCGGCCAAAGAGAATTTGTTTGATGAATCAACTTTGTATTTTCAGTACTTGATGATGACAATGTTTCAAACACACCGAAACCTTTTTGTCTAATTTTAAAACTGTTTTTTAGACTTATCCTAGTAATGTTCATTATTGTTTTGTGACATTTTGAACTATTTTACCTATACTGTTAGTTAAAACAAAGAATGTCTGATCAACAAATATTATTGCGCTTATTTACTAAATTGGATAAAAGTGGTGACGGTATGCTTTCCCGTCAAGAAATAAGAGAAGGATTACGACCATCAGGGGTCACAGAGGCCGCAATCGAAGTTAGCTTTTTATTTAAATGATTTTAATTATGTAATTATTTTTTATCCTTATCATGTGAATATTTGAATAGCTTCAATGGGCTACACAGCAAAAAGCTGATTTCTTTTAGCTACTGGAAGGATCACATATTTAATCCGTAGTTCAGTGTACTTACACTAGTTTAGAAAATATTTATATTGTTGTACCATAAGCTGATAAGAATCCAAATCTTTGATGAGCATCATTATTTGTTTAGGTTTTGTTGACTTTGTAGGCTTTACTGTGTAATAAATATGAGGACGTTATTTTAGGGAAACTGATATTTGAACACGTAAAACTCTGTGTAACATTGAAATAAGCATTACAGTAAAAAGATCTTAAATGAAGATAGTAATCAATCCTTATTGTGAGACTGGAAACTGTATCACACATTGCCACAGAGGGTTGTTTTCATAACAAATCACCTACTGTGGAATCAGGACTAAGTAGTTACTCTGTGGTAGATCAGTGAATCTTGAAATATTTGTACAATTGTATGCACATCATAATACTCATATTTTTGAAAAGAGACTATTATAGCTACTTTACAATCAAAACGATCTCTCGTACATGTCCAGTGTGTTCAATCTTTTATCGAAATATAAACTGTCTGATAAAACTAGGATTAAAAGGACAGTTAAATAAGTTTTTTTTTTATCGTAACATCGCAATTTGTTTCTCTTTGAGAGATTTATAAACGACCTTACAACTGATTAATCTTTACAATGTATATAATATCAATTGACTAACTTCTTCAAACTATTTTGTAGAAAATGATAATTAAGCTCGATTTGAATTCCGATGGCTATGTCACACGTGAAGAATACACAGAAGCTACACAAAAAGTTCATGAATAAAATAAAATTCTGTCTTTACTATGCTTGTTCAAAATACAATAATGTTTTCTATTGTTTAATATTGTTAATGGATTATTTCAAATGTATTTGATTGGCCATTATAAAAATTCTGCTTTTTATCCATACGACAGTGAAGCTTTGCATAAAAGTAGAACAATCGAATGCACTTTTTCTTACGTTTGAATAAGAAATATAAATGAAATTATTTCATCAAATACAGAAATAATTACTCAATTGTGTTTTCGTTCTCATAATGATAATTCATGTGGTTTTAACTGTAATAGTGTAATATTGGTGGTACATGAATGATAAGTAATATTAGATGTTGGGAATACTAAAGGACTTGAATAGCTTAAGTATTCATCAACACAATGAAGATCTACCTGTAAGAACTATGAAATTATTGAAGCTAACAGAATAAACGAACTATCAAAAATAAAAATAACATTTTAATATCTATGAATAAGCTATAAAATTAATATTCATATGAACTACTAACTTATTCAGTAGTAGAAAACTTTCGGACATTAATACTATGAATTATCCTTCCATGGTGTGGGTAATAATGGAGCGATATCGGCCTTCAAACCGCTAACAGAACATGAGATCATTTTGTTCTATTATCAAACGTTATCCACCTTACTATATTTAACTGTCAATCCAATTTTCAAATCTCGTTATTCATCTTCGAGCTAATCAAAATGAGTCTACCATTTTAACGACTCGAGTTTACAAGTCCCATGAAACCTGCTTAATATGAACGATTAGCACAATACGCACTTCCTGTATCTGAAAATGCAACTGTAACTACTTGTGATCTTGTCAGTGCACGTACAACAGAAAGTGTGGAAGCTGACTAAAGGCTTTTTGACTGGATACCTGTTGTCGATTTTTTGTGCACCTTGTCGCGGTACCACAACTCAAAAAGATAGGAGCACGCGCCACTGCCTATTCATTGTTTTTACCTATGTTCTTACTGAAGCTTGGATAGAGCTGAAAAGGGATTTTACGGGGAATTTCATAAACTACCATAGTAGGCTAGGGACTCTGACGTGATATTCATAACAGGTGATTTGAAATTCCAAATCGGTAGGTAACCAAGTCAAGGAGAAAAAATTTAGGTGAGTCTTGTTGGAGTTCCGGTTAACCAAACGGATGATGGTGACCGTCTGTTGCAATTTTCTTCATACAAACGACTAATCCTAACAAGTACATCAAGAATAAGGAGGGACAGTATTTAACCTATCAACTCTCAAAATCAGCACACCTACGCAATCAAGTAGACTGAATTCTCATCACCCAATGTTGACGGGGCTGGACTGAAGACTGTTACCAATACTGAAGTAAATTTCTGACTCCAGTCAGCCCGTATCGACAGCACACATTTTCATTAGGTTTACTAGAAGCAGAAAAGTTACAGCAGAAAGAGCTCAATATGTTACCCACACAATCCTGAAATTAATACACATAGAGCTTTCATAGACAGAAGGATTTATAGTGAAAATATGCACAACAATAAGTAAATTATATTCATACATCATTATGAAGTAAATAAGAATAAATCTATAAAATACCATTGACTTATTGTAAATTACGGGGTTTTGTAATTTTATATGTAGTGAAGAACAAAAATACTCATATTTTCATAATAAACATAAGCATTCGTTTATCTTTTGTTTAGAGAACAAAGTAGTTTGTAATATTTGTGTCACCAAATGAGATTAAATAACACTATTTTGGTTAGAGTTCGTTATATTTATTTGGCTTTCTTTCACCTATTTACTTTCTAATCATTACTAACTTTGTAAAATCTAATTAAATTCACCACAGAATCATAAAAATTCTAATTTGAAAAAAAGTTGATTAGTTATCGTGCTAGACATTCTTGTAAACTTGAATCATCGATTATGAATTAGATAGTTGATGAAATGTGAAATATCAAGAACAACAAATCTCAAAGTAGTCATGATTTCACAAGACAAATATTGACTGTATATGTTTTCTGATTTAGCAATTGATATCTTTGCTTCTCTAAGTTTTCGAATGTGCAATCAATATCAGAATAATGCCTTATATGTTTGCAGATTTCTTTCAATGCCGATATATTTATACCATGATATGATTATTCAACATGAATTCATTACGTTTTCCAGACACATGAGTATTATTTATTGATGAGAATCATAATTGCACATCTACATGACTTGAAAATGCCTGATTCTCCCCTACTTTGTGAAGAATTGAAAGGATGAAATTCCGGGTGATAATAATGTTGAAGTCTGTGTTTAGCTTTGTGACTAACACTGGTAATTTTAATAGCATTTGAGTAGTTAGCAGTATATATATATATATATATATATATATATATATATATATATATATATATATATTGACAAACAAAAAAGTTTGAGAGATTGTTATTACATATACATTAACCTGCCAATCAGTTATATTCTCTAAAACCTGTAGTATTTGAAAGATCTTATTCAGAAGTCATCATTTCTACAAGGTTAGTGTTATATTATCACAATGTGTCAAAAAGTAGTATACGTATAAAAATATATTTAGACAAGCGAACACACACGAAATTACAAAGAAACACTAACTAGTTTCATATTTCGATATTTCTAGATAATGAGTATTGTCATTTTACTAAGAAAGTCGTGACTGTTAGTGGTGACAGGATATTTGACTTTTCAGATGTTCCAAATTTATCGGTAGGAAGGAGAACAAAAGCTAAGTTTGATTGCAATTATTTCAGCTACAAGTTACGACAGACTTACACCTAGTACATATGCCGCTGACCACGGTTCTTCAACCAACTATAGCCTATACTCTGCTTTCTAAAAGCCACCAATTTATATTCATCCACTTGAGGATTGTCTCTAAATCTTAACCCGACATGTTCTTCTGTTCTTCTCTTTCCCTTTTACCTTGAGGATATCAAGCTATAGCCTTCTTTGCGATTCAGTTCAATGATTTTTGAAGTGGGTCCCTTCCACCTTCAGTGTCATTTCCCACTTTGCTCTTTATTTAGAAACCCGTTAATTGTCGGCCACAATAGGTTGTTGTTGATGGTACCTTATCCACTGTTTTTGGAGCGTCTTTCATTAAAATATCTATATAAATACTTGTACATTTTTGTTGCTGATTGCAAAAGTTCTTCGGATTTCTACACTATATGATACTGGACGTTTATACCGAAACTTTTGACCTCTGTTTTTTTTGAGATTTGTCTTGAATTGCAAATGCACCTCATTCGTAGAAATGTTGTCCTTGTTCCGTCGATCCATGTTAGCTGTAATAAATTTCTTTATTGATGTTTGTTCAGTTATTGAGGACTTATTTAACTTCTTTTATATCCTACGCACCATCAGGTGGTGATTTGAAGTGATATCAGCTCCAATCTTTTCGTTCTCTCATCATCCATGATCGTTCTTGCTTTGTTGTTGTGAAAGAGGGCAAAGTGTATGTCATTTGGTAAATCTGAATCGTCCAGTTGTGTTCGAACTGTCCACTGTATTCTTTGCTTCCCTTGAGATGTCGATATTTCATGATTTAGTCAACCACTAGAAGAAAGAGAATCAGTTAGAATAAGCAATCTTGTCGAACAACGGTCTTCACTTGTATTGGATCAGTGAGCTGTCCTTTATTCACGATCTTGCAGTTTAATCTATCATAAGAAATTCATATGATATCGAATATCTTCTCCATAGACCATCGTGTTTGAGAAGTTTCCATAAGATTCTCTTGTCTACATTGCTGTAAGCCTCCTTGCAATCAAGGAATTTGATGCACATTATTTCAGGAGAACGTAGTTGCTGCTTCGTTGTTGGGTGGGTTCAGGAGAACTTGTATATTCAAGAGTTCGTCAAAGTGCTTGCTCTAAACATCCGTTTCGCTGTTCTTCAATGTCGGTGATTGCTTTGCCTTGCTTGCTTTTCATTGGTCGTTCTAATTTACAATATTTTCCATCAGGCCCCTTCAATGTGCTATATAATTTTCTCATGTTTTCTTCTCTGGCAGATTTTTTGATATAATTGCTAGATCTTCGAAGTATTTCCAGGCCGTATAAAGGCCATGTAAACGTACTTTAATGCTGTCTGCTCAGTTGTCTGGTGATTATTTAATTTCACTCCTATCCTAACCACAACCAGTAGATCATCTAAACCTATATTAGCTCCTCACCTTAATCTCACGTCCTCCGTCATCCTCCTCAAATTTTCAAAGATGCAGGTGTGCTCGATTCGGTTCTAGTGAAGGCTATGTCGCATCGTGTACGCATTTGTATAGGAATATGGTGCCAACGATGATCATTTTGTTGAATTCACAGAGATTGACGAATCTCTCAGTGATTTCGTTCCCTTATCCCAACCAGTCAATGTCGTCCCATGATGTATTCATCTCCAGTACTGTCCATTCCAAACTGTTCATGTAGCTCACTCACCAGAATAGTCAAACACTTGTTTGTCATTTCTCAACGATGATCTACAATCTCTTCATCCTCTTCGTTCTTATAAACCGTGCGCACGTGACTCTGAACAATATTCGTTGTTATCCCCTCTTTCTAAATGTAGGAGGAAGCATTAATGATCCTGGGTTCATGAGATTCCCATCACATCAGTGCTTTTGGTGCTTCTTTGTGTAGCGTCAGTAAAACTCCATGTGTGTGCTCAGTATTTTCTACTTCATGGTTGGAGTACAACTGCATCTTTCCTGAAACTACTCTTTCTTCTTCAATCCGTTTCGAACGGGTTTCACTTGTTTCAAGCACCACCAGGTTGTATGTTCTCGTTAGCCCAGTAACTTGAGTGTTTTTCCGACCTCCTACATTGTGCGAATATTCCATGTCCCTGTATGAATTGTTTTTGTGGTTGTGAGTAGGGTAACTGGTCTGGTGACTTTCGACGTAAACCAGAGTTCATCATGAGCCATCGTAACTGGTGTAGACAATGATTCTTCAACATTGAAGAGACATTTTGAAATGAACAAATGATTTTTCGTAGTAAGAATTTTTAGCAAGACTGTCTTCTAGGGAATGGGATAACTGTCTCAATTTAGAACCACTTTACTTCATTCATGCTTGGGACCAGTAGTAATCACGGAATAGCTTCATGCAAAGTTGTTAGCAAAGATGTTGTTGTATAACTTTTGTCAGTGGTTTCTAATATTATACGTTCTATGTATTAATATACATTCGAATGTATGCAATTTTACTTATAAAATATGTATAAATATTTCGTTGATTTATTACGAATGCAAGATATTCCACTAACTATCGATCTTTCTAATCATTTTCAGTCACAATGTATAAACATTGAATTTGAAATTACTGCTGCCTTTGTTTTCATCATCACTTGAAACCATCAATCTTCAAGTCGTAAATATTCTTCCTCATGTCGATGTGCACAACTATTGAAATCATTCTACTCCCAGTAATTTATTTAAAATATTTCAACTACTAATAAATAGTATAACTTTCGAATTAATGCTGAATATTGGAGAGCTTTCGTTACCTGTTCAAATACCGCTTCGCTCATCTGAAAATTTTTCGTATTCTGTTATTCTGTTATCAAAATAGTAAATCTGTCCTCCCTTTACTGTCATATTCTGTTGTTTAATACCTCGGATTTAATGTTAGCATATTATGATGGTTGACGTCGTATGATTGTTTATAATAATAGTAACCTTATAATCAATATTTGTAATATTCAAGTGTTTTCTTTATATTATGTGTGAGGTACACCATGACATTTTCATCATATAATTTTTCAGTAATTTTTCTTTTCTATTCATTCTGCTAACAACCGCGATGTCTCAACTCCGCCTGGATCCCGGAAGTGGCTTCTGCTTTTCCGAAGCCTAGATAAAGCAGGTACGTTTGACGTTGGGTTCTCGATACCATCAGAAGATTTATGATGACTCATAATGAAAGCCCAGTTCCTTCAAAAGTCTCAATCCGTATGCCACTTCTGACAACCAGAGTAACGATTATTATAGGTACATGGAATGTTCGGACAATATGCGACTTCAACAACCTGGTCATAGGAAGCACCATATTCCCACACAAATGCATACACAAAGCGACGTGAAAATATTAAAGTGATTTTGTTGAATTATGTGTTTCACTCTGTGACTGGCACTGGTAATTTGAGTAGCATTCTCTTAGTATATATAATAGTATTCTCTTAAACCTATAATATTTGAATGATTTGTTTCAGATCACAACTGGCCTATACTGGAAATGAAGACATGATTGGACGACATGGTTCAAACATGTTTTTTTTCATTAATTTCTAAAAGGAAACATTTTTTTTAGGTCATTTCATTACTTAGTAGAATTTGAAATATTCTTACATGTCAGATGGATATTTTGCAGCCTTATCTTCTATGTTCGTCATTTTTTTATGGCTCTGTAAAGGGTTTTGATGCTTCATTCCAGTTCGAAATGCGCATCGTATTATATACACAATTTTTAAACCTTTTGTTTGGTAATCGACACTGATTTCTGGTGTTTTGTTGCTGCATAAAGTTTTCCTCCTCCATGAAACATAGGTTTATAATATTTGGTGTATGATTGTGCCTGTCCAGTCAGTGATAATTTTATCTTAACACTTATTGTAAATCTGTTTGGCAGTTAAGAGAAAGTTTGGCTCCATTTATTGTACAAGTAGATTGTCAGTGAAAGAAAAATGCTCTATTGTAGTGAAGGAGAACACCGGTAAGGACAACCGAATTGAATTTATCGCAAATCACAGAGTTAATTGGTAAAATAGGAAAACCATATCATAAATCTTTAATTCGCAAAATATCAGTCCATCATATCGAACTGGACTGTTCCTGTTGCAAAACATCAATCCATTGTTTGACATCGCACTGTTCATGCGTTTCATTGTGTTTCCGCTCTTCCCCCATCTTCTGCTACCAGATATTACGTTTTTAATAGAACAGTGAGAAGACGTAATTGATCTGAAAAATGTGATATATTTGCGCTATACATTTCGAACAATCTGGTCACATACATTTACTTGTCAAGGCATTTTATATGAAGATGAATAAAAGGTCAATTAAATAAAAGTTCAAATAGACATAGGGTGATAATTGTAAATAAAGGAGAGAGAAAAAATTAACGTAATATGAAAAGAATAAGAAGGGGTAGGAAAATTGTCACATTACCCTAGGCTTAAAGATTACCAAAGTAAATTCAAGGTTATGACAAATTGTTTCTGCACACATAAGGGGAGTTTTAATTTTCTAATAGCCAAGGCCTCTATAAACCTCAAGATTCGTCCTTCAACATTTCTATACAATGTTTTGAAGGCTGTCTTGATGTCAATCTTATGCCCTGTCTCAATTATGTGTTTGGCGATCGATGAACATGGTTTTCTATTTCCAACGTTAATCGGCTCATCTGACGTTAACTGATTTTGAAGCCACTTAGGTACATGTTCCACAACCCTTGATTGCAAAGTCCGATTACTCCTCCCTATGTATGTGTCCACACAAACATGTAAAATGATAAATACAATGAGATGTGATGTAATCATTAGAGCAATGTTTAGGTATATGCGAAATCATGGACTTGGTCTTTTCAATGATAATCAGTTTAGCAGCATTGTATGTTTTCTCTATGGCTGCTTTTAGTCTCTGTCTTATTATTAGACCATTTGCTTCACCTCTAAATGGTAAAGTGATATAAACCTTTTTCTTTTCAGCAGAATCAAACACTTGCTTTTGTCTTAACTCATCTCTACACCTATTGATAAACTTTAGCGGATAGCCATTTGAAATCAATGCTTCATCTTCATATAAAATGCCTTGACAAGTATATATGTGTGACCAGATTCTTCGAAATGTATAGCGCAAATACATCACATTTTTTAGATCGCGTCATATACTACTTATAAGTAGCGCGCACCATACTATAAATAAAATCGCAATAATAATAACTCACTTCAGCATTTTCCAAAATGTTTCTATTATATTTTCGCCATGTTCTAAGATGCTGAAAAGTGCTAAAGTTTCAAACAAAACTGTTTTTCTAGAACTGCATAGATCAACATAAATGTGTCCACTTTCTTCATCTTATTTCAGTTTTGTCACTGAGAATAAATAACCCGAAACCTTGGTTTTTACACCTAATGTTTTCTTTGACTTCTGATACTGTTATTACTTTTACTAATTGGAGATTTATCTGGACACAATTATACTTTCATGGGCTGATATGGTGTAAGAACTTGAATCGATGTACACCTGTGGCCGATTTAACGTTGCACATGACCGACTACACGCTGTAGGAAATCGGAGAATATTTTGTTCGCAAATTGTTACCCAAATGAAATTATGTACTTATTACAGTGGTTCCATGTTAAACCATAGGTCATTAAGAATCAATTTGTTCTTTGGGGGGATCGTGGAATTTTAATGACTATTGATCAAGAAATATGCGGTTGGTGAATACCATGCTAATATCTCTGTCTTGTACTTCTTATCTCGATGCTCAGTTAGATAAAGTCAGCTGTTTTCACTTTCTAAATAGTTTTGGTGAAGTTAAGGAAATTTCCAAAACACAATTTGATATCTGTTGACATCTTTTAACATTCAATTTGAACTTGAACTGTGCAGAAACAGACTTATATTATCTATATCTTCTAATATTATAATAATCAAATCGGTTTAATTTTATTTTTTGACAAGGCTTGTTAAATAAAATTCATCTCAATTCAATTATGTAATGTACAAGAATATTTAAGAAACGAAACTAAATTGATAAAATTTGGCATGTAGTGGAGTCCACGTCTCCCGTTTCTTCCTACTCGACTACATTGATGCAATCCCAATTGGATGCTCATATGCCAGATAACAAGACTGATCAAATTTCAGTCAAAATAATAACAACAAGATCATCCAAACCATTACTAGATTGCCTCAAAATGACTAAGGTTTTGAAATTTAATCGCTCATTGTAATACACTAGTTTGTAATCAAGCACTTGAAACACTTCAGCATAGGAAAAATGACTTTTGTTCTAAAAACAACATTATTGGTTGATTTGAAATAGTTAATTTCTTTTAGAATAATGACACATTTAGAGTACTATATTTTTTAAATGTTCATCTAATTCTTCTCTATAAACGTTAACAATTAAGCATAATTAATTTTTCTTTTTTATTCTAATACGCAACAAAGTTGTAGTTTAGAGTCGTAGTAAAGAAAGGAATAGAATTATTTTACACGCCTTATGCAATCAAAAAGCCGTAAATAATGTTTACGAATTTGGAAATTACTTTTAAAACAGAAACTAACTATTAATATCATGTGGATGAAATGACTACTTGTTGTATTGATGATGTTATGTAGATCATAATGAAAATCTCTTGGTAAAGAAATAATAAACATTTAGTTTTTTGGATTTTTAAGTGACAAATTTTTTTACTGCTATAGAAAATCAAGTATTCTCACTGAAAGTAATGCATAATTTACAATGTGGAAAGTCGGTAGATATTTTAGTATATTCTATGAACTCCTTGGAATCAAGTATAAATTCTTGTTAAAAGTGATGATACAATTTTGTGTTGAAGATCTTTTAGGCTTTTCGCAACATATCCTGTGAGAATAAGTATAAATGTAATAGAATTATATCTAGTTAATCGAAATACAAGTATACAATTCAGAAACAATCATTTCGAGATGGGAATTACGTTTAACAGTCCGTGAAGTGTTTAGAAATTTATAATGTATCCTTTAACCATTGGGTGTACCCACCATCTTACTCAAAAATAAGAACATGATACGAAAAAGAGAATATTTCACGAGAAAGGAAAGCAGTGAGTACAAAGCAATTAAATTACGGTTGAGGAAAATAATACTCCACAAACATTCAAAGATATGTTTTTACATCAAATTTTGACTGGTGTTTGTGTAGCCAATGCATTCAATTGCCTTATTTTCATGTAGCCTTTTCGTTTAGAAGCACCAATGAATTTCTATTTTGGTTATCTAATAAGCAAATCATTGAACAACCGAATGATGTATCATGTTTCTTAATTATTATTAACCAAATTGAAATTAATCAGGAATTTTACTGCATGAAGCATTTTTAAACTTATTAGAATAATTTAGATCTTAAACAGTCATTAGACCCAACTAGTTTAACACTTAGAAACATTTATCAAATGTAGATAAGTTGTCAAAAGTGTATTTTAGGAACATATCCTGCCTAATTCGATACATTTTTATCACTTTATTGAGAAATATTAACATTTTCTTAACTTATCTGATCAACAGGCGAACAATCAACCCATTCTACTTACTGAAAAGATGTCAGTTGCAAATTATGCAAATGACTACTTTTATTTATAACAATAAAGTATGTCATGATCAGCTGCTTCAATGTTTAACTTACCAGTAACCATGAAATAAATAATTATTCGCCGTCTACCCTACTCCTCTAGAACCCAATTCCTTTAATCATTTTTATGTTCATGACTGAGATGAATAAAAGATTTTGGGATGGTGGAGAAGATTTGTAGCTCAGGTCGATGACTGTGGTGGTGTTTCGTTTTATGAGATGGATATTTTGGTGGTGAAGCTTTCATTGTTCTTCTGAACAACATCATCAGAAGAAACTTCAGATGGAAGTGAAGTATTCGAATTTCTCCACTTCCGACATATAGCTTGTTCTGCTAACCTCGATCTTGATTGGTTGCTGTTGACCTTAAAGGTGCAAACAACGATAGGTTTAAGGTCAACAGCAACCAATCAAGATCGAGGTTAGCAGAATAAGCTACAAGTCAGACGTGGAGAAATTCGAATACTTCACTTCCATCTGAAGTTTGTTCTGATAATGTTGTTCAGAAGAACAATCAGAGTTTCACAACCAAAACATCTAGCTCAGAGAACCAAACACCACCACAATGAATAAAAGAGTTATGATTAAAGCCAAGCATTCTGTGATTCATTGCCAAAAGGAAACAGGCATGTTTCGATGATACAGCTTTAAACCACCGATCCCTCTTTCATTTGATAACATTCAGGATGGGAATAAAATACGTTTGTTTACTGAATGAATGTTTTATATATATATATATATATATATATATATATATATATATATATATATATATATATATATATATGATGTTTCGATAGATCTGTATAGAGAAGCATGATCCCTATTTTGAGTTTTGATAAAATATTCTTTTTAATTAGGAATTATTCCGGTTACAGATTGTTGTTATTCTTAAAAAATCATTTATTCACTCAAATTAATTTACAAATACATTTTCACATGCTTTAATCATACCAGTTGATCAAACAAAATATAATTAACCGCCGACAAATATACACTTCAAGTATGCCATAAAAAATTTCCGATCGGGATAGATATAATGGAAATTTTTAATTTTTCATCTAATAAAATGTTTGTCAATTTCTGTTTCAATATTAAATGAAGCAGATTTTGTTGCGCAAAAAATCGATATCTTGGCATATTTATAGACTTTGAAAAAAATTAACAGAAATCCATTTCTCATCGACAGAAATGAAGTTTTAATGATGCTTGATTATCTATCCTTCGACAAAATTTATCAAGTTATTTTTGTTTATACCAAACAGATGCTTAAACTTTGGATAATATATAGTTTATCTCGGTGTGCCTACTGAAATATTGATATTTTAATCAATATTGAAATTATTTAGATGATTTGAGCCTTAAATAGATGCTTCTAATAGAGTTTATTTAAATAATTTAACTGCATTATCATTATTTCCATTCTGGACATTGAGATGGTGGGGAAAATCTGTAGCTCAGGTGTATAATTATGGTGCAGTTTCGTTCGCTGAGCAGGATGTTTTGGTTGTCAAGCTTTAATTGTCCTTCTGAACAACACAAACCTCAGAACCTGAAGTTTCTGCTAATGCTGTTGTTCAGAAGAATAATGAAAGCTTCACAACAGGAACATCCAGCTCAGAGAACAAAACTCCACATGGTGTATAATATCATCACCGCCACCTTTATGTACAAGTCAGAGTCTCAGTTATTTTACAGTTGTTTAACCAGTTCATTCTAACGGCCCTGCTTGTGATAGATTCCTTGTGTAGGTTTTGTGGTTTCCTTTTGATAGATTCGTTAAAAACAATTGTCCAGGATGTTTGAATGAGACATGATGCTTACTGGAAACTTGGATTTAGAGGAGCCCAATTTACTAATACGTCTTGTACACTGTTATTTATGCAATCAGAGCATAATGTGTCATATTACATTAAATCTGCAAACTTTAGCGATCACTAAATGATGGACACCATTGCTTTAGTTATTCTGTATGAGATGACTTGTTTATGTAGCGCTACTCAAACAGAAAAGTAAAAATGTTCCCTAAATATCTTCGAAGACCTTTTAATAACAAGTCAAGATGTGAGACTTTTAACATACGTGCACATCACTAAGCACTTAATTTAACCGATTGGCTAAAATGTTTGTGAATTATTTGATGTTTTATTTGCTGAAGATATATCCCGTAATGTGACCGGGTGAATGAATGATATATCTTTTCATGAAATAAAAATCAGAGAAATGTTACTCAGTGCATGAATGAAACAGTACAGTGAATAGCATTTACAACATTTTTGTACATATCTATTTTTATTGGAATGATACATGAGATAAGCAAGACATAGCTAAATCATTCTTTGTTATTGATTCCAATAGCTTCTTCATATTCAGAAAATGTAACCATTCCATCACCGTTTAAATCCAGACGATTCAGTATTCGCTGCAAATATAGCGAAATAAAGACTAATGGCAATAAAAATCATAATGGTCTATTTCAGATTGTTACAGTTATTTACTAAAACAACTAATCAATAAATGGTGATTCAAGGTCGTGATTTTGTTTAAACTTGATGCAAATTGGTTGTGGTGTTTGTTCACACGGAACGTGAACAGAAATCAGGCAATCAATTGATTTTTATGAAGAAGCTTTGTGATGATCCCTAAAAATATTTTGTGCTTAAATTATATTTTTCTGATTCTAATGTAACTTGAATAGTCATAAATTAGAACTGAATTTGAAAGTAGCATATTTTTAAATTGGATATACCATTCAATACATTAACTTACATAGCTGAACAATTAGGTGCTACGAGACTGTGGCTACTTCATTGTTGTGAATGTCGGGCTTTCATAATGTGATGATTCAGTCAAGTTGTAGTAATTGAAGAATTTGTTTCTTTAGGTCATTTGAAGAGTAGTTTGATTAAAAGAAACTACCGAAAATATGGAGATGAGGTCCTACTTCTGACTGTACAGCGGTGTGATGTCAGTTAGGTACTTTTCTTAGACAACCCGCATTTGTAGCGGCACCAATTCCCCACAAGTGAACAGAGTGTTGAGGAAAGTTGACCGTGGAAACCTAGTACACCACTCCACCCTCACTTATATTTGCACTCGTACCTCTGATACCGTGGGAGATCCCCTTGATCATAATTGAATCATCCTATCAACACTTAATATTTCTCCTGTCCTCACGACTAATATTTCTTGTTTCACCATGCGATGCTGATGCCATCTATTCTAGTCCAATAAATGTTATGTACGATAATTAAAATACATGCATACATTAAATACATGTCACTAACTCTTCTCCGTCTCTGTCTGCGTTCCCTCTGGTAAAATAAAGCATAGCTATCATAGGAAGCTTGCCACCATCTTTCGAAAAGTCGGATGTCCAGATCCACTAAAAATGGCAGACGATTTTAATTTTCTAATAGGTAGACTAAACCAAGATGAAAAACACTTACATGAAACCATGCAGGGTTTAGCACTTGATCTGAATGTGTAGACCACATATTCACTCCTCGTCAAACTATGGAACATTGGCAAACTTTCTAATGTTTGACTGTAGCCGTATTCGTTGACCTTAGAACAACAGTCAATTCTAATGATCAGAAGTGTAGTGTTTTTCACTGAAGCGAGCACCAAAGAAGTACACCAACCTTGTACAGGCTTTCTACTCAAGCACTGCTGGTCAAGTTAAAGTCCATGACGAATCGTCACCAAAGCTTTTCACACCATCTGACGTGTGTCACGGTTGTCCACACTACCCATCTTTATTTATCTTTATCATAAATATTCTTTTAGAGAAAACGCTTGTTTTTTGAATTTTCTGAACCACATAAATAGGTTCAGATAGGCGATTGAAGTCCGCGTGATCCTCGTAAACAATGGTTGTAAACTTTGTGTAGGGAGCATGTACTTTCAACCCTTGCCTTCTCTTAGGAATCTCCTGATACTTGCTCTTTCTATACTTAATCTTTTTTCCGGCTTCCGATGCTGTTTTTGGTTCTGGCACTCTGGGATTTGGATTTATAAACTTTTATCTTGATCTGTTGTTATGCTGTAGTAACGTGAACTTATGTACATATATCGTAGGTTCTCTATTGCACATGAGTGACTGAATAAATGATACACACAGATACACACAGAAATGAAGTTTACCTTAAATTTGGGATCTAATTTATCACAGTCAAATGACAAGTGATCCCATAAGTTATTCACTATATCAACAAAGATATCTGATAAATGGTTTTATTTTAAACAAGTTACATCACCCTTCATTTGCTTTCCTATTCCTTATTAGTTAAATGCCTTTGAATTTTGTGGAAACGTATTGAGATGATGGAGAAAATCTGCTCTACCTATCCAGTATTTCAACACTGTTCCAATAGATGACGTCTGCTTTGTCCTTTGTAGTATTTTTCACTGTCTGAGGAGTTGACTATGTAAATGATATCTGGTTTTTCTTCTATTGTCGTTTTGTCGTTTGGCTTACACAGGATTGATTGAAGTGATTCTGTTGGTTTGTGTGCTACACCTATTCCGAATGGTTTCAGTTGTTGTGCTGTAATTTCCGATGTATCTTTAATGTACGGTAGTATGATCCGTATCTTGGTTCCTGTGCTTGATTTCGCTCCCACTGATAACTTCAGTTGGTAGTTTTTTAAGTTACGTGGACAGCCGTTATTTTAGAGGATAGTCATCAGATGCTTTTCTTCGTTTCTTTATGCTTCATGCGCTGAAGTGTGTCTTCGCTCTCTTCAACAACTCCTGTATGCAGCTGATTTTGTGAGCTCTTAGGTTGTTGCTACTGTAGTTGAGAATTAGATCTGTGTGGGTTGGCTTCTAAAATACTTGGGTCTCCAATTTTTCTATACCCGTTCTGATGATTAGTACATCCAGGAATGGTAGGCTTTTGTTTGATTCCTAGTCCATTGGGAATTTTATGTCATCGAAGACATTGATCCGATTGTAGATGTTCTACAACTCGTTCCTTTTAATAATGACGAATTTGTCGTTTATACAACGAACCCACATTTTTGGCTTGATCGCTAATAAAACCGACTCTTCTAGTCTCTTGCATCACAGCTTCCGTGATGAGTCCTGATATTGGTGATCCATTCAGTGCTCCGTTCGTTTATTCGTGGATTTTGTTGTTGAAATGAAAATATGTTGTTAAGCATAAATCAATTAGTTGTAGTAGACTATGACTCTAAGGTTTAGAATTCTTTATCAGTATATATATATATATATATATATATATATATATATATGTATACATCTACTTACATCTACTGTCAGTTCATTTCACAGTATCTGTGACCACAAAGCACTAAAGCTTCGTGGTGTGGTGATGTTTCGTTCTCCAGCTCAGAGAACGAGACACCACCACAATCATCCACTTGAGCTACAAATTTTCTCCACCATTTCAAAATTTCATGGTGTTATGACATTTGGCATTATTATTGGATAGATTACCACTGATTGTCTCTTTTTGTTACTTTCATATTGTCAGCGTTAGTTTCCTACTTCATCTGAATATTGACATGATTTCAAAAGCATGAATAATCCTTATTTTACTGTTTTTAGTTTCGTTTTGGGAGTCTGTTTACCATTCCTAATTTCACTGATAGTATATTGTTTGAATCTTTATAATTAACACTAGAAATTCAGAGGTAGATTTAAGATCACTTTAGATACTGTCTAGAAAAGTAAACCACTATATTGTGAACAAGATTTCAGCAAACATTTTCATGCTATGTTGATTTGATGGACTTGTTTTAATGGTTTTTTTTAAAGAGCTTTCACTTTTGTTGAAAACCGAAATTCTGTACATTGAATTCATAATATCTGTAAACTTTCTATTAATGCATTCAATGTACTGAAAAGCATTTGACATGTTTTAGGAGTACTACTACATATCGCTGCAATGTGTTTGACAAGATATTTGTTAGAGAAATAGAATTACATTTTGACTAATTGATTTAAATGTTTCTCTTTTTCTAAAATTATTTGCAAATATTATCATAGATTGTATAATAACGGGCGCATTTTCTATCTTTCTTGATAAACCCATTTGAAATGATAAGTTAGGATGAAAGGTAACATAATAAATGAATAAAATTCTTTTTTGACACAGCTCATTATTTAGTTACACTTGTAGCTTATTTTCGTAGCCTTTAATGTTCTAGTCATTTTTCGATAAATGAATACTGCCAATGGACTTCAAATCATGACTTACCTCTATAACAGTTGGGGAAACCCCGGCATTTCGTAATCCTTGATATAATTCATCACGTGAAACAACCCCATCACCACTTGTATCTAATTTATGAAATAATCTGATCAATAAATCTTTATTCGCCATACTGTTTATTGATGATATCTTTTTTGCATACAATTATATAAAGTCTGACATATAAGGAATAACAGAAATGATACATTTATTCAAATGGGGCACGCTGTGTTCAGTAAGACACAAAAAAATCTATATAAATATACGGAACTAATAATGATGATAATGAAAGTTCATGGAAATTTACTTCAAGAACTAGCCTGATCAAAGAAAAAAATCATAAGTGACCGAAGTAAACTGTACAGTTCATTTACTCATTAACAATAGGATGCTACAGCAATATATAAAGGTCAAAAATTTAATATTGGGATATCTAGTTAATCTCAATCACTCTGTTTCATCACAATCACACGACATCAGTTTAACATTTTTTAGTGGTTCTACCTCATTTCTTCACACTGCAGACCATGGTTTATAGCTAGTAAGGTATATTGTTAAGTAAATGAAATCAACAAAAAGTAACATTTTCATTGCTAAATAATACATGTTTTCCTTCAATGACATTTATGTCATTATTTGAACTGACATCTGTTGGATAACCTGTGAAATATAGGCAATCGTGAACAGATGATTTGTGCTAGTTTTAAGCTTTATAAGATCAAACATTCACAAAACTATTACAAAATTCTACATGGGACTACTGAGTAAAACATCACTAATTTATATTTGTTGGCATCAGTCAACTAGTAATATAGTGCAAGGAATTCAAAATTCAAAAATATTTTCATTAACCAAGTTATACTATCTTACACTATAATTTGGTGTTTTTCTACCATAAATGTGGTGGGGAAATTTAAAAAGGGTTTATTTCATTATTTCTCCTTTTAGCCATGAATTTACAATCTTTGAAGTTCTGATATACTTATTATTACCCATCAAAGATATTTCTAATGTATCTTTAAAGTTTGTTTTAATTGTTATTCATCTTAAAAGAAAACTAGGAGAAACAAAATTTTTAGTACATTTAAAGTGATAAGTTTTCACTAGAATGCACTTTGTGTTCGAACGCTCCCTCTTAAATCAAATATCATGTAGTAAGACAGGTCGGTTTACTTAAGCACTGTGTTAATTTGCTGGTCAATGAGATCGAAAAAGTACCTGAAATAACTATTGTATAGTATTAAAATATGCGAATTCTACTGAAAAAAAATATTTTTTTGATAATATTTGTAGCTCAGGTGGATGATTGTGTTGATGCTTGGTTCTCTGAACTGGATGTTTCGGTTGTGGAGCTTTCATTGTTCTTCTGAACAACATCATCAGCACAAACTTCAGATAATAGATTCGATAACATAGTTGTGATATCGAATAACGAAAAAGAAAACTGTTTGTACACTTGTTGAAATTCGGTTTTATACAATTATTACCGGTGAATATTTTACACTTCATAAAAGCTTGTTTCCACTGAAATAACCCGAAATAGGGTCAAAAAAACTTTTTCACTTTAAAACACATAATTTTTAGGCAGAGTTATGGAAGTTTGTGTTTTTGCGCATTGTTAGACCACCATTAGAAACCTGGAAGCATTGGACGGCCGTTTCATCCTGGTATGGGACTCATCAGCAGTGCGCATCCACAACTCCTGCACCTCGCAGTATTCAAACCCGGGACCTTCGGTATTTTGCGTGATTGCCTAACCATCGGACCACTGAGCTGGCATCCAACGGTGTTAATGTCTAACTCTGACTGATGTACGGGTTTTTGCGCGACCTCACCCATTTGTCTTTGGTAGTTACTGCCTACACCCGACAGGGTTGAACTCCATTGGTCACGTCTTCTCAACTAGAACTCCGAGAATTCCCTCAAGATCTAGTCACTAGTGAGCACTGTTACGATAATTTTTATATGTGAGCCATGTTTATTTTGAAGAGAAGTTCAAAACATTTTCTACCCTGGTCTAAGGTTATTTATATAAAAATTACTCCTCTTACTCATTAGATCATTGCATAAAGTTTCATTGATAGTCATGAAATTTTTAATCACAAGAGTAAACAGTCACTCATTACAAGACATTAAATCTTGAAAAGCAAATGAAACCAAGATATTAACTTTTAAATGTATTTTCGCGAGATTTTTTTCTAAATATTTACTAAAACATTTATCTCATATTCATTCTAATTGTTGAGAGTCTTATATGATAGATTTCTGAATAATCACACAGTTAAGTAATAACGGTTAGGCAAGTATTTCACATAACCAAGCCATTTAAGGAGTTTAAAATTATGCGAATAAATGAATATGTACTGTACAATTGGTTACCAAATTTTGTAGCGATTTTACCAACATGCCATTTTAATCTTCAGCAAAAGTAGTCTATAACTACGCATTTTGGTTGCTAAATGGATGCCCTGCTAAACAGTTTGTAACGCTTCTATGATTATAAAGTAGCTATATGGTTGCATGTTTCTTTTAAATAATTCACTATCTTATCCAGTCTAAGATATTATATCATTAAAAAATACAGGTAATATTATTTGTTAATAATAATTATCATTAAAAACACATGAAATTTAGTTTTACATACATACCTTAGGGTACGTTAATTTTAATATGCTGAACCAAACAGCTTTGTTATCATAAACCGATGAATATTGTTTATCTATGCGAAGTTTATGTATTCTCTCTTTGAAAAATCAATAAATAGATACGCTAATTGAAATGTAATCATTCAATCGATTGAATTATTTGTTTAGTTCAAGGAGAAATGAATAACTACCAAATAAAGATAGTATATTATTATCGTAAATACCCTAGCCTGCATTTTGCTTATAGAAATTAATATTTCTAAAATATGTGTATATTTATATGATGGAATTTTTCAAAATTTGAAAAGTTAATTTAGACAGTCGTTCACATAACTTACAGATTTTAAAAGTGCATCAATCAGTATTCTCTTAAAATGTATTACTTTACAATTATTCACATTTCGCATAAGAAACGTGAAAGCTCTGTAACGATAAATTATTGGTTGACAGATTCACATATGATCCAATCATATTTGTTACAATGTACATCCCACATATCATATTGATTAACAGTGAGTCAAGGTGTAGGTGATGTGTAATCCAAATCTGTTTATATTTCAAAGTAATGATGTAAGCAATTGAATTCGTCTGATTTTTGTAATGTAGGCGTTTATTTTCTATCACCTATAATCATGCGTAGTAAATATTGAGATAATAATGGAAATTTAAAGCTTATGGTAAAAATGATAAATATGGAAGATTTATCTAGTTATTTTGTGGACTTTGATTTTAGTCATTCGATCACCAAGTTTGACGTGACCAAAAGTTACTTTATAAAGAATGTTTTGCTTGTTGACTTACTTTGTGACTCATTCAGTGCTTTTGTACCCACTCATATAATTTAAAACTAATTATTCAGTACTCACGTACATTTTCAAAGTTTATTTATTAGTACTGTAGTTTTGTGAAAATTAGTACGTTTTCATAGATTAGATCATAAGCCAATCTTAGTTTGATTGCCACTGTTAACTACCGAAGTACTTCACAGCTGTTTTGTCTTAACAGTAGGAAACTAAAACCAAGCAACAAGGAATAACACCTAAAACTTTTTATTTTGTAACCTCTCGAGCACTGAGCACGACTTTGATGGTGTATATATTTGTTTGATATCATGTACGACTGACTTCACTGTCTGACATATGAAATTATTGAACTCCATCAGTCACGGCGCATAACGTATACTCCAAGAATTGTATCTGGCAGTTAATCCTTGATAAGAACACAGTTATTTTTGGTGTATGATTTGTTTTAATATCGGTAAGCATTTCACCAACTGGTTGAAGTTAGACAGGTACACCAGCAGATTTGTGTTCAGCACTCAAGACGTTGTGTTCGAGAGCAAACTCAAAAGTTTTAGATTCCAATCCTAGTTTTGGGATAGTAGCTTCTTATTGTCAAGAAGTCATGTGTCATGAAAAAACATCTGTGAAGTGTTTCCGTAATTAGCAGTGGTGATTAAACTATAATCGGTAGGTAATCTATTCTAAGAAAATTTATTTAGTACAGTTGGAGAATCTTTTGAATTTTTTTCTGAGCAGTAACATATTATTTGCAAAAAAATTCAGTAGTTGGGAAATGGTTAAAAAGATAATTTAAATGTTACTGTTGTGAATAAAACAAATTTCTTTCCAACATAAAATATCGTACCGAAAAATTCAAATTTATTTAGAAAAACAATTTTCGATGCTTTAAACAAATGCTGAAGAATATCGATGTTTACAGGACTGATTGAAGTTAAGTATCATGTATGTAGTAACTGTTTGTATAACACTTGTGAAATTACTAATATTTTATTTAGAAAGCGTCATTGGTTAAGAGTCAGTTACATCTATCAAAAAGCTATCTAAAAACTTTAGAAAGCTTCATCAGTCAAAACGAGACCATAATCGTTTCATTTATTTTTGATGTTTCTCCGAGAGTTGCACTTACCAAATATGATTCAACCACTGATACATGTCCAGTAACCTTGTTTGACTAGAAAACACTCAAGGAAACAATAGACAATAATTTCAACTATAAGTAGTGGTAACGTGAGTAAACACCTTTCTTTGATGATTGGAAAGCGTCAGTGTACACGGAACATATCCTAATCAGTTACTTTTATAAAACGTAGCTCTTAAATGAGACAATGCAAGAGAATATCACATACTATGGTCTTATTGACTTTCAACCCTCAGGAGGTATATATCAAGATCTCAAAGGTAATAACTGAATTTCAAATTCACCGATGTTGTACAAAGTTTCGCAATACATCTTATTAGCATCAAGGTTTATAAGAACGGTTGACCTGTTTGTCAAGGAACAGAGATAGGTTTATTTGCACAATGATGATTTGACCACTTTGCCATAAAACCACTGTAAAGTTAGAGTATATAGACTTCTAACAGACTAATAAGTCTTATAACCTCTAGACTGAGACATAATTAAAAAATATACTAATTCTATGTTTCTGAATACTCCCATTAATCAGTCATTATTCATAGAACTCGATCATATCTACCATTTACTGGAAAACTGGCGTGCCAATTAATGGATATGATAGAGAAGGTGCTACAACAATTATATTTTATGAATCATTTAATCCGCTATTTTCTTTAAATAACTTTTTACAATAATCTGCATGAATTAGTCATCAATGACCTTGATTTTTGTTTCGTCTGTGAGGTATTTTGACTACTGGTTCAAAAATGATCCGTGCTAACAAAAAAACAAGTCGGCTAGTATTTTAATAAGGAAAAGTTGAATTTTCAACTTGACAAAGCAAAAGCTTATCGAACAGAATAATGAACGAGAACCTTCCGAACATATTAAAATTAGAGAGCACCAGGGCCACGATCGTTTGGTTTATGTTATTTGAAATCATGACAAAACATACAGCTGGTTCTACCAATGATCTCAACTAATATTAACTTGTGCATAAACATAAGTTTGTCAGCTTTATCTGAGGGTTTATTAGTAACGATAGTAACTCGTTTGTCATCGGTATCACTAATAACTTTAAGTATTACCGTGTAACCGAAGCAAGATATCTTTGAATACTTTCAGCATGTTCAGAGTCATTTTTTAATACGTTCATCAGCAAGTCTACATATGTTTTTCAAAGTACAGGACGGACTTAAGTTTTTATCCTTAATAACAGAAGAACAAGGATATACTGGGGTCATTGTAGTTCTGTTTTTGAGACATTTATATATACTGATGAGTAAACCGGTTAAAACTAACTCCATCACCTTAAACTAAAGAGAATAATTGTGAAAAAGTTGGGTTTTCTTAATTATTAGTTTGTTTAATCGAAAATTTCTAATAACAGTTTTACGGTCAGTCAGACACAACGATAGTATAAAAACTCTGTGTAGTACATTTCTAGGAGGATATTTTTAAAAATATCTTACTTTATAAATATAAATTTTATTGACAACTCGTAAAAAACTCAATGATCTGTTCATGAGCTTTATAAAATGCAGATGAATCATACTCGTTATTGTTACACAGTTTTTTCTTAATTAAACGAGACTTTGGATACTATAGTTAACCTCAGTGTATGACCTATTGGCTTTGAATTCGAAATTCTCACAGTCGTACTAGTTAATTTAAATATTAATCGCTTAAAAAAGTATCGAGAAGTTAATTAATCTCTCATGATGATGAACTTCAACTGCTAACAATGTCTAGATCAAAAAGGCTTCTTACGGTACACAAAGAAGCCAACATCGAAGCAGATATGTATAATAGCTCAAAAGATATTATCTAATCATGTTTATTGGAATGATTATGAATCATTCGAAGGATAATTGAAAAATTACTTGCAAGAACAAAAACACATGAAAAAATAGCCTTTGAGATCTATATTAAAATAAACGTTAGGCCAAACGTTTATAGCTTGACATGCTTAGGATATTCATAGATTAGAATCCAACGAATTCATTGAGGTAAAAGTATCAGAACGAAGAACCCACATTCAAATGAGTATTGTTAAGATTTTCGATAAAACAATAATGATAGTAATAACATTGATCATTTTCTTGAATACAGCATTGTTGACTACACCAAAAGATTCTCAGAATAAGATATGCCATATTCCAATAAAGCGTTTATTTTATTATTTCGCCGATGAATCTTCTAAATAAACGTATGAAAATATTTGAAACATTGAACAGCTGTTATTATTCATAATCGACCATAAAAGTGTGCTACCAGTCTTGCCTTCATGACATCTTTTTTCATCAATCTAATATTTTCGACACAACAAGCTAGTAAAAGTTCCTTCTCTTTTCTTCAAATGATAGAGGAAGAGGAAAGTATTTAGGTGATCTGCGTGGTACATATAATTTTTTCAGTAATCAGATTTGTGATAATCCATCATATTATACGAAAGATCATAAGTTTACGTGGTTAACAAACATAGATAATTTAAATAAGCTGGCAATAAATGCACGTTTGGTAAAGTAGTGGTTCAAAAACTAGAGCAGGTCTTCTTACTTGAGCAGATTAATCCAACTGTTATAAAAACTATAAATTCAGTCCGACCTAACATTTATTGCTGCTTTGTAAGATATTATAAATCATAGTCATATTTATTCAAGAGTAATCGATAAATAGTTCACTAGATATTTATTAAAATAACTCGACGCACTAAATTGCTTTTCAACTTTACACATCGTTCCCATATGTTACAATGAAAATATATTAATCAGTTAAAAATTCATATTATAAACACTTCACAAACACAAACTCAAATCTATCCACTTACTAAGCTATTCTCTTCCTTTTCAACGGTACGGATTCTCACTGTGTTAAGCAGTTCAATTCACTGATTTTAGATAGATGTCAGATAGTTTATTGAAGTATTTAACAATTTTCCGTTGAGTGTTAGTTAATGATGCAATGATATTTTACATCATTGAATTATAGATTTAACGTACCAATAGTATGCATCAGTTGTTAAATATTGATTAATCACTGTTTATCATAGTCTTTAATAGGTTAATGTGTGTTTATTGGTACAGTTTACTATTGTCTTGAAACTTTCCGTTTATATAGTCACGTGAAGAAACTTCATTTCATTTGTTTGTGTATAAGAAACAGTCACATAATCTTTGGTTTATTTTCATTCAACTTAAATGATGATTTAAAGAAGACTCACAATTTACTTACGAGTGCATATAAAGTACATCTATTTAAATCACAATTATTGATCGTTGGGCTAAAATTGTTATAGGTTTTCATAAAAAAAAAAAAAGAAATATAACGACAAAAATACGACATAAAATTTAAGCTGATTGGATAATTGTCTTTCTTGATAAGAACTACACAAAAGTATCAGCTTTGTGAATAAGAGTTTTCATAAGTTTGACAAGACAAATGAATAAAACTCTTCAAAATTAAGCTTTCCATTACCATCCACATCATTTTCACGTATCCATTCGTCTAACACTGAACGTGATACGGTCATTCCAGCTTCATCGAATAAAGATTGTAATTCATTGACATCGATTTCACCACTACGATCTTGATCCATTTGGATGAAAAGACGTCTCCATCTGAAATTAAAATTCGGTTAAAAATCATTTATATAGATTTATAAATTGACAGTAATTATCCTTAATATGTTTTTGAGTGATAAGTGAAACGAATATTACCACTAATATATATATATCCAAACTGTTTTTCACGTTAGCAGTAAACATCGTGTATATTTAATACATTTAGGCATTTGCGGTAAAACAAAATCACTAAGAAACTGAAATAAATAATCATTAGAACTAATAAATCAGGAATTCGACCAAAAAATTCTTTTTATGGTTAGATGTGATTATCATGTGGACATAACAATTTAAGCATTTCATTGAAATGTTTGATTTAATTTGGAATGACTAATATTTAGTTGACACTACGGCAACAATTATGAACTATATTCATATCACGAGAATTTGTCCCATCAGCTTTATACTTTGATGCAAATATTGTTTGTTATTTTCAGTCTCTTAAATGTGAACATTAACCAAATCGAATGAAGTTATTTTTTCAATGTGTTAACTAATTTGATGTATCCAATCATTTTTTTTAGTTGACTTCTTTCCCTATGATATGGACATTTGTGACGAGAAGAGATTCTTCAGTTGAGAAAAAATACTTTAAAAAACAATAAAGTGATTACGTCAACAAATGAGTATGAAAGAAACCATTTTCTGATTGTTCAAAACTTGGGTTTTTAAAAAAAATGTATTTTTCAACATGGTATCATTTTTTTTCAGTAAAACACAAAATAAACTTTGTTTTTGAAATCATCCGCTTCAGTTCAAGTCAATAATTCTTCTATTTTTTTCAGAATGATTTTAGAAAAAAAAAATCATATGTAAATAAAGATTTGTACATAAACAAAACTTACTCAGCTTCAGGTTCTTTATTTAATCCTAAAGCTGTTTTAAATTCATCAAGAGTAATGAAACCATCTCTATTGATATCCAATTGTTTCATCACTTGCTATAAAAAAGAAATCAGACCGAATGAATAGTGAATAATGATCAAATAAGACGAATTGTTGAAAATATATATTTTTAAATGTTTCAAATAGATAATTGTTCAGAAGTTTTTATGCATTATTAAAGCATCTGAGCCAAATTGATCCTACATAGTGTCTGTGACTTCAATAATGTATCAGAAATCAAATGTGTTTATTTGTGCACAACATGCCATTCTCATAACTTGGGAAATAAAATTTAGGTTCTATCATTCTATCGAATCATTTGACTTCAATCTTGATAAATTTAATATACTTCAAGATAGAATCTTATCATTCAGTGAATAATAATAATAATAATAATCGTATCTTGTTCATGAACAAATGTAACTCTGCGGCTTCTATATTTTTAGAAAGAATAACTAATTTTCAATTAGCATCAGCGAGGCAAGGGCTGAATTTTTACAATTGAAAAATATCTGGAACTCCAAACAAATATCAATCAACATCAAAATCAGGATTTTCAATACAAATGTCAAGACAGTTCTACTTTATGGAGCGGAAACTTGGAGAACTACAAAAGCCATCATCCAGAAGATACAAGAGTTTATTAACAGTTGTCTTCGCAAAATACTTCGGAATTGTTGGCCAGACACTATCAGCAACAACTTACTTTGTGAGAGAACAAACCAGATTCCAGTGGAGGAGGAAATGAGGAAGAAGCGGTGGAAGTGGATAGGACACACACTACGAAAAGCACCTAACTGCGTCACAAGACAAGCCCTCACATGGAACCCTCAAGGCAAAAGGAAAAGAGGAAGGCCTATGATCACATTAAGCCGATAAATGGAGAAATATATAAGAAGAATGAACAAGGATTGTACAGAACTGGAGAGGGAAGCCCAGGACAGAGTTGGTTGGAGAAAACTGTTGGGCGGCCTATGCTCCATTGTGGGTAACAGGCGTAAGTAAGTAAGTAAGCTATTTATAAGTATATATAAATATATATATATATTCTAACCTACCTCAACTTTTGCCATGGACAGTCCAGCTTTCACTAGACATGTAGTTAATTCCTGCCGACTGACAACACCATCTCCGTTCGAATCAAGTGCAGTGAAAACCTCAATTAATTCTTCAGAACTTAAACATCGAGACATTGCTTACAGGAAATAGGATAAGTGGCTAGATGTTTTCTGACATAAGAAAAAATAAACAGGTCATTAAAACTTATAACTCAGAATGTTTTACTGTTAAAGTTTAACCCAAATCAAGTAGTAAGATTTTATTGCATAGTTATTCGTTGACTGACAGTCATTCGTGTATTTAAACGTTCGTTCAGTTAAACAAATGATTTAGTTGAACTTCAATATAAAAGCTTGTTTTAAACAGACACAAACAATTAGTTTATGATTTAATACTAAATTAATATGAGAATTCACTTTAAAATTAAGATACTCTTCAGAAGAACACGTCTATGAAATAATATTTGACTAAAAATGACATCGTCGTTTAACACCGGCAAATGTAATTAATTATACATTGAATATAGAACCAAAATCAGACATTTATTTACTTCTTTTTTTAGCTGACTACAAAAATCGCTTTAAATAATTTATTAAATCAGTTTTTAAAGGGATGCAATTTATTGGCTTACGGCATGTTATCTTTAAGGTTTAATCCTTGGTTGATTGTATTGCCTTGCCCGAAAATAAGTTTAAAAAAGAAACTGGAATTCGAACTGAGTGAGATTAGGACATTGCTATAGAAGAACATTGAATAACTTGAGCCATGTCAGAATAATTCGCTTTTTTTTAACTCAAGATTTTAACTTGAAGAAATCACATTTGTTTCATAAATAAAATCGAAACAGATTTTCGAAAGGCAAATTAACCCATAGAAATATTGCTGATGTTGAATAGGAAAACAAAACGAGATCAAGACGATGTATTATTGATTGATAATTTCAAACTGAATTTTATTTATAAACTCTTTACAATTAAGTTATTGTTATTATAATCTAAATCATCCGAAGGAAATGATAGAATCCTTGTGGAATATATAAGCTTTTTTCTATTTGAAGTGAGATCTGATGATATTATTGAGAACAAATAATGACACCTATCATTTCAAAAAAGCTGACACCACAAAAATTATCTGTTTCGTCGATAAATCAAAATTTCACAGCATCATTGGTAACGAATGAAATTATGACAGAAACAGCTAATTACTGAAACCCAGAATATGGTAGGGTGGTCATTGTTCATGAAGTCAACAGACTGCAATTCCATATCGATTCTACTAAGTTTCCATTTTTAATAAAGCCCCTCCAGATATAAAGAATCAAAGACAAACACATCGCGTCGGTCGCATTTAACAAATAACAAAAATACTCTTGCAATTCTGTTAAATAGTAGCGATAAAAGTATACGTCTACTGCATGATAAATAATAAAAATACTAAGGCAAAAATAAGCGCTGTTTTATCGCATCGGAATGAACATTTATATTTCCCTTAGGAATTTTACCCTTCTTAAATACTTCATTGTGAGTCTTCTGTATTAAACAAACTAATCTGGTTATAAAACGCAAAGGAATGTATGGGTTTTTATTCTAACAGTCGGTATTAATCATCGAGTTTCAAAGTTTTTAATTATTAAACCGTTCTTTGAATTAAACTTTTCATTCAATATTTATCATTAAATATATTATTCTTTCAAATTGAACTTAGTCTTATCCTGTCTACCCACCTACACCACCTAATAAGATTTTTTACCTCTCTTCATAATAAATGTATAGTGTGTTGTCGACTCACCTAAATTTTTGTGAAAGATAAAAGTTCAAAGTTCCTAGTTCCATAAGGATTTGGTAACTGTAAATTGTTTTAATATTTTTATATATACTCATTATCAGATTATTAATGAGCACACCGTCAGTTTTGAATAGCATAGATCTGTTAATACAATTAAATTTGAATTCCAAGCTTTTCACAGCCATTTTACCAAGTAAGTTTGCGTTCCAGGGAAAACGAATTTTAAATACGTCTCAATGAGTTTGTTTCATGTAAGACATATAGATTCTATCAGTGTACAGTTACAAAAAGTATCTAAGTCATGATATTGATATGATTTCTACACCTACTAACAAAAAATTGGTGCATTATTAATCAACTTACCAGGAAAATTTAAAAAATAAATATAATTTCAAAAGTTTTTCTATCGCAGTTGTTCACCTTTTATGAATAAGAATTACTTAAATTGCAGTATTGGGTTTCCATATAAGAAACAAGCGCAATTATTTGTCAGTTCTTCTTTAAAGCCACCAATCATAGGATCGTCAGAGTGACCTTGAAATGTTATGATTTCAAATGAGTTGTTGTATCTCAATGGCCTTGGCACGAAAGCATTATATGATGGCAGCATTCATAATAGCAATGATTTGTGTTTGTGTGGGTGGGCGGGTATCTTTTTCTACTCTTCATACAATGGGAATAATGCTTGGCTTGGGCGGACGAAGAAATAAAAATGGATGGATGTTTCAGTTCAATCTAGGGGTAGTCACTGTCAGAGAGTGCTTATAGTCTACAGTTACAAGCTAAACCAATGTTATAAATACACACTTTTGCATGGTCTGCCACAGTTAAATGAACTCATCTAAACCGTAATGCGTCTTACTGTCGACTACAGTTGTTCTGAGTTAGGTAGTGGTTTAAAGAACAAAGTATTTGATTTCAAGTAATTGAATTATAAGTTCGAACGCTGATTCCCTAAATTGATGAAGATAGTCAAGAAGTATGCGGAATCTTCAATGGCATAAGATATTTATGGTTTAATGTCAGTGATGTATATCAGTACTAAGTGAATAAGTTAGTGTAATTGTTTATTATCATTCGGTCCTAACAAAATTTATTGTCATAAATTAATATTTTTATCAAAATTAATTAAAATATTGTTCATTTTGGGTATTTCTCATTTTACATATTACGAACGAAACATTTCGTCAAACAACAATCAATATTTGGGCTTGATTTTTCAACATGTGAAGTTACCTCCGTTTGAATAATCTATCACTTTAGTTTCCGATAACATTACTGAAATTAGAGTTTCAAATCAGTCTCTACAAAAGAACTTGACTTTGGAACAATCTTTACGGGGACTTATATCACTTTTGATTGTATTCAAGTTAACTTAACCGTGAATAGATTTTTCACGAATCACTTAACAATAACATTTTATTCACTGATAACTAACATCGGCGAGAATTCCTGAAGTAATAAGTGGAATTTTCGACTTTTAAAATGTAATAACTATGACAAAAGAAAGTCAATAGTTTCAACAATACTTTTTTAATGATTTCGCTAAATTTTTATATTAATAACGTTTGAAATCTAGGTCATCAGATCATGGATCAGTGATACGACTCAAGCATTTTGAACTCATTACGGTCTATGTTTATATTGATGAGCATAAAATCATCAATTTTTAAGAAGCAGCGGGAAAATGTCGAAACGATCCTGTTATTTTTACCTGTATATCAATCTATATCAACATAAGGATCAAATTAGATTCATTTAGCATATCGTTTACTTCACCTTTAAAGGTTTTTTTCTATTCAATTCAATATACATATTTATTTGTGAATCAGCATATTTAATTGAATATAGGTTCTAATGTAGTGAACAGATCGTTTTGGCAGTAGATAATTTTTAAGCAATAACTAAAACTATCATGCATTTTACTGTTGTGTGTTAAATGAATTCTACGTAAAATGTAAATCACATTGCCTGTTTGTTCATGTCATTTACACTCAATGCAACAACAACAAAAAACTAACTCTGTCACAGAATGTTTTCATTATCAACTAAAGGCGTATTCGTAATTTTGTTAAATGAACAGAATTAATAATATCTGTCAGTGGGAATTACTTCATTGATATCGTGAAATCCTATTGATTAGGTTAGTCAGTCGGACAAAGATTCATTTTTACTATAAGATGTAAATTATGTAACAAGATTACATATATTCATTGTAAATGAAAAGAGTTCTAGTGGGAAGACGTGATCAGTGAAGTTCAACCTGTTCGGGTATAGACAGTAACTATCGAAGACTGTTTATGAGGTTGTGCAACTCCGTGAATTTGATCAAGTTAGACATTAACACCGTTAGATACCGGTTTAGTGGTCCTATGGTTAGGCGTTCGAGCACAATAACGTAGGTCCTGGGTTCGAGTCCTGCAAAGTGAAGGAGTCGTGGATGCGCACTGCTAAGGATTCCCATCCCAGGACGTAACGGTTGTCCAGTGCTTCCAGGTTTCTAATGGTGGTATAACATTGATCGACTCATGGTTTCAAAAATGTGTAAATGAAAATTGACAGTCATTTTATCTGAAAAATCCATATATATATATATATATATATATATATATATATATATATAATATATATATGTATATCAAAAAACAAATACCGGTGAGGGACACTAATCTTCAGTCTATTACTCTGTCTTCGCGTAAAACAAACTACTAAAGTGAGATAACAATAGATTAGGTAAATATAGAAACTTAACAAAATCACAGTTGATTGGTTATGAAGTGTTGATTGTATGTTTGATTGTTAATCAATCAATTAAATAGTCTGTTTTTTATTTTGTATTTTTTTTTTACAAATAACCACATGTCATCATCACAATACACGCTTAGTATTTTCATCACAAACGTTGCATTATTAAGCATTACAAACACCTTTATTTGTAAGCGTTGATTGTATGAGCAAACGAGTGTAAAATAATAAAAAAAAACAAAGAATCGGTTTGTGTTACTTTTCACATACAGATATATATATATATATAGCGATCGACTGACTCAAACTAAACTATTTTTCAATTATTATTATTATTATCAATTACTGATAAGTAAAACATAAAAAACCAAACAATTTGAATATATGGCGTTGAGATTAAATGAAATGGATAGAAGAGCATTGATTGAAAAATTTCATCAGATGGATAAAAATTGTGATGGTGTTTTAACACCGTCGGAAATTCGACTATGTGTTCAACGATCTGGTCTACCAGAATCAAAAGTCGATGTAAGTTGTTTTTTTCCGTCAAATATTTTTTTTATTAAAACTTAATTATTATTGAATGAAAATCAAGAGAATTCCGCAAAGAACATTTTCTTTTCAATGGTTTCATATTTTGGGACTGTCGAATCGTATTTATAGGTAATCTTCCACGTAGTAGCTGATAGCAGTGATCGATTCATGATTTCAATGAAACAGAAGAGTTTCACAAATTCAGGTGTATGACAATGAAAATTGAGCTCTGTTGCGTAAGTCTGAACACTTCGGATCAAAAACTTATGCACTGCCGAGGCTTGAGTAATCCACTTATATAGAAACTATATGTTGAACATCTCATCCCTCTCTAGCCATAGTCCGTTTCATCAAAATGTTTATGACTTTGCTTTGTTTTTATGGCTATTTTTATTTTAAACCGTGATCAGTTATTATTATCCTCTGTCAATTTCCATGATTATCATTCGATTATTGTTATAACAGCATTTTTCATTTTCATTGAATGAACAATTATCTTTCATACATCTGACCTCATCCCCCTATTCTTCTAACCCATGGATTATTACGTAACTTCTTATCGACAGTTTCAAATGATGATTAATAGTATATTTAATACTTGAAACCTTTCAATAATCCTGATCATATTACGCAGTAGCACTTTATTTTCATTGTCTTATAGTTGAATAAGTTTGACTATTGTCCTCTGCTTTATTGAAATCATGTATCGATCTATGTTGCCGACTACTACGCGATAGATTACCCATAAATACGATCCTGCGTAGCAGTTTCAATTATAGATTTTCATAGTTACAACATATTTCTCATGAGTGATACTACCAATGAATTTCGGTTTGAATGTTTTGAAATCTCATTCTACAGACTTAACTCAAATAACTTACTTAGTTAAGCCTGTTATCCCTGATGGAACATAAGCTACGAAACAGCATTCGTCAATCATTTTCATCCTAGGCGTTCCTTTTCAAGTTCAATCTAGTTTCTTTTCATTCTTTTTATGTCTGCTTCCAATTCTTGACGCAATATGTTCTTTAATGTTCCTCTTTTCCTCTGGACCTGAGGATAGCAAGTTAGGGGTTGTCTTGTAAATCATTTGTCCTATCCACCTCCAGCGAGTTTTTCTGATTTATTCCTCCACTGGAATCCGCTTTGTGTTTTTCTAAAACATTTTGTTGTCGATGGTGTCTGGCCAACGGATCATCAGTATCTTGCGTAGAAAACTGTTAATAAACACTTATATTTTGGAGATAATGTTTTCTTTCATAGTTCTCCAAGTTTCTGTCCCATACAAGAGAACGGTCTTGAGGTTTGTCAGGAAAACTGTGACTTTGGTGTTAGTTGATCATTGTTTTAAGTTCTAGAAGGAAAGCTACCCTTGTTTTTTTAATCCGTTTCTTGACAGTTTTATCAGACCCACCTTGCTCATCAATGGTGTTGCCCATATATGTAAAGGTTTTTAAATCCTACAAACCTTCTTCATCAAGTGTGAATTGGATGGTTTGTTCTGTGCTGTATTGAAGGATCTTGCCTTCTACCTTATGTCTTTTGAAACCTAATGCTGCAGAAGTTCCTGCTACATTGGCTATCTTCATCTGTATTTGTTGTTATGTCTGGAATATGAGAGATAGATCATATGCGAAGTTCAAATCATCCAGTTACATACAAGCTCTTCACTATACCCCATGCTTCCCCCAAATGATGACATCACCAGGAGAAAGAAGGAGGGTGAAAGTAATAAACCTTGCCAGATTTTGGTATTCACTTGGAATGAGCTGTTCTTCATGCGCGATCTTGCAGTTAAATCCGTGAAAAGAATTCAGTCTGTAGTTTTGACAAAAGAATGATGTCTCTGTAGTTCTTACACTTGCTGAGATAGTCTTTTTTGGTATTCTGATGAGTTTTCCTTGTTTCCAGTTTGTTGTTACATTTTTATTGTCCCAAATCTTTTTGAAGAGTACGTGGAGTACCTTTGCAGTTACTGTCATAATCTGCTTTCACTGCCTCAGCTTGAATGTTGTCTGGACCCGTTGCTTTGCTGTTTTTTATTTGTCTGATGACCATGCTGATCTCATCAGTCTTTGTTGGGCCAAAATTGATTGGAAGGTATGTGAGTGGTTGTCCGATGTTGGGTATGTTCAGTGGGACTAGTATATTCAAGAGTTCTTCAAAGTGCTCTAGCTATTCGTTTCACTATCCTTCAACATCGGTGATCTCATTGCTTTGCTTGCTTTTCACTGGTTGTTCTAATTTACAATATTTCCCAGCACGCTTCTTCGATGTGCCATATATTTTTCTCATGTCTTTTTCTCTTGCAGCCTTTCTGATATCATTGATAGATCTTCCACACATTTCTAATGCCTCACTTCACTAGTTTGTTTGCTTTGTGTATTCGGCCTGTGCATTTATCTTCTCTGCTCATCTTCCACTGCTGTTGATTGCTGTCCTCCTGTTCTTCTGTTCTACGCTCACACTCAGAATATCAACAGAGATCCACTCCTTGTGATAGTGCTTCTTGTGACCCGAAACCTCATGACGTGCTGCAGCTTCACCTTCTTTGATCCCTTTCCAGTTGTCCACCATGCTATTTCCTCTCTATTGAGTAGATTGTGAGAAGTTGGAACTTATTACTGAGGGCCATCTTGAATTTTCCAGTGTCCCGAATAAAGGCTCTAACAAACGTCTATGGTGCTGTTCGACCAGTTTTTTTATGCTTCTCTGGTTTCGGTTTCATTTCGTCCACAATCAAGAGATGACCTGAGGCTATGTCAGTTCCTCTCTTTGTTCTCACATCCTCCATTGTCGTTCTGAAGTTTTTCTTGACGCAGATATGGTGGATTAGGTTCTGAATAGTGTGATCCGGTGAAACCCATGTTGCCTTGTATGCGTTTGTGTGGGAATATGGTGGCGCTCATAATAATTTTGATGAAGGCACATAAATTTGTGCCTAGCCTAGTCCTTGTTGTCCCCTGATGTTTTCATATCCATTAATATCCATTCCAACTTTGGCGTTTAAGTTACCCACCAGAATGATCAAAACCTTTGTTGATTATTTTTCTACATTTAACTGTATTATCTCATAGGATTTATATTTAACATCCTCATCGTTATCTATTTGGGCACGTGGCACTAGGTACAGTTGATTGTAATCCACTCTTTCTTTATGTTGGAGAACACTTAGATGACCCTGGGTCCATGAGATTGCAATTCAGTAAGTGCTTTTTGTGCCTTTCTGGACACCATCAGTGCAACTTGTTGTGTATGTGGGTCATTTTCTTCCTCATGGCTGGAGTACAACAGCAAATCTCCTGAGGCTAGTCTTTGTTGTCCAACCTGCGTCCAATATGTTTCACTGATTTCAGTCACCTCCACGTTGTATCTTTTCATTTCTGCAGCAACTTGGATGACTCTCCCGGTGTCCCACATTGTTCGAACATTCCAAGTACTTCGCTAATGGTTGCGCTGGTTTTCCGAAGGTGCTTCGGCCTCATGACTTCCAAAGGAGCTGAGCTTTCACCATGAGGCGTCATAACTCTTCTGAAAGAAGACCTTCTAACTGCCAGGACAGAGTTTAAACATTTTGAATTATTTTTCCTGATTAGCGTTTTATCAGCAGTTTGGTTTTCCACAGGTTCTCCGACACCATGCCCACTTCAACTCCGTTATCGGGGCTTAGGACCGTGGTTAACACCTGAAGGACCCCAGGTGGAGTTAACTCAAATTACAGAAAATCAAAAGACAATATTACTTTGTAAATTTTTCGAGTAACTATTGAATTTTAAATCGATTAACAATTCATGTCAGTTTCTGTCTTTATTGTTCCAGTGAAGGCATAACCTGTTAATATGCCATTATTAGTTTCATTCATTGCATAATCAATGTTTAACTTTTATTTTTCGATTCTAAATCAAATCTCTCTTTTAAAACTGAGTTTACATACAGTCACTCAGTCAGTTACAACGTACATCAGTTGAAGTTGCCATAACACATGAGCACAGAAATGCAATTGTCAATTCAAATCCCATAGTGGTAGATGCAGTAGAAGTATTAGCGGTAGTGGAGAAGATTAGGGTTTGAAGATATTATTCAGAGAGTATAATCTAGTGAAATAAACCTAAAAATAGAAAAATAAAGGTGATGAGGAATTCAAAAGATTATTAGAATTTGAGAGAAGACAAAGAATGGATACATTTACACCATCGCTAACTATTTTGAGCCACGTCATTCAAGGTCTCTAACCATCGGTTACTAATGTCTCGCGTACTCCGACCAGATAGTCTACATCTACCAACATGACTCAGTTCAGTTGTCAATGACTTCATAGATTTCTGCTATGTTTTGGTTTGGATGCCCCTAGCTTTCTTCAGGCCTACCCTTACACCACAAAACACCGCTTGTTGAATTAATCAGTGGGGTAGACATGTAAAATATGTCCCAACCACCTCAAATGATGGAGTTTCGCTACTGCATCAGTTGATTTGCCATCCTTAAGTATTTCCTAACGGCAGCATTGCTAAGTCGGTGGTGCAAGGATGTAGGAGCAATTCTTCGAATACGCCTATGGTCGAGAACCAGTAACCTACTAATATCTTCTACTCTTACTGGCCATATTTCACGGCCATAAAGTAGAACGGAGTAAACTATGTTATCAGCATATTCTAAGTCAACAAATGAAACGCTCCGCAGAAGTTCAGTTCTTGAAAAGTCCAACAAACATTGTGTCATCTCCATAAGCGTGTCTATGCTAAAGTTAAATAAGATTGGAAAGAGGGGACAACGCTGACGAACACCACTTGAAGTAATCAATTTCAATCACAGTGTGTCTTACTTTGCCCATATTATTGCAGTCGAGAGTTAATGTACATTTCTGGTACTCCTTTCACTTTTCATGCAAAAGTTTATAAATAGTTAATAGATGATTTCATTCAATTGTGAATGTCACATAGTTTTGTTTTTTTTCATTTTCAAGAATTAGATTGTTTATAAGTTTGTTCAAAGCATTTGTATACTATTTTTGATATTGTATTCAATACATAATGCTTTTTTATAGGCAAGTTTAAAATTTCATTTAAACCTTGAAACATTAATACAAAAGATTATTTGCTTATTTAATTTCCAATTAAGCATTATTATTATTATTATTATTATTATTATTATTATTATTGTTTTTCTTCTTCTTCTTCTTCTTCTTCTCATAAAAGGAATTTCTACGTTTGTTTGATCTAAGCGGTGACAATGTGATTACATTGCAAGAATATATTTGTGCACTTGGTTTACAACCTCCACCGCCTAAAGAGTAAGTCTATTTTGTTTTTATTCAATAAGAAACATAAGAAAACACAAAAAAAAAAATTAAACCAAAATTACATTGAATCCAATAAATAAAACTATTCCTTCTTCTCCTCTTGATTAAACATTGTGATTTTTTAATGCTAAAGAAAAAATACTTTGTTATGCAAATTTTTTACAATTCATTTTTCTATATATAACTCTGACATTATATGTATTGAATTCGATGTACTCCATTGTTGACGACTAATCTATGCAAACATTACTCAAACAGGAAGTGTAGAAAGTCTTATTTTACTTTAAATTTGCATTGAAATCATTCAATGATAGATTAAGTATTCATCAGTATTAGACGATAGTAATTTTCTTTACGGAATAGTACAAAATTAAATAATTGCAAGTTGAAATTGAATTGTTCAATAATGATGCCGAATAAATGAAGTGCAAACAAAATCGAAATATATGTATGTATGAGATTGTGAATATACAAGTTGAGCTAATAAACTATTTCTCTGCAATTCATTCCTCATCAAGACTCTAAACTAGTAAATCGATTTTTATTTTTCATCAATATTAAGCCATAACCATATAGATGATGGTGACTGAACTTAACAATCTAATGATCAATTATCAACAGTATGTTTTCTTCAAAATTAAAACTAAGGTAAAAGTTAGTCATCGGTTGATTATCACAACTACTAACAGAAGAATGAGAACAGGAATTGAGATTTGTTATAAATGTAAATATTTGTGCTGTTAGTGAGACTCAGTGGAAATACAGAAAATAAGATGATCAGATTATTTATTAATCAGAATGAAGAATAATATTAGCAATTAAAGTTTAATAAAATCGAAAACTGGGAAATTTTAAAAGATGTTGAGAGTTATGTACTAGTAACTAGTTTACACAGCTATGGTACAATAAGAGTTTGTACTAGCATTTTCTATTTGATATATGTTGATATTTGTTCTTACGTGTTTTGATATATATTATAAGGACTAGGTTTTGCAAGCATAGAGTCAGTTAGATGCTCGGTTATACTGATTTGGTGACTATTATTAACTAAATTGTTTCCCGTTATCCTTTTGTCAGTCATGAGGGTATGATTTTCAGAAATGCGATAATGTGTTTACGTGATACTACTTATAAGTAGTATATGACGTGAGTGTCAACGTAATGTCTGGCAGCAGAAGATACGGGAAGATCAAGAAAGGAAGAGTGGGAAAACAAGATACCGTGGCGGAAGGAGTTCGAGGATGGAGATGTGGGAGCCTTCCTGAAGGAGTTCGAGGCCGTGGCGGAGCTAGCCGGATGGAAGCAGGAGAAGACGGTGGCTTTGGGATTGCTGCTTCGCGGCCGAGCGAAGGCGGTGTATGACAGCCTGGATGCCAAGGTGAGGACATGGAAGGCGGTCACGGATCGGCTTCTCGCGGAGTTTGACAGCCCAGTGGATCGATAGGAGGCGCTTCAGAAATTCAGGACGGTGAAGTTATCGGCGGATGGAGACCCACTGATGCTGGTGTAGTGAAGAAGAACACAGGTGAGGACAACCAAAATGTATTTTGCGAAAATTACAGAGTTACTCAGTAAAATTGGAAAACGATATCGTAAATCGTTGATTTGCAAAATATAAGTTCATCATATCGAACTGGACTGTTCCTGTTGCAAAACATCAATCCATTGTCACTATTCATGCGTTTCATACAAATTCCATTGTTTTCCCACTCTTCCTTTCTTGATCTTACCCTATCTTCTGCTGCCAGACATTACGTTGACACTCACGTCATATACTACTTATAAGTAGCTCACACCACAGTACGTTCAAAATGACTGATTCTACAAGAGGAATTTTGAAATGTTAGATAAACATGGAGTCAGAAAAACCAAGTAATCTTGATTTCGGGAGCTCGGTGTTGGCCAGATGAAACAAAGTAGAAATGTTTATATTTACTATTCTGTCAGTCCGTTTCGTTAATCTGGGTGTCACCTTACTTATGTGTCTAAATGATGTGTATGAGTACTAGGAGACTTAAATTGTTAGTTTAAAGCTACCTTACATTTGAGTTATACAAGCATGATAGTTCAGTATACACACCAGTGTGATTTGAAAGGAAATATTCATTTCTTCTAAAATTTAGCTTTGTAGATCTCTTTATTATTGCATATTAATCAGTAAGTGATCTCTTTTATAACGATTATATGTTCAGTACTGAAACTTGCAGAATGAGTGAGTGAACAGAATTTACTTTATCCTTTATGGAGAAAACACTGATGATTGAGTGTCAAACATCATATTAAACATTTAAAATATAATTTTTCATACATTACATGGCCTTTATCTACGTTAGGTAATAATCTACTTCTTTAACGAAGCTACTATGATTCACCAGCTTGAATGATTTCAAATAAACCAGATTCTGTGTTCTTGTTTGGTATTACTCACTAGTATTTGTATAGGCCAGTAATAATATTAATTATTATTGTTTTGTTAACCTGATAACAGTGTGAGTAATATAATAAATTACATACCACACATTTTTCATATAACAGAACTTTAAACTTTTCATTTCTGATTGGTGTTTAGTGTTTCCTAAAGGTCATACCACTTATATCTTCCTTTCGACATTGAAACTGGTACACAGAATAACAATATTATAGATCTGAAGTATTCAAAAGTATTCAAAAAATACCGTTCGAAAATGTTTTTCTTGAAAGTTAGAAATAATTTGTTCGATATATAACTGTTACGCTCGTCTCTAAGTACACTTAAACTATTACGGGTTCACCTTAGTCGAATGAACCAGCCTCCAGGTAGGCTACTGTGATTCCTTGACCAAATTGTACCAACAAGGAGTCTTGATATAGCGTAGAAAGTGTATTCTACAAAACACCCAGCCAGCACACGATGAATCCGAGCGCTCAAACTGCCTTTATTTATACTCTATAGAGACGTCCTTGGGACAGTCACAAAAATAGCACACTAAAATGACACAGTAACCAATCACAGTCAGGGATTTTCCTGGTCAGAAATGTGATCTCAAGGTCAATTGATCGGCCCATGAAATACATACGAAATAAAGATATTTATCAAACAAGTTCTGGGGATCTAACATCCTCAACAAGAACATATATATAAAACTAAGTTTAGAAACTTCCTATTCTAAATACTTGGCATATAGATAAAAAATTTAGCCAAAAATCTTTCTTTTTTTGTTAGGATTTCTACTTGAACGTATTTTAATGTTATTTTACATAAGCTGTTTAAGTAATCAACATATTATTAGCCATTAGGCATAACTCTGTTAATCGATTTCATCTGCTTATTTTACTAACTTCGCTCGGTTCAGATACTCCTTCTTACTTTACATTGTGAATCAAATCTAAACATGTAGAGCAGTGGTTTGGCGAGTGATAAACTGATAAGACGTCATTCAGCTTACTAACTAGGTTTACACTTTCGAACTATAAGGCGCTCTAAAGAGACTCAGTTGTTGGTAATTCATCATACTGATTACCTACTTTCATCTTATCTTACTCTATAAAAAGCTCAAATTGTTTGGGGTATTGATAAGCTGAATGTTAGCTAGAGTATCATAAACATTTCAAATACTCACATGTTAATCACTTTCACGACTCAACTTAGATATGTGATGTTGAATGTAGCTGATTGTTAGATTAAAGAATACAGAAAAACTAAGTTTTATAGGTAATTGATCAAAGAAATAAATATGTTGGAATCCCCAGTATTTCTAGGTTAAATAAGTATCAAAGTCTACGATTTACCTATGAACTGTTTAATGTATGATCTCAGCATTTATTTAATCAACTTTTAGAATTTAGTTATTATTTAACGAACAATTAATCGTATGACTATCAAAACAATTCTTATTTATTTACTGTAGCTCATAAATTATTGCTTTATTTTCAACTATCATTTCTTAATTAAATCCGATATGCTTTTATGTTATTCTTGCAAAATCGAAGTAATTTAGATGGCAAATAAGACTAGTAATAAAAATTACATTAAGAATAGAGTGGGAAATTCATTAGAAGCTCTAACAAACAAATGCTCATCTAACAAAGTTATCTGCTAGAAATGTATATATATATATATATATATATATATATATAGCACTGATGAAGTATAAACAGTCATAAAATATGAGTGCTCAGTATAATTAAAATTATATCAAACTTTTGGATAAATATATGAAGTGTGAACTTAATTACAAACTTTCAACGATAAGAAATAAACACAGACTCAATATATTCATAAAATTTAATTACTATTGATTTAAAATAAGTGAAAAAAATATTGTAACGAATTTAATAAAAACACTAACTCATTTATTTTGAATATATATATATATATATATATATATATATATATATATATATATATTAATAAATCGATATAGGATGGTGGTTGAAGGTAGATGACTTGACCTTTGAACATATATTTACTAACATTTAGCCCCCATCAGCGATGTGTACTTATAATCCCAAGTGGACTTATGCTCCCTCGATTATTTGATTCCTTTAGTGCAGTTTCACAGTCTGATGCGTTACCACTGGGTTAAACAGGAGGTGGTTGATCTCCAGTAGGACTGAAGCATACTCATAGTTCATTGATCATTCAGAAGTGATCAGTGTTATGAACGTCTAATTTCTTCAATAACATGAAACTTAGGCCCAGGGTTCTAGTCAACTACATCTAGCCGCTAAACTGTGTCTCAGTACAATGTGATGCCATCTTGAGTCAATAAGACTGATGGTCGAATGGCAACTTGATCGGTAGAATTTGAAATGCATTAGGAAGAACTTTGTGGTGCTGTGGTGCGAACTACTTATAAGTAGTATATGACGTGAGTGTCAACGTAAAGTCTGGTAGCATAATATGGGGGGAAGATCAAGAAAGGAAGAGTTAGAAAACAATGGAATTTGTATGGAACGCATGAATAGTGACAATGGATTGATGTTTTGCAACAGGAACAGTCCAGTTCCATAGGATGAACTGATCTTTTGCAAATGAACGATTTACGATATGGTTTTCCGATTTTACTGAGTAACTCTGTAATTTTCGCTAAATACGTTTCGGTTGCCCCACCTGTGTTCTCATTCACTACAACTTCATACAGATGGTCTTGGACAACATTCAACAGTCAATCAACTGTAAACTTATTCAAACAGAATATTCTTCAAGTCATTCGGTACAGAAGTCACTTTGAACAAAAAACTGGAAAACTGTTCAGAACGATGTAAAGCTAATCTACTGTGTTATCACCGATAACTTAAGGATAATATATTAAATAATTTAGTAGTAGGATTTGTGGATTATGGTGCCTTTTTAATATGCATATATTTTAAATAAAGGACTCATTTAATCCAAAAGTCGTTGGAAACTAGGAAACCCTGGACAGTATCTAACTACCCACCAACAATCAATAAATATTCCTCCTTGCGTCAAACCAAAGACTTTTGGGCTTATTGATCAGTTTTTTACATTTAGAGAATGTAGAGAAATGTTCATCAGAACTCTTGATACAGATTATAATTATTTTGTACATTGGACTTAAACTTATTCTCATAAGATGGAGTTGAAAAAAAAATTTAGATTTCGATTACGTCTATTACTTTATTCGGAATAATTTGAAGTAATGACAAATTTTTGAATGAATAAATTTCAAGAAACATAAACAATTATTTAATTGAAATCAACTCATCAGGTTTTTATGATAAATATGTCATACAATAATATGTGTGATCTAAGAAAATTTTAGGCATCAATAATCATGAGCTGACAGTTGTCATATCTAAATTGTTGAATTCGGAGTATACTTTAATGCTTATAGTTTAAAAATATAGGTTCGTCTCAAAGCCTTCATTTAGATTTGATAGTTTATTGAATTATTCTATTTAAATTATTGGTATTATTATAAATGATGAGTAGTATATTAAGAAAATATGGTTGGAATTTTAAAATCTATTAACTTAAAATTTAAATGTTAGATACTTATTTTTTACGTAACAATTATTAAACAATTATAATTTAACAGTATAACGAAAGTAATTTATTTGTTCAGGATGAACATTTAATACTAGCAGTTGATAACATTGACTTCTTAATATCAATAATAGGCACTTTATACACAAATTTGTGACATCTAAAGATACTTTATGTCCAAAGTTGTATATAACTAAGGTTAATCATAGTAAAGACAGTGAAATATAAAGGTCTTTAAATGACTTTGCTGGACAGTTTTTGCACTAGAATGCATTTTAGGCATAAAATATGTTAGTAAAAAGCGAATTTTGATGATGTGATTAGATAGCTTTCGAGAGCTACTGACAAATATCACAGTGAATATTTAGGTTGTGTGAGATTGAATAAGATTAAAAATTATTTGTGATTATCATGAACTTCAACAATAGTCGTTTAATTTCAATGAACATGATATAATTAAAAATAAGAGTGAAATTCAACCAACAACATATCACAGTCTTACTTTTGAAATGTGAGTTACAAATATGAATCAAACTGAAATATAAAATATGGGCCAGTGTATTAAAAATTCAATATGGTTATAGGAAAGAGTAAAAACTGTCTATAATGTGTTAGCATGCTGCCAAATTTCGTCTCATTAAAAATGCTCAGTCATATCATTGCACATTCTGCTCTCTCTCTCTGGAAAGATTAAGTCTACAGAAAACAAATAACCAAAGTATTAGTTGGTACAAAAAAAAGTATTTAGAAAATTACTGTTTCAAGGAATACACAAAATCTGTCACAAATGAATGCCTTGAAATTTCTTCAGAGTCATTTTGTATCTAGGTCTATAAATATATATAAAAAAGTGTACACGTTTTCATTTGCTTACCGACATTGAGTTTTGATTTTCTTGCCTAAGCATAAAATTTGAATGACAGCCATATAATAATGCAAATTGTATTCCCATGAGAAATGCGAACAACAAGAACCATAGAATGAGACTAGTTTATTCTATTGTAAACTTTTAACACAGCTGTGAACTGCTCAAAATTACAAAGATTAATCTTATTGGAAACAAATGCATGACAAATTTTACTGAATGAAGTTGATATGAATATTAGAAATGTAATAAAACAATGACAATAAATATAATTAATTCACAAAATAAGAATATTATTAATTATGATTCTTATATCCACTCTACAATATTCATTATATGAATACTAGTAAGTAAATTAAAGTAATATATTTAATGAAATCTCATATGTTTATCCTCTTATTATGATTTTCTGTCCCTCCTTTGAGCTATCATTACAACTTCATTGACTGAACTATGTTAAAAGTTTGTTTTTAATCAAATTACTCTAGCTTACAACTTATCAGAAACAATGAAATAGAATGAATTCTTGTTACTCAGTATGTCTTGTTCATACTTCTTCAATTACGATGTTGCAAATGTCAATGAAATAGGTGTATTTCTAGTTAGTAATTCTAAAATTTGTTTTACTCAAAAAATGATGAAGGTTTACGTGATTGAGCGAATAAAATAAAAGTTATCAAAGTACAAAGAAAAACCAGAAATCAGGTAATTAGTTTTGTAACAATATTCACAATCTATTGCATGGAAAATACTTTCCACTGAATCTGGTTGTGAATTAGTATAAAGTAAGCTGACGTGTGTTTTGTATTCAATCGGAATCCAGCATACTAGACTACTTTTGCTTCATAAAAAGAAACTATTAATTGAATATCAACACCACAAACCCAAGGAAAGTTTTGATATACACAGTCGGTTTTGTGATTTGACTGAGTATATAGTTTTCATGATTGGTCTTACTGATAAAAATCGGAAAAATAAACTAATTATGCTTCTTACCATTCAGTATCAACAAAAAAAGCAGAACCTTGTTGAGTTTTTTTTGTCATTACCAGTGGTTTTTTCTCTTTCCTCAAAAGCCCGAAAAAGATGGAATAATAATAGAAAGATTTCGATTTATGCAACCGATACCACCTGTCCTGACTATGAACACCGCATTTCATTCATGGACTTGTTGAGGAGAAATTTCCACTGTGGATCACATCAGTGTATGTCTATAGGTTTACTTACTCTGGATAAAAAGAACATTATTAGCTCTAGTTATTAAACTGTTTGCATTAACGACCTCAAAACAAATCTGTCTTTCATAAAATTATATTTTTGTTTTTGGAAACATCTGAATAAAAATTCCCATAATCCTGCAACTCGCAATTGGTTATTTTCATCTAGACTTGAAGTTTATTACTGAACAATTGATGTTTTTTTCCATTTCGGGTCCTAATTTGTAAGCCGGTAGTAAGAATTTCTCCTCATATCATTCAAAGATTTCAGGCTATTAACATTAGACACATCTAAGACAACAATTTATTGGATGATATATTATCAAGGCCTAGGTATCAATCAATCTTGATTTTTATAATTTAACTGTGCCATTATTAATATTATTACCATTACTATTTTAAATATTATCATGAATATTTGTACAAGTTCAAAATTTAAAAAATATGCAATGTAACAAATGAACTAAATTTAAACAGTATCATAAAATGTAGAATGCTTTATTGATGAATTTAAGAAGATTTATTTGTTCAGTGTACCATTGAAACTTTATAAATAGTCTTATTATCCTTAAAATTTTATTTTACACAAATTTTATTGTATTTAAAATGATATGAGTTTTTCAGATTGATGTTATATGATTTGATACTTTTTTCAAACAATTATACATATGTATTAAAGCTTCCATCTATATTTGAACGAATAGTTGGGTGCCGAGTTGATATAAGATAGGAACATTATATTTAGCTAAAATCTATTCATAAATTTAAAAGATAGTCAAGTGTTAGTGGACGTTTACAGTGATAATTGTTGCTTGTTAGCAAATCTTGAAAAAGAACGAGAATTCGATTAGAAGTATAACAGTTATAGCCTACAGTTAAACTATATAGAAGTTTCCTAAGCATTTAATACAGTTAAATTGGTGACTATTCATTAAATAACTATGCATTTTATCACAAACACTAATTATTTTTATGTACATTTCCCTCGGGAAATGTAGTGTAGGATTGAGGTATTTATTATTATAGTACGACACAAATTTTTTAAAAACAGGAAATTGAAAATATAAATAGTGCAAGATAATAATGGTATGAATTTGAAATTAAAACCCAAAATACTGTTCAGTTACTTTAGTAATAACTTGTTTTTTTTTTAACTAGTATTGTTATTATATATTTTGAATAATTTATATTCTAACCAGCGTTTGTTAATTAAAAGGATATATTAAAGTGTTCAATAATCTTCTATTAACTGTTTCTTATCTACTGTATAGATGTAACTATTTAGTTAACTGATTAACCGTTGAATACATGCTAAACATCATTTTATTAGATAGCGATCAAAACAGGAGAATCACTGAAGATTGTGAAATAGTGAATAGCTGATCCATATTTTTATATTGGTACTACGAAGAATACAAATGAATAACATCAACATATGACTTCAAAATTAAGAACTAGTATTATAATGTACGCCCGAATGAAGACCAGATAGAATATCACATAGCCGACGAAAACATAGATTGTGTCACTAAGTACATACACATAGTCTTCAGTCATTAGTTTTTATGTTTTACAATCCTTTGCCTTTTCTTGCTTCTGTTTCGGTCTCTAAGTTTCTCGAAAACATTCAACTCTTGACTTCTTGAAACTTTTGACTTCGGCTGCCAACTTCAGAAACTCCCACGTGGGACTTTGTTGAATGCAGCTTAATCGAATGTCATGATTAACCAACACCACCACAACAGTATGATAGTCTTAAATCAACAAGTCAGAATCCATTACTTTGCATTACTAATAATGACGAACTTTCAATAATTTCCATCGGTGACAGCGCCTTACATTACATCTAACAAAAGCTTTTAATTTTATTGAAATGATATTCTCATATAATAAAGAATGACCTCACAGTTTTGTTCACTCAATTCTCCACTTTTTTTGTAAAGTACATTTTATATTTAAAAGAATGACTAACCATGAGATTGAATGATATAATTTTTTGAATATAAAATCCAGACAAATGATTATAAGCCAGTAGATTACAATTAATATTCCACTGTTTGATAATATATATTCATCAGTACTGTTTTCACATAGTTGGTGGTATATGAATGATAAAGTCTGGTTTCTTTACTCAAATTTTTCTTCATTTTCTAGTATTAATCAATGGAAAATGGCATTTGATTCAATTGATAAAGATAAATCAGGATATTTAACATCAGACGAAATTCGCCAACTATTACATGAGTGTGGTTATAAACGCTGTTCTCAAGTTGAAATAGATGCATGGATTGAATCAGTTGATAAAAATAATGACGGTGAAATTTCTTTTGAGGAATTCATCATGTTTTTGAATGACTAAATAGCAAATTGTACGGCTCCAAGTTGATACTATTAATATTGTCAATTATGTCATCACTATGTTAACATAAATAATTTCTAAATGGTAGTTGTTAAACTTGTTGTCTTCTACTTGGTTCCGAGGACCTAGAAGTAAATCAAGCTAGCGATTAGATTTTCTAAATGATATTACCATAGCTCAACGTTCGAAACACTTAATGAAGCAATAACTAAATAGTCTTCATGAATTGTGAACGAGTAATCTTTGTTTAAAGCCAACCTATTGTCTTAGTGAGGATGACAAGTTGTTTTATAAAAGAAACTAAGCATTACTGAGATAAGTTTTTTCCTCATAAGTCTTTCAGCTCTTCAACTATCAACATTTTTGAGCACATAATGTCACAATGACCAGGATTCGTTAATTGCATCTAAAATAAATAACTATGAATAGAGATAAACTTTGTAATGATTAGGTAAGGAGTTATATCTGACAAATAATATTCAGTGAGTTTAATTCCATTGAAGACAAAAATCCTATTTTGCTTCAGCCGTATTTACAGATACAAATTGGAATCACTAGTAATGGGGATTCATGGATTTGTATTATTTTCACCTTAGTAAAACCACCAATAAAATCCCGAAGCACTGGATGATCATTCGTCTTCGTATGAGTCTTCAAAGCAGTGCGAATCACTAGAACCCCAGGAATACGTTATAAGGCTGGGTAGATCAATTCTTGTCGAGTGTGAAACAGTTATCCACCATAGGCAATGGATAAGAGTTGCGCAAGGCTAAAGATAAACTGAAATTCGACATTCGTACTGTTGGATGCCGGCCCATCGGTCTAGAAGTTAAATGTTCCCGTGTGAGTTCCTGGGTTCAATTCCTATATGCAGGGTCATGGTTTCGCACTACGGGGTCTCCCATACTAAAACCAATGGTCATCCGATGCTTATAGGTTTTCAGTGGCGGTCTATCTCAGATCGATTCATGATTTTAACTATGAATATTAAAATTATGTTTGTTTTCTAGATTTAGTTGTATACAGACAGTACTCATGTTGAACGTTAGAAAACTGTATGGTAGTACTAAGAAACTAGATTTCATTTTTCACAGTGTAAAGGACACGCGTCCATGAATTCGCAAACTACCCGTCTTTTAATGTCCAACATATGTACCAGCTTTTTTATATGCTTAGCATGTATGTAATTCATGCGTAGATTTCATTCCAAATCCTTACTTTCACTTTATTCGCTTTTGTTATCCAGTAAAATGGGATGCCATTTGTTGGTGTATACATAGAAATTATATTTAGATGACTTTGGATGTTTCAAATGAAATCTGCAGAGTTGATCTACCAAATGAACGGTAAAATTCTTGAAAATGAAAGATTTTGCACTTATATTGAGCACTGAAAAAGGACGGTTAATATCACCCAATGAGATATATCGTTTAATGAAATAAGTACATTTTTATTTGTAGAGATTTAAAAATACTTGTTAAAAATTGTATTTATAACACTATTTTATTTACCTTCAATTTCAAATATTTTATTTAGTTACAGGCATTGCAAACTGCATATGTAGACCCTATGTAGCTACTACAGGTTCCAAGCCCGCATAAAGGAGGAGGGTCAGCGACCCCATCCCGTAGAAAAACACGCTATAAAACCGCTAAGTAGAAAAATTAATTCAAACTATTTTAACTCTGCCCTGGGAGTTGGGTTTTCATTCAGAAGAGTCATGACATCTCATGATGAGAGCCGAGTTCCGTAACGGGGCCGATGCCCCTTCTGACAACTATAGCAACCATTCTCTTAGGCACATGGAATGTTCGAACATTGTGGGAGACCAGAAAACCATTCCGTATTGCTGCACAGATAAAATGATACAACCTGCAAGTGTTTGGAATCAGTGAAACGCATTGAACGCATGGTGGACAACTAAGACTAGCTTCAGGGGAGCGGTTGTTGTACTTTAGGATGAAGAAAAAGCCTCACACAAAGTACGTAGCACTGATGCTGTTCAAACAAGCACAAATGGAATTCACCACTCTACATCAACTTCATTGACTATGAAAAAGCATTTGATAGTGTGGATAGTATAACTTTTTGGAGCCGTCTTCAACACCACGGCGTGCTTGAGAAGTTGGTCAATATCATACGTAATTCTTATGATGGATTAAACTGCAAAATCGTGCGCACAGGACACCTGACAGACTCGTTCGAAGTGAAGACCGGTGTCAGGCACGATTGTTTACTCTCACTCCTTCTCTTTCTCCTGCTGATCGACTGGATTATGAAGACGTCAAAATCTGGAGGGAAGCACGGTATCCAACGGACAGCTAGGATGGAGCTGGACGATCTGGACTTCACGGATTATCTGGCTCTTCTTTCGAACATGCAACAACAAATGCCAGAGAAGACGACCAGTGTAGCAGCAGACTCAGCAGCAGCAGGTCTCACAATACATAAAGCAAGATTCTCTGATGCAACACAACATGCACCAACCAAATCACTCTTGATGGAGATGCCTTGGAGTACGTTAACACCTTTACATATCTGAGCAGCATCATCGACAACCAAGGTGGATCCGTTGCAGATGTGAGGGCGCGGGTCGGCAAAGCAAGGGCAGCATTCCTATAACTAAGCAACATCTGGAACTCCAAACAACTATCAATCAACACCAAAATCAGGATTTCTAATACAACTGTCAAGACAGTTCTACTGTATGGAGCGGAAACTTGGAGTACTACCAAAGCCATCATCCAGAAGATACAAGTATTCATTCACAGTTGTTCACAGGAAATACTTCGGATTCGTTGGCCAGACACCATCAGCAACAAACTGCTGTGGGAGAGAACAAACCAGATACCTGTGGAGGAAGAAATCAAGCGGAAGCACTGGAAGTCGGTAGGGCACACATTGTGGAAAGTAGTACCCAACTGCGTCACAAGACAAAACCTCACTTGTATTTCTCAAGGTTGAGGGAAAAAAGGAAGGCCGAAGAACACATTAACCCGAAAAATGGAGAAGGACACTAGAAGAATAAACAACATTCGGACAGAACTGCAATGGGAAACCCAGGGTAGATTAGGATGTAGAACACTGGTCAGTGGCCTATACTCCATTTGGTGTAATTGGCATAAGTAAGTCAGTAAGTATGTCCGTAAGTAAGGGCTTTACAGCTCTTTTCATTTTGTATGTATTCAACAGGTTGTTAGATAAATATACACTTAGTGGACTAAAAAGTAACTAAGTTCATATTTGAGATTACATTATCTTGAGTAAATTTGAAATGCTTTGGATGCAGCTTCATCCAGGTGACGAGTCCTTCTTAGTAAGAAGAAAAGCTCGTGCCATATTCCACTGGTAGCCACATCTTTTCCAATCCGCATACACATAATCGTAAATTCTTAAATAGTTTTACAAAGAATAAAAAAGTTTCGATTAATGAAGAACATAAACAATAGTTATATTGTTTGCAAAGGAGATAAGATGGATACAATAAATGACAATTTCCATATTTAGTATTATAAGTTTGTTACAAAATGGAATTCTCGAAACTAAGAACATTCAATGTGACCCAGACTTTTTTAAAGTTAGCCGATTTTCGAAACAATATTTAACATGCTTTTTACAACTGTGTATGAGAGACTGACATCCATTGAATAGCACTGAATCATGTTTTTAGTGTCAGGGACGAGGTCCACTTATAATTCCTCAGTACTCATTCCTGTCCAAAAGAACTTCTTGTAATAGTTATTCATAGTGTTTCTGCCTTGTTATTTAGAAAATAAGGAAACTCGCTATAAACTAAATAGTGTCTGTTAGCATTGATTGCTTTGGTTTGGAGTATTAAACATTGAAATTATAAATTACTTTAAATACTGAAGTCTAAAAGTCGATATTTTCTATCTATATTAATTGATAATCAGTACATTATTCCTGGCTAAGAAACGATTCCAGCCGGTATAAAGTTCAGCTGTGACTACAACTTCATTTTCATCAATAAGAAAGATTTCCATACTTTGAAATATAATGTAAGACATATTTTGATTTAATGGCTAATATCTTCAGTAGGTATTAAAATTGCTTAGATAAAAACTATTTCTAATTAATTATTTTTGATCTTGGTTACGTATTTCTTGTTACCATTATAGTGACCTATTGTCTTTAATAAGAGATACATCTTGGTAATAATATTTAATTCGAACAAGTGGTTTTATTATAGGATTTAACAGATATTAGTTGATTTATTGACATAGACAAACTAGTAACAATCCAAGTTGAATTATCAGACTGATTGTAAGCATAATGTTTTGTCGAACTACTAGCATTTCGTTGAGCTGGTTTCACGGGGAAAAATGAGTGGATCAGAAATCATTTATTCATTGATGAACGGTCTCAAATCATTGATATTGCCAAGCCGTCTGCACATACGTATGAATTAGTTTCAGACTGATGTATTAGAGACCCATATCACATTTCTGAATGAAAAATATCTCAATGATTTTCGTGTAGAATAAATACAGCTTTCATCCCTTATTAGTATTAGTGACCAGATTATTTAAATCACAGCTTTATAATCTTAGTATAACTCTATATTGATATTGTTCGTTGTTATGTGACATCGAAACGACACTAAATTAAATCATGAGGCCAGGAAATGAAATGGAATTCATTGATTAATTTAAGTGGTAAATCTACTTTTCCGTAGTAGAAACCCAACTTAGTAATATTTCACTCCAATGATTTTTCAAGGGTTTTTTTTATAACTGTCTTCATCGCACTTAGCTTTGATGAAACAAGGGAAAACACAGCATAAAATTAATTAGTGCCATTTTATCTGTTTGTTGATTATAGATAAATCGTTTGTTCAACATTTTAGATATCATCAAGCAATATATCATTGCGGAATTCCTAAGTATCTTACTTGAAACATTGTGCTTAGTTTTTGTTGGGGGCGTTAGATCCCCAGAATTCACTTGGAACAGTCTCCTAATTTTGTAATTTTATCCTGCAATTTTGAATTCTCGCGCCAGAGACGCTTAGTTGACCTACAGCTTACATTCCCAACCTCGGAAACTCCTTGACTGTCATGTGTTGATGGATTTTATTTTTAGTACGCTATTTTGTGGCTTTCCCAAGGGCGTTTCTATCATTGTGTAAATAAGCTTGATTTATGTGCTTGGCAATCTCGTATTTTCTGTATGCTTCTAGGATACATTCTCTACGCCTTATCATGACTTCTTGCTTTTGTTAGCGGGACTTGGGACAACGGATTTGAACAGCCTATCGTGTGACTGTAACGTTGACCTTCATCCTGTTTATTGAGTAAGGCGAACTCGTAATAGTTTCAAGAATATCAGTCTTATTATATGGAATCACAATTTTCGTGGGATTAATATCAAATAATTAATAACAAACGAAAATAATCCCACTTCTTAAGTACCGATTAATACTAATTTTTTAAGTAGTTTATTACAGACTCGCAATCAAAAGTTTAAAGAAGTGCACATTACTCTAGCGAATACATGAAATAATAAACATTGGCGCGTGAAATGAGTGAATGGTTGTTGAATTTTGCAACTTCGCGATCAAAAGAATTCCGAATATGTTTTATTCCATAATGATACTAAATGTTTTCTTATTCAGCACTTTAAATTAATTTCCAAAATTATCGTAAATTTTTAGTATTCATCTATGGAGACGAACGTTTGATGAATTCGATCAAGACAGATCAGGACAATTATCACTAGATGAAATCAGAAACGTTTTACAAGAACTAGGATATCGTCGTTTAGCTGAAGACGCTCTAAATGATTGGATGCAAAGTGTTGATAAAAATTGTGATAAAATGATTGACTTCTCTGAATTCTGTGCATTTCTTTGTGAAAATTGGCAAGAATAAACTGAATTTTAGCTGAATAACTAAATATTTATTTTTATCAATACTTTTCTCCAGAAAAAAAGAAAATATAACTATTATTTATTTGCGTTGTTAAATTACAAATATTTTACAAGAATTGTAAGCAAATTACTACTGGTATATTTTGTCTTATTATTTTAATAATTAGTGAAAAGCCGTAAGTCTTTATTACTTTTATCTAATAACTTGAGTGTACTCATTTTCAAGAGGGATTTCAGCTTTATTGCTTTTGAAGACCTTTGTCAGAAAAGACTCACCTTTTCTTCTAGTAGTTGCTAGATTATGAAAGACGCAAAATTGCAGGAGAAGGGGTTCACTGAAAAGCTTGGACATTGCTAGGCAATTAGGACTTCACAGGTCACCTAGCTATTTTATCCAATTGCCGAAAGTAAGTCCCAACATCTCCAAGACAAAAAGTAAACTCTCTGAGACAACACAGCGAGCACCAACCAAACCATACTTGAGATGTGGAAACCTTAACGCACCTGGACAGCATTTTCGGTAAACAAGTGGGATCTGATTCAAATATAAAGACGTGGATTGACGAAGCAAGGGCACAATTAATACAGGTGAAGGAAACCTAGAACTCGAAACAACTGTCAACAATCACTAAAATCAGAATTTTCAACACAAACGCCAAGATGGCTCTGATGAACGTAGCTGAAAATTGGATAACTACGTAAGGTATAATCCAAAAGAAACAGTTGTTCACGCGAGATGCTGCGAATCCATTTACCAGACTCAATTAGCAACAATCTACTGTGGCAGAGATTAAACCAGACTCTGGCTGAAGAAAGAAATAGGAAAAAGCGCTGGAGATGGATAGGACACACCAAACGACGTCACGGGACAGGCAGTAACTTGAGATCTTAAGAGCCAGAGTAAAAGAGGTAGACTAAAGAACCAATTATGCCGAGGATTGAAGGCATACATCAAGAGAAATACTGGAGAACAACTGAAAATGAGAGTACAGGACTGGGTCGTATAGAAAATCCTGATAGGCCGTCGTAACAACCGTAAGTTACGTGATTGTTTCAGTTGGAAATTTAGTGTTTAACTACAGACTATAATTATTAAACTATTACTCCTTCATTTCATCTTTATCCAGTACTCTAAGAAGAGCATAATGGTTTACGACAATATTATTTTCTGAGAGACTAATTTATTTAATTCCAGAAAGATTATTACCAGTATGCTCGGGGTTACTCTACAAATTGTAATGGATTTTATTGATGGCAGGTGCTATAAACTGATTTATTCGCTATCCTATCCAGGTTTTTGGAGCACGATGTTTTCAATAAAAGTCAACACATATTTATTATCCTGAATGTCAACTACTTAATTATTTTCAAAGCATTTGAGTGATTTCACGAACGCGTCGCTGTTTACAAATAATCTTATACAAAAAAGAAGTGTTAAAAATGGAACCAGAAAAATTTATTTTTAGAACAAAAGCAAATTATTAAACATGTACAAAAATCCAAAATAACACCAGAAAATTAAGTAGGTAATTAAAGTTTTTAAAATGAAAAACGCCACATACATGTATTGGAAAAACAGCGACAAACGATTTTCAGTAGAAAAATAACAAGCAAAACAACACAAAGGGAATTTGTAACATTTTGATATGTGAAAATAATTAAAAGTGGCAATTTTACAGTTAAAAATTTTCTTACACAAGTAAAAGACGATCATTTTTAATAATAATAATAATAATAATAATAATAAAGAATGACATCCTATAATAAGTAATAAAAAATATCACAAAAATGAAGTCACACACAGAATCCAAGAAATGAATCAGTCACCATTAAGAATTTGGAAATAATTAAGCAACTTTATGCTCGATCACATATCGCTTCAACAACCTAAAATAGAAGCATATAAATGAAAAAAGACATCAGAGACTAATACGAAGTAGAACATGAAAAGGACAAGACCAAACGTGATGGAAATTTTAACAATATTCATAATAAAAAGCTTGTTTGATCATAAGCAGAGTGATAACTTGACCTTTATAGCAAATTGATACATGTTTGAGCAATTAACCGCCGTTAATTACACAGGTGATCAGAAAGACCGTTGTAAAATTCGTTTATAACAACTGTATTACTCATGAGTAACTAGATCTTTATCAAATAAATTGAACATTGAATGGAAAGGTAATAATGATAAGTCCCATACTAGGACAAAACGGCTATCAGGTGTACTTATAGGTTTCTAATGGTGGTCTAACAATGATCAATGGAAATCAACAATCTTTAAAACCCTATACTGACAATAAAACAGTTATAATTTATGGTGGTATTCCAGTGAGTAGAAATTTGTATTTTTGACATCTCAGCTAATACAAGTCACAAGATGGAGTGATACAATGGGGTTTATTTAAATTCATAAAGGGAACAAACTGCATGAAATTACTAATGAGAAGACGAGAGTCTGAATAGCAGAAAAAGTAGAGTAGCAAATGCATGGGAGCTTAATTATCCGGATATTTGAATTAGATCAGCATACTGTAGAAGAGTAAATGAAATCCAAATCGAAAACTTCAGTTATATAAGCAGATGAATATATACCGTTTCATAAAGGCACTGCAACAATGTACAGGTGTAGTTTGACAAGCAACGATCTACCATTTGGAGTCAACTATCTGAAAATATTTGTAGTGATGTAGGTTTTCAGAAATTCATAAAGTATTGTTACTGAGGTTAAACGGAGAAAGAGGATAACGTTAATTAGCATATGTAACATATATATATATATATATATATATTACTGAATATCTGTTTTAGAGTACTATCATGCCTAAAGAACAAACAGATTGAAAAAAATAAGGTGAAACTTACACTCTCTTCCATGAAACATGGATCTATGCAACGTTGAACAACACTGTAGATCACATCCTCTAATAACATACAAATAAGCCTAAAAAGAAATACATTTTTCTTAATACACGACAGAATTGATATCATGTTCACTAATCAAAACCAAAAAGATTAACTGATATAGTTTATTAAGAGCAGATACGATTAATTTTGTAATAGTACTCAGTGACATGGATATCTAACTATTTTTCTAGCAGTTCTTGAAACACATTCATAGCTTTCCTATCATTATGTAGAACCCTATAAGGCTTTCTCACAATGTCTTTCCTACGTTCAGGAAGCCGCAAACAAATACATGCTCGCAATAGAGCATGATCTGAATCTTCTATCTAGCCCCTCCATCGGTGGCTGATAGCGATGTGATCTAAACTGGTTCAGCATGCAACGAATTTGGTGGTCGCCATGTCAAAAAGAATTTTTACTTATGCTTCAAGTTAGTAGTTGCTAGAGATAGGTGCTTATCTGAGCATAACTGCGATAGACGATCGCCATCATCTGTTCTTTGAGTCGCTACACCATAAGATTCACACAGGTGACTTTCCTTCTCGCTTAGTCTACCTACTTGAGAATTAAATTCACCAGTCCCTATTACTATATTAGAGCGCCTAACGTTTCGAAGGAGGTCCGACAGCTTTCTCTCTCCGTCTTTTATCTTGTCCGAGGCGCAGTCAGTGGAAGCGTAGGCAGAGACGACGAAGAGGCAACGGTGAATTTATCTATCTCTCAGAGTCCCTACTGTCCCGTTTAGTCGGACAACGCACAAATGATCATCTACAGGTCTCCAGCCTAAGAGAGCTACTTCTACCTTAGGACTTAATGCAATACCTACGGGAAACAGCAGCAGGGCTCACAGATAAACGAAGCATAAACTGAGTTGGTTCTTTATTTGGACATGGTGAGGTCACTTTAATAACACAACTCGGATCCTGTATGCTCGTTCCGAAGACGCAGCATACATCGATGGCGCGAGATTCTAGAGTCCTAGCTAAGGAAGCCTGTTGTTTTATTCTGTATTAGGTCTGGACATTAAAAGCTGCAACATGTAGTTTAGAACAGGATTTCAGGAGACCAGAAACTATGTTTCTTGAACTCGAATGGTTTGCATCAGTGGTGCGGTGATAAAGAGACGAAAGAAGCATTAGTAAGAGGTGTAGTAAGGATTTGATTGAGACCAATTTGGGCTGGTGTGTTGTTAAGGGTAAGAAAGCGGATGTCAATTCCCGGCTGCCCATACCGGGAAAGGGTATTTCTTGAGGAGCGTGAAAAGGAAATTGGATTAGTGTTGGTTCGAGAGATCTGGTAGCGTGACTGCAGAACCAATCGGACCTTTTCTAACACCTTCTTTCCTTGTGAGAAGGCAGCATCGCTGCAGTTGTTGGTTGTCAGGGGGAAGATCATACTGCTGTCACACCCCTGCACGGTCGGCAGTACGACTTTGCCCTCAGACCCTGAGTTGCTGCTTTTAGTCTCCGATCGACCTACCTGGCATGATAGAACCTTCAGGAACATATGTTCCAGCCAATATAGCTCAACTAGGTCATCACGATAGGAAAGATAGACCACCGTGTCAAGGTAGCAGCTACGGTAGGGAGGTCACTAGCATTCGATCATAAGTGTCTTCGAAGCATCGATAGTATATCCTAGAGCAACTGAGTAAGCAACGAGTACTAGGTTAGGATGGAAGATCAATAGTGAATCTTTATGAGTTGAGGTGGTTGGGACATATTTTAACATATGTCTAGCCCATCGACTACCCCGACGAACTATGTATTTGCGGTGTAGGTATAGGCTGACAGAAAGCTAGAGGCAGCTAAATCAAAACATGGCAAAAATCCATGAAGTCACTGACAAGTGGACTGAGTCTTGTTGGTAAGTGTAGACTACCTGGTTGGTGTCCGCGAGATGATAGTAACCGATTACTGGAGACCTTGAATGAAAGAGCTCTAAATCATTTGCAATGGCGCAGGTGCATCCGTTTTTTGTCTTCTCCACAATTCTAGTCTTCTGAATTCCTTATGACCTTTTTTCTTTTCAAGTTGATTTCACTGGATACTTTTCCAATCAAATCTTCGAACCTGAGTACTTACCACTACGTTATTAATGCTAAAATCCCCACTACTATGGGTTTTGAACTGGTAATTCCATCTCTGTTCTAATGTGGTATGATGACTTGAACTGATATACGTACGTTGCAGCAGACTGACTGACCTGAAATCTATAAATCAAACATTTCTTTACGTCCAATTTTATCAATGTGTCGATCATCTACACATAACCTGGCTAAGTGGTTGACGAAAGTTTTAGATCATATTCAAAAGCATTTAGTTAAGTACGCTCTGAAGGATTTTTCTGAGTTGGTCGATTATTTAGGTGATATTAATATCAAGGAAAAGACAGTGTTCTTTTGAGGTGAATTATTTGTTCATAAATGTTGCCATTCTATGTGACTATCCTAGAACGTTAAAATACATGTTCATTAATAATTGTTCAATATTTGTTACTACAGAGAAAGGAGTAATCATTATTCGCAAATTAAGGTGTCTGAATATGTACCTGCAAAATCCGACCTAAGGTCTCCTCGCGGAGCAGAAGGGTAATGGGGACAACCGTGTTAGCTGACTTAAGCGGCCAGGGGAGATCGAACTTATCAGCCATTCCAATGCCGAAATCGATAGGAGTCTTTCAAGGCTTGAATCGATAAACCAAAGGGACTGCACGACGTGTATGCTTGAGTATATGAACTGGAAGGGTCTTGGTCTATGTGGTTTATGTGCGTAAGTACACTCGTGAGCTCGCATCAAAAGGAACGTCGACTAAAGAGCCTGTCTCAGAGCAAAAAAGCGAGACCAAACAACCAATCAAAACAAAACAACCACAGGTCTATAAAAGTTAATGGGTGGCAAATAGAGTGCTTATGCCTTTGTGTGTGGCGAATTACTTAGGCAAAAGGTTGAGTACCAGTGGTATGAAGTAACGCATGAGAGATTCTATGGTAGCTAGTACGTTCATGGAAGTGGTAACCATCTTCCCTCCCAGTGAGCACTTATACCTATATTCATGCCAAGGGATGCATGGGTGGAAATCCGAGTTTCTAGTGTGAATATAACGTATACCTAACTGCCTGGGTAACCAAAGCAAAGCGAAGTGGAGAAGGCGAGTGAGCGAACTCAAAGCGATGAACCGTAACTAAGTTTTTATAGTCAGATATGTAATATGCGAAGTACACATACACGCACATGCTAAAAAACGACCTAGATATGAAGGAATGATTAACAAGGTCAAAAGACGAGTGAATAATTCAGGAAGAATGGATTGATTGAATTTTCAAAAGGCTGATACAAGTCCTGTGGGCTCGACATATATAAGTATATACACTACGATATGTCACTAGATATATGAGGTGAAAACTCATGTGTTCCTGATATGAGTGTAACACACACTTGGTCCTGATGCGAGACTTGAGCGCCAAGATCTTCAGGGTTGTGATTCCCACATTAAACTAATCCACGCGGTGGTTTTGTGAACTTCAAAAGAATGCTCTTTTGAGGAACGTGAGTTTTGCAATGTTTTTCACATTGATTTCCTTTCTTAACCTTACACTCTATTTGTCTAGTTGACCTTTTATTTTCACGTATAAATGTTCATAACAAGTATATATATGAACAGATTGCTCAAAATGTGTTGCGCTGATATTTCACATAGTTCTGATTATCTTCGTCTTCTCACTACACTACCCAGATTTATCAAAGGGACTAATTGTTCTACATTAAAACCCTGTCTCAAATATTCAGAGAACAGTTGTCTCTTGAAGATGACGGAGACAGATGGCTGGGTAAAATATGCAGGAATCTTGAAGTGAGAACGCAAGAGGTTCAGGCTGTCGTCTATGATAGAAAACCTCGAATTTATCTGTAGCCTGGCGAGTTTGAAACAAGATACCTCGATGATAGAGAACGTTAACCATTTCAAACGCGTCTTATACGTCATAAAATGGCCAGACTGCCGTTTTCAAGGTGAACTGCAGCAATAGTTTCGCCGGAGTAACTCAATAATGATCGTCGACTCACGTATTATGTTCGGTGATAGGATCATTGTTCCTAGAATGTTACATAGAAAGGTTTCTAAAAAATTCCATCACGGTTATTCCGAAATGAACAAGATGAAATCTCTAGCACCAAGATATGCTTACCGGCCTTCAGTGGACCAGAATATCGAAAATAGATGCCACAACTATTCGTCGTGCTTCCAAGCATCCAAAAACCCAATGCAAGGCGAACCATGACAGTACTTAGGGTTCATTATAAAGATATAGTTTTATTAACACATCTAACCAATTATATTTTACCTACTTTTCATCATTGACAAAGTGCCATAAATGAATTTGTAAGTATCGGCAATCAACTTGTATTTGTTGTAAACCGTAACGACCAAAGGTTTGTAAGCGTGAACACTCTATCAAAGTCTAAATCATTTGAAATTGAGTAAGTAAATTAATTAAAAAATTTATTTTTTGATGCGAATTAGTTGAAGGATAGTGGGTTCACTAGTCAAATAAAGAAAAATTGTTAAGTGAAGCAATATACATTTTCAAAAACAAAGTAATTGTAAAGCTGGAAGATTTCACGCACTTAGCCATTTAATAAGTGAAATCCATCGAAAACTCTAACATTCGAATCTTAAATCGTTTGTCAGTGATCTATACTAGTAGAATACCAGTAAAATTCAAAGTGCAACAAGCTATAAATGGATCCTGGTAATAGTTTTCATTTATACTGTATCAGATTGAATGAATCAAGTCTTATTCCATGTAAAACATTCTATGTTACGGCAATCCAAACTCCGCCAGTAGAACCTTAGGGGCTACTGCCGGTTCCAAGCCTGGATAAAGAAGGAAGGTTAGATATGTGGTTGGCGACCCCAACCCGTAGGAATCCAACTTGCTACAAAAACGCTAACCAGAAAAAATAATTCAAACCATTTTAACTCTGCCCTGGGAGTTGGAAGAAGAATTATGACGTCTCGTGATGAAAGCCGAGTCCCATCGGAAGTCACGGGGCCGATGCCTCTTCTGACAACCAGAGCAACCATTTTTTCAGGTACATGGAACGTTCGTACATTGTGGGAGACTGGAAGACTATTTCAAGTTGCGGCAGAAATGAAACGATACAACCTCGAGGTGCTCGGCATCAGTGAAACGCATTGGACACAAGTAGGACAACTGAGATTAGCTTCAGGGGAACTGCTGTTATACTCTGGTCATGAAGAGGGAAACGCTTCACATACACAAGGAGTTGCACTGATGCTGTCCAAACATGCACAAAAGGCACTAATAGGATGGGAATCTCATGGACCCAGGATCATTAAAGCATCCTTCAAAACGAAGAAAGAGGACATTACAATGAACGTCATCCAATGTTATGCACCTGCCAATGACTACAATGACGACGTTAAAGATCAATTCTACGAAAGGCTGCAGTCAATCGTCGAGAAATGTTCACCAAAGGATTTGACGATTCTTATGGGAGACCTAAATGCCAAGGTTGGAATGGACAACACTGGATATGAAGACATCATGGGACGACATGGACTGGGAGAAAGAAACGAAAACGGTGAGAGATTTGCAAACCTATGTGCCTTCAAAAAACTGGTCATCGGTGGCACAATATTCCCGCACAAACGCATTCACAAAGCCACATGGATTTCACCGGACCACACTACTCAAAACCAAATTGACCATATCTGTATCAACAAAAAGTTCAGAAGGACCATGGAGGATGTGAGAACCAAGAGAGGAGCTGATATAGCTTCAGATCACCATTTGCTGATCGCCAAAATGAGATTGAAGCTAAAGAAGCACTGGACAACGGGGCAGACAACATCACACAAGTTTAATACAGCCTTTCTTCGGGATACCGTAAAACTCAACGAATTCAAGATAGCCCTCACCAATAGGTTCCAGGCCTTTCAGGATCTACTCAATGGAGAGGAAGCAACATTGGAGAACAATTGGAAAGGGATTAAGGAGGCAATCACTTCAACATGTCAGGAGGTCCTTGGTCGCAAGAAGCACCATCACAAGGAATGGATCTCTGTTGATACTCTTGCAAAAATTGAAGAAAGGAGGAACAAGAAGGCAGCAATCAATGTCAGCCAAACAACAGCAGAGAAAGTTACGGCGCGAGCCGAGTATACAGAAGCAAACAGGGAAGTGAAGAAGAGCATCAGAGCTGACAAACGAAAATATGTGAAAGATCTAGCAATGACGGTGGAAAAGGCTGCAAGAGAAGGAAACATGAGACAATTGTACGAAACAACAAAGAAGCTCGCCGGGAACTATCGTAAACCAGAACGACCAGTGAAAAGCAAGGAAGGGAAAATAATCAGCAACACTGACGAACAGCGAAATAGGTGGGTGGAGCACTTTAAGGAACTATTGAATCGACCAGCTCCACTGAACCCACCCAACATCGAAGCAGCATCCAAGGACCTCCCAATTAATATTGGCGCACCTACGATTGAGGAGATCAGTATAGCCATCAGACAAATCAAGAGCGGCAAAGCAGCAGGACCAGACAACATTCCAGCAGAGGTAATGAAAGCAGATGTGGAAGCAACTGCGAAAATATTTCACATTCTCTTCAAGAAGATTTGGGATGAGGAACAAGTACCATCAGATTGGAAAGAAGGATACCTGATCAAAATACCAAAGAAAGGCGATCTCAGCAAGCGTGAGAACTACAGAGGCATCACTCTTCTCTCAATACCAGGCAAAGTCTTCAACAGGGTATTGTTAAACAGAATGAAGGACTTCGTAGACGCCCAACTTCGAGATCAACAGGCCGGATTTCGTAAGGATCGATCATGTACTGACCAAATTGCTACATTACGGATCATTGTGGAACAATCAATTGAATGGAACTCACCACTCTACATCAACTTCATCGACTACGAGAAAGCATTTGATAGCGTGGATAGGAAAACACTGTGGAGGCTTCTTCGACACTACGGTGTGCCATGAGAAAATAGTTAACATCATACGGAATTCTTATGATGGATTCAACTTCAAAATCGTGCACGGAGGTCAGCTGACAGACTCTTTCGAGGTGAAGACCGGTGTGAGGCAAGGTTGCTTACTCTCACCCTTTCTCTTTCTCCTGGTCAGCGACTGGATTATGAAGACGTCAACATCTGGAGGGAAGCACGGTATCAACTGGACAGTTAGGACGCAGCTGGACGATCTGGACTTCGCAGATGACCTGGCTCTTCTATCGCACACTCAACAACAAATGCAAGAGAAGACGACCAGTGTAGCAGCAGCCTCTGCAGCAGTAGGTCTCAACATACATAAAGGAAAAAGCAAAATTCTCCGATGCAACACAACATGCACCAACCGAATCACGCTTGATGGAGATACCTTGGAGGACGTTAACACCTTCACATATCTTGGCAGCATCATCGACGAGAAAGGTGGATCGGACGCAGATGTGAGGACGCGGATTGGCAAAGCGAGGGCTGCATTTCTACAGTTGAAAAATATCTGGAACTCCAAACAACTTTCAACCAAAACCAAAATCAGGATTTTCAATACAAATGTCAAGACAGTTCTACTGTATGGAGCGGAAACATGGAGAACTACCAAAGCCATCATTCAGAAGATACAAGTGTTTATTAACAGCTGTCTACGTAAAATACTTCGTATTCGTTGGCCAGACACCATCAGCAACAACGAACTGTGGGAGAGAACAAGTCAGATTCCAGTGGAGGAGGAAATCAGGAAGAAGCGGTGGAAGTGGATAGGACATACACTACGAAAAGCACCCAACTGCGTCACGAGACAAGCCCTCACATGGAACCCTCAAGGCAAAAGGAAAAGAGGAAGGCCAAGGGACACACTACGCCGAGAAATAGAGAAAGATATGAGAGGAATGAACAAACATTGGACAGAACTGGAGAGGGAAGCCCAGGACAGAGTTGGTTGGAGAAAACTGGTGGGCGGCCTATGCTCCATTGGGGGTAACAGGCGTAAGTAAGTAAGTATGTTACGGCAATCCAACGATATAAGCTTACTTTGCAACGGCTGTTTAAATCTAGGAGGCGTAAGTAAACTTAACTGTACGTTCGATAAAAGTACGCTTCAACTAACAGAATAGTTCGTCTATAAATACATATCATACTATTGTGGTGCGAGCTACTTATAAGTAGTATATGACGTGAGTGTCAACGTAATGTCTGGCAGCAGCAGATGGGGGAAGATCAAGAAAGGAAGAGTTAGAACACAATGGAATTTGTATGAAACGCACGAATAGTGACAATGGATTGATGTTTTGCAACAGGAACAGTCCAGTTCGATATGATGAACTGATATTTTGCAAATTAACGATTTACGATATGGTTTTCCTATTTTACTGAGTAATTCTGTAACTTCCATTAAATACAATCCGGTTGCCCCACCTGTGTTCTCGTTCACTACACTATGACTTTAAACTAGTAACCTGTCAGAAAACATTATACGAACATCGTTTGGGAATAAATTGCACCTAGAACTCTCTAGGGTTAGTCAGTCCCAAACTTGGATAAACAAGAAGGTTTGGGTGTCTGATTAGCAACACTACCTCATAAAAAGGACCTTTAAAAAAAAAAGACTAACTTGATCAGAACCGTTATGATATGGTGGTCATGAGGTAGAAAACGTCCCACACACAAGAAGTTGCACTGATTCTGTCTTAAGAAACGCAAAGATTCAGGAACATCAAAGCAAATAAAGGGAAGGGTCACAATGACTGTGACGCACACACCAGTCACAGGAGAGAAGATGACAAAGATCAGCTTCAGGAGAGGCTACCACAGAAACGACCAGTAAGAGACCTTACCATTCTTATGAGGGACCTACATATTATATTCCAGATAGAAAACACTAAACATAAACCCAGCAGGAAGGGACACGGACTGGGGGAAAGGGACAGGAACGGTGAGAGACTGGTAAATAAATCTGCTTTTGATAATATAGTTTAGGTGGCAACAGTACCGTCCGTAAACTCCTACACAAAGATACACGGGTTTCACACTCAGAAAGCCAGGCCGATCACGTCTATATCAATAAAATATTCAAAACAGACCTCACGTTATTAATTAAATTTAACTATTTTAAGCAAATTCTCTACGACTACACGTCAATAGTATTTTAAATGTACCACAGGAAATGATTCTAACGTACTGAACTTCATAATGATTAAACAGCCTGGCTCAGTTCTCAATTAAGCTAAAAAACTAAGTCGATGAGTACGGCAAAAATCTACTGACCTCCCACCATGTGAATTTATAAGTATTTACTAATCAGAGGTTATAGCGGTTTAACAGAAAACACGGAGTGGATTTATTTAGTCGACTCTTGGCACAGTCTAACTTTTAAATTGTACTGAATTTCAGTCCAAAACTTTTAAGTATAGCCCGATCGAAAGGAAAAGAACATCAAACTCAATAGATGAGGAAATGAATGCCTTTTACTCACCTTGTTGACAACTTTTTCAAATATTACAAAATGATTACACTTGATTACAAAATACAATAAACATGATGTGGAACATTTGAAAGTGAAAACATGGCTAACCTTCAAACCTATTTTAATGACACCCAAGAGTAATGATTCCCGATTAGCATCAACTGCAGCAAAAATATCAACTCTTTGTGTAAACAGACGACGTAAATGAGTAGCTAGAGTTGGATCTAAATCAGCATGAATTCCTTGACTTGAACTTCCAGTTCGTGTAGCGTCTATAAAATGTGACGAAGTGCTAGGTCGTAGACTACGACTTGAACGTGAATCAGAAATACGATCGCGATTACGAGTATTGGATGAAAACAGCTGGCTAACCTAAACATAAATCGAAAAAAATTAGTATATGCGCATAATTCATAATTAGATAAGAGAGGGGACTAAAAACATTGACTAACGAATAAAACAAAGTCAATAGTTAGAAAAAAAAACGAGGATATACTCTACGTAAACAATAAATGTGATATAGCCAAGTGAAAATGAATGACCTTGATAAGTTGAAAATCAAAATTCGATATCGTTTTACCTACTTGTTGATCTAGTAACACCAAATCTTCTATCACTCTTTTAACTGCAGAACGAACTGTACGTGGTTCTAAGTTTTTCAGCCAATCTCTTGCTTCAACACTTTTCCGGAGAAGTTGTGCCAAATTTGTCCCTTCTAAGCGGACAAAAGCAATTAGAAGTTCATTACCAGTACGTCTGAAACGATTTGATACATCTTTCGCAGTAGTGAGTAATCTACTACCATTGTCCGTTTCAAAATCATCCTTTTTAGATTCTTTTGTTTGTGAACCTGGAAAAACATGTGATAATTAACAAGTAAACAAACTGATTGTATTTATATTGTACTCAGTATTGGAAACGTATACATACAATAATTCGGTCAGCAACTCGAAAAACTTTTAGATCCTAGATTGCTAAAATTTTATCCCTAATGAAGCTAATTAGCTACTTACATTATAAAATAGATAGAATCTACGTACATAATATGTTCATTGAAGACCTATTGAATCATCACTGTCACTAAAGATTAGATTAATAGACTGACCAATGTGATATATTTTTCTCAAATATAAATGAAATAGACTAACCTTTTCTATTGAGTTGTGACTCACCAATTTAGATGAATAGATTCCTACAGTCAAATCAGAGTTCATGTTTTATATCAATTTAGTTTTAACAAACGCATACTATTGAGTGGCGTGTCATATAATAAACAGAATGTTCAATCCCTAAATAGACAATCGATTACACTATTATACGCATACAAACAATAATTGATTGCAAACTAAGAAAAAACTCTATCACATATTGAAACTGTAAAATACTGTCTGTGGGATTGTGAGAGTAAGATGAAACACTTATTCAGCACACTGTATTCTTCTACGGCTTCTAATTAAAAGTCAATTAATGATGAAAAATTAACTTCACATCATTCAAGAATTCATTTCATTGACCTGTCCAGTAAATAACTATTATCAATAAATGTCAGCTTATTTCATATTTAATTATAGGGGTCATAATTAATACAACAAATACATAAACATTACCGATAAGCATAAAATCGTCGGCTAGCGAAATCAAATGTCCAACTGTACCAGAATCGGCCCATATTAAACATAGTTTCCCAAGTGTAAGTAAAATAGGTCCTGGAATTTTGCATGCATCTGTCTGAAAAAAACAAGAGACATCATGTCACAAGAAAAAAAAGAAAAAAATGAAGAGAATTTAAAAAGTCACCAGTGAATATACAGATTATGTAAGCAAGTATTGCACATCCTTTGTTAGTAAGGGTAACGGGGAATCGACAGGGGCGCATACTCTTCTAGCAGTACTTGAGATCAGCTAGGTATGAGATATTTTCTGTGAACAAGTGAATCTATCGTTGAAGATAACAGACTGATAACACTTTAGCAACCACTGACAGCGGAACTCAAGCAATGGAAGTTTACTAACCCTTTGAACAAAGGTAATATTGCTTAAAAACTCCGCCTGTAGAGCCTTCATGGCTACTACCGGTCCCAAGTCAGGACAAAGGAGGAGGCTTGGGATTGGGGGTTGGCGACCACATCCCGGAAAAAACGAACTTGCCAAACCTTGTCAAAATAAAGAACCCTTCGCGTATCTGGAAGCCCTGCTGCTGTTTCCCGGGGTCTCGCTGGCGTAGGTATAACATTGAGTCGTACGGCAGAACTAGCTCTCCTAGAGTGGGTCTCAGTAGATGGTCGCTATTGCGCTGTCCTACTAAACGGGACAGTAAGGACTCGTAAAGATAGGGAAACTCTCCATTGCATCCTCGTCGTACCTGCCTACACTAACCATCTGAATTCCTCATAATCTCTATCTTTCTCCCTCTAAATTTATCTCACTGTATTATACTTTTTGAATCATATCTTCGCTCCCTAATCTTCTCCATTGCTGCTAAAATTCTACTATCGCTATCACTCTTGGATTTGAACTGACAGTTACGTCTCTGTGCTAACATGGTATGGCAACGTGAACTGATGTACTTATATACGAAGTTCTGCGTTGTATCTGTCTGTCTGTCTCCTGAAACCCCGTTCTAAACACTTGCAGTTGCCTCTTTGTTGTGTCTCCCTACGCTCCCACTGACTGCAGTTCAGACGACGAAAAAGACAAGTTTTACGGAAACCTCTCTTGACTTCTTCAAAAAGCTAGGTGCTCTGATATGGTACTAATGGCTGGCGACTTCAATGCTCAAGTAGGTAAACTCAGCGGAAAGAAAAGATACCTGAGTGGATGTTATGGTGTCGCATCTAATAGAACAGATGATGGTAATCGCCTGATGCAACTGTGCTCAGATAAGTGCCTATTTCTAACAAACACTAACTTTAAGCAAAAGGTAAAACACCTTTTGACCTGGCGACCCCCCAAAGACGACCCAACGATGGACCCAACCAGATCACATCGCTATAAGCCATTGGTGGAGAGGCTTTGTTGAAGACTGCCGCTCATTCTGGAGCACTTTTTAGACTCAGACCATGCTCTAGTGCGAGCGCGTATTTGTTTGCGCCCTATTGGATGCAAGAAAAATATCGCAAGGCAACCTCTTAAGGCTCTACTTAATGATAATAAAGCTAAGAATATATTTCAGGAACAACTAGAAAAACAGTTAAGCAGCCACGTAGTAAGTGATGCCCACCCTGAGGCAGCTTGGAATGATATCAAAAAGGCTGTGGAAAAAGCAGGAAAACAATAAGGTTAGGAAGAAACCGTGGATTTCAGTAGCACCTACCGAAATGATGGATACCCGAAAGCTCATCCCACCTGGCTCTGAGCACGATGAGGAGCGGAGTCAGATCAGGCACAGGCTGATATAAAGCCTTCACAATGATCGAGAACAGTGGTGAGTAGCGAAAGCAAGGGAGATGGAAAAGGCAACGGCGATAGGCAACAGTAGGCAACTATTCAGACGCATCAAGGAAACCGGTATTAGGAACCAGAATGTGAATGAAACTATCTCGGGAAAGGATGACCTTATTATTCATTCTCAATCTAGGAGATTGGATAGATGGGCAGAACACTTCAGAGATCAGTTCAACTGGCCTTCAGCCACACTTCAGTTGCCCACGATCTCCAGTCATCCTGTATGGGAAACCGACATAAGTCCTCCGAATCTTTATGAAGTTGAGAAACAGATAAGAAATCTGAAGCGAGGGAGAGCAGTGGGTCCTGATAGGTAGACCCCTGAGATTTTTAAGGATGGTGGGCCAGTTTTAGCAGCTAGATTGACTGAGATCTTGGGTAGAATCTGTGAACTGGACGTAATCCTATGCGACTGGTCTCAATCACATAAGAAGGGACGGAAGTCCTCCTGTGACAATCACAGAGGAATCAGTCTAACTAATATAGTTTCTAGATTGTTGGCCTCGATTATCCTTAGATGCCTAACTAGAGCTCGTCAAGAGCAGACTAGAGAAAACCAGGCTGGCTTTTGACCTGGACGTGGCTGTATGGACCAGATTTTCATACTTCGACAGGTCCTAGAATAAAGACATACATTTAGACGTCCCACTATAGTTTTAATCATGAGTTTCTGTGGCAGTGCCTGACATTAAAAGGTGTACCAGAGAAGTACATTAACCTTATACAAGCTCTCTACTCGAACAATAATGGTCGGGTTAGAGCTTACGGCGAACTGTCATCGGAATTGGTTGTTTCAAGTGGTGTTTGTCAATATTGTCCATTTTATCCATTCTTACTCAACTTTATCAACGACATGCTTCTAAATATAACACTATCTTCCTCTGAATTTTCAGGAGTAGACCTCATGCCAGGAGATTCACTGGTTGATCCAGAAGATGCCGATGATATAGTTCTACTTGATGAAGATGCTGACGAAATGCAATCTTCTGAACACCCTCAACAACAATGCAAGCATGTTCGGGATGCGATTCTACCCGCAGAAATGCAAAATCCTGCTTCAGGACTGGCTTGCGTCGGCACCTGAACTAGTGATAGGGAATGAGCATGTTGACCACTTCACTTATCTTGGGAGTCTCATTAGTGCTGATGGCCCAGTGTGTGACCAAATCTCAGAAAGGATACAGAAAGCGCGATTAGCTTTTGCCAACATGGGTCACTTATGGCGTAAGCGAGATATCCGTTTGCTGACTAAAGGAGTGTACTGCGCAGTAGTTCGCTCCGTCTTACTATATGGCTGTAAAACTTGGCCAGTCAGCGTAGAAGATATTCGTCGGTTGCTTACTTTTGATCATAGGTTTCTCCGAAGCATTGCTCGAGTATCGTGGGACAACCGAGCAAGCAATGCTGTTGTTAGGAAACGGGTCCTAGGCAAGGATAGCAGGTTAATAGATGAAGTGTTGAAACTTCATCCGTTACGTATGCCCAACTACCGACTGCCTTGTCGAGCTGTTTTGTAGTGTACGAATAGGTTGGAAGAAATCTAGGGGCGGTCAGACCATAACATGGCAGAAATCCATGAAATCACTGACAAGTGGACTGAGTCATGTCGGTAGGTGTCGACTACCACGAGACGATAATAGGTGATGGTTAGAGACCTTGAACGACATGGATCGAAATCGTTTGTGATGGCGCAGGTGCATTCATTCTTTGTGTTCTTTCAAATTCTAACCTTCTGAATTCCTCATCATTTTATCTTTTTCTTATAAGTTTATTTCACTGCATTCTACTTCTTGAATAATATCTTCGAACCCTAAAATTTCCGATTACTGCTAATACCTTCATCACCTCTACTAGTGTGGGATTTGAATTGAGAATTACATCTCTGTGCCAATGTGGTATGACAACTTGAACTGGTGTACGTACGTACGAAGTTCTACATTGTTAAAAGACCGGAGGAGGAACAAGCATCCAAGATTAGACTGCTAGAGACCAAAAGTATATTGTTAGAAATAAGCACAAGTATAATGCAAAAAAATAAATCAATGAGTAAACGATCTATAAAGTATATGCAAACGACACTTCTTATCTGAGTTTTACGGTATTTTTACTTCTAGAATGGTGGGAAAAAGAAATTGTTCAAAATAAAACACGTCTACTTAATATTCATCAATCTAGCATACTAAAACATGCAACAAAAGTGAGTTTACCTTAGCTAGATCATTAAGAAATTGAACAAGAAAATTCAAGTAACCAACGATAAGTCCTTCTCTAATTTGATCAATACAAAATGAATTACGAAACTGTGGTCTGTTGGAAAATGTACTTTTAGTATTAAGAAAAGCCTGAAAATGAATAAGACAGATTATTAAACAGTTACTGCTATGTTATGTAAATACACAACTATAGTCACTAAAAAAAATAGGATGGTGAAACAACTCGCTTTCATCACAAACATGAATAATAATTCCAAATTTGGATTGGAAGGCTGATTTAAAATATTAACTGAACTTCAATCGAAACAAATACAATAAGATCATTAGCTGGGTGTAAATCAGTAATTATTTAAATCACTAAAAATTAGTGACTGTGTGGACTTCAACTCCGGCAGATAAAGTGCTAACAGTAATGATAATAACAAGAGTAAGAGAAAATATGTTTTAAACCAAATAAAAACCAAGAGCTAACTATAATAAAAATTAAGTAGAATAAATCCAGAGGAATTCGAAAGCTTATGAGAATTTCTTTTATATGGGTAGTTTAGTTTCGGTTTGATGTGTTTAAACGGTCAGTGACGTTACAGAAATAAATTTGAACAATCTTCGTCTGATTAGTCAATATACAGTAAACCCAATAAAGACGACATACTTGAATAAATTACACTCGCTATTAAAATAGATATGAAGTACTGATAGGTTTTGTAAGGCTTCCATATCAATCAAGTGATTTTTTATTTTCATTTAAACACAACTATTGGTACAAAGGGGCACCTAAATATTTATGCGTCACACAAATCAGTGAATTTGTGCGTGTGCTGAGATCTGAAGGTCTAGTTCACAAGGCAGTGGTGTAATGTTAGGAGATGCGGTCTCATGGTAGCTAGTGATCAACAATAGGTTTATATGCTGTTTACCACCTTAAAATACTGGAACCTATGAGCACTAGTGGTTCTGTAATCCGGGTTTTCCAACTGCTCTAGGAGGATTCTGAGTATCCACCAACCTTTTTTAAGCGCTGAATCTTCGCTTTTCGTGCTCTCAATTTCGTAAACCACACCCACGTCGCGAGAAGGGAATGGAGTGGAACTTCCCTGACAGTGGCCATATACGCATTTCACTCTGTTACTTACTGAGTAGAAATTTCTTAAACTATATATTTCGCATCTTTCAAGTTAACAATGAGTTGTGTTTCAAATATTTAACTCTAAATAACTGAGGTACAGATTCAAATCCTACCTTCAGTTTAAACAGGTAAGTAATATCAGATGTAGCTTACAGCTTATAACATGGACTTTCACACTTTTAAAGTCAAATAACTGTCAACACAATGATATTGCTAAGCTACTGTGTAACAACTACCAATAAACTATGAATATCCAAATACCAGAAGACAGAGAGATATACATAACAGTAACTGAATGGTTGGAAACTAAGTGCTACCACCCGAAGTGACTGGAAGAAACTGCAGTTAAGTTCAGAAAGTAGCCGGAATTCCAATAAAAAAAGAAAGATATTATTCGACATAATTAATAAACACAAAAGGATGCATACCTCCTCTGCCTTTAGTACATTGCGCAACTGTGAAACAAGTGAGGAACTGAGAGCATCTAAAAGAGACGATAGCTGATGACTGTCATTTTCCGTCTTTTTCCTATAAAACAAAAGATATACGTGACTTAAAGTATCAAGTTTGGTCTACTTTGTACATGTTTGGTAATTGTTAGTGTATCATGCTGTTATTTGATTACTTTTTATTTTATTACCCTGAAAACTAATCAGTATTAACTCATTACTAAGCTGTGTAATTAAGAGTATATTATTCCGACAACATACAGCGAAAGTTTTATTTTCTTACTGAGAAGTTAACGTTCATGAAGTTCTGACAGATGTCTGTTTACAACTATTGGCAGTTATAAGCACACAATTTCATGAACCACCTGCGAATTGCCTAGGAAACACCATTATTAGCCTAGATCTTACTGAACTACAGAGGCTGAACAAGCTCTTCTGTAACATATCAAACTGAGAATCGATGGCCGATATGAGGACCTTTCCTTTTTGAAGCTAACGCAGTCAGTTACTAAAATTACTGTAACAGTAGGTTTCCAGAATAACGTAAAAAACTAAAATCTTCTGTAAATAAGATTCTAGAGACTCTTAAAATGCCTTTCTGATATCTAACAGTAGTCGTATTCCTTGAGCTTGAGGTGGCATTTGGCTACGCGGATAGCAAGGTTTTGTGGCACTTTAGCACTGAGAGGCGTACCGAAGAAGTTTATTAACTTCGTATGGGCTCTCTACTCGGGAACTAGTCGAATCACAGCTAATGGAAAACTGTTATCGGAATTCATTACTTCAAGTAGTTCGTCCGGGCTGTCAACTTATAATACGCAGATGACATAGTTCTGTTTGGTTAATAAAATGCCGTTTTCTAGCCACCTTAAGCAATAAAGCTATCAGGTTTGAGATGCGGTTTTCTCCCTCAGAATACAAAATACTGCTTCAGAATTGGCATGCGTCAGTGCCTGGATTAATAAGACGAGATTCATCAAAACAACCATTCTAAACATACTTTACAGTTGAAGTAATTCTTATGAAAAGAAACTGTTCTGTAAATTGATAAGTTGGCTTACATTTTTTTAACCTCTTCGCTAATTAAATGGGATGTTTGTAATCCGTGACTAGCTAGTTTATGTCGGAGATCTGTAAACGATTCGACTGCATTTTGACACAATATATCAAAGTAATACGTAGTTTGCATTCGAGCAACTTGAATAATTATTTCCAGCGCCGAGTTCGAAAACTCATCAGTAAGTAAAGATAATCGATTAACCACAGATAGAGATCCAGGACTCAAATCATCCACTACTACACCTTCAGCATCCACAGAAGTAACCGATGTTAATAGTGATCGATTGAAGGTTTGTACTCGACAGTGGATACGATCCAAAGCTCTTATCAATAAATTGATATCATTATTTGTGCTCTATAAGTCAAAGAATCAACAGATATCAAGAAAAGGATTGTATATCAATAAATATAGCGATATATAATACTTCGTTAGTTCTGAAGACACTTGATAAAAATGACATTAACTATCAGTCAGTGCGAAAAGATATGAGGTGAATGAGAATAGAGGCGATCTTCACACGTTCTAGTGAGTGGAAAAAGTCCACCATTGCTCTCAAAATGCACATTCACAGCCACTTCTAGGAAAATCCTACTCTTCTTCTAATCCAGAAGTATTCCTTAAAAAGAGACAGAACAAGAAAGAAAATCTGATGCTTATATAGAATTCAAAATACGAACGGATCTATGACATATTATCTTACTTACTTGTAAGATTTTATTTCCATAAACTTTGTATTCAATTTTACTTTAATCCTTAATCTTATTCAGCAAGTCACTCAAGTTGGGGTTCAGTTCTATCTAGCTAATCCTAAATGTTCGCTATCTGAGAACTGTTGCCAAATCTTACTTCTGCTGTAGCCATTCTTAAAAGTGCTATCTTCAGTGTTCCCAAATTTATACAGCTTGGAAAATAGAAAAAATCTGATCACAACAATGTAAATTTATGTAACGGATTTTAACAAAGTACATATAACTCTATCTCCACTACTTTTGCTTAGTGAAATCGGACATAACCCCACTAAATAGATGGACGTGATGATAAAGTTATATGCATAACAACAGATAAATTAATCAAATCAAAAATACTTAAAAATATGAATTATTAAAAGCTGTTTGAGGGCACAAATACTGAAAATAATTTTCATTACTTTTATTTGAAGAAACTGACCTCCAATTCAAAACGAGTTCGAACCAAAATAAAAAATTCATGCATCAGTTCTTCAACTACACTTGATAAATGTTCCTCGACACAACCATCATCGATTTCCGAGGCACTATTTTCTATTTTACCGGAAATAATATCCCTGTGAAATCAACAAAAGAGTTTCTTGGCTGAAGGTCGCGTAAATATCAGCATGTAACTAGAAATTTCAACACAAACTGGTGATATCTTAAGATCAATAAAAGATACAATTGATCGGAACTTGTGGTGAATTAATACAGACAACTTGATCACTAACTAATTCCTTGTTTGTAGCTAACAGTCTTAACAATATGAATGACTAAAGTCAATACACTATCATATTTACGATTGAAAAGTCAAACTTACAAAATAGTATCCATAGGTTCACTTTCATTTGACTTTGTGAAATAAAAATCAGCCAGTAGTCCAACGAATTCGGAAAGCTTGGTAAGGACAGAATCCGTTATGAGATTGGCAAAGTATAATACGTCCTGAGTAAAAGATTTTAAATAAATAACCCTAAATTTTAAAACGACATTACAAATATCAAACAATTTTCTTTTCGATAAAAAAACGTGTTTAAGCAGGCTTGCATTACTCATAGTTCTACATTGACAATTTAGTTAATCCATGAAATGAAAATGAAAAAAAATAATTTGAAAGGGTTGTACAAAAAGCCAATAAACCAGTCAGTGTCAACGGGAAATCTATGACCTTGTCCGTTAACTAATTTTCCTTCCATAATACGATGTACAACAGTTTCTATATTACTAATTAAGTAGAATTCCGATCGTTTGGTAAGAATTCAAATATCAAGCTTACGCCATAAACTCTGCATACTAGTACATGTCGACTGCATATAATCAGTAAAGAGATATCAACAGCCATCAACCACCAAAACTTCAACTAACCTACAAGTCAATCATCCTAATTTTCAACTATGTTAATATTTATCAGCATTATCAGCTTGCATAAAGGTGAAAACAGAGCAATAGAATATAATTCACCATAGTTTGATTTATCTAAGTTGGTTAAGGAAACCAAATGCATGCACCTATAGAAGGATTCATGATTTAAGGGTACATGTGAATAATGAAGTCTTTGACCATTCTTTTGAATTCTACGGTAAATGCACTGTAGCAGTAAATATAAAAGTGACGCCTTATCCTAAGATTCGACTACTGGTGTAGAAAAAGATTTACTGTTTTAGTTATGAGTAGACATGAGGAAATATTAATCAACCCATACTTATGTTAGCTATTCATAGGAACTGTCAAAAATAAGTACATCAACAGATAAGTGACTTATTAACGTAGCTATTTCAAACTATTCTTTTCACATCTATTACCCTAGGAGCAATAAACATATAGAACATTTTTTCAGATACACTGAAATGTATTTCATGTTCATCAAAAATGTTACCGGTTAGTAAATACACAATTCCCCACCATTTCTTCAGGAGGAGGCTCTTTGAGAAATGGATTCTCAATATTTTCGACGGAACCAGTGGTTTCATTCTTGCGAGCATTTGGTTTGTCCCCTTCACATACCAAAGTTTTAATGTAAGCTAAACGTTGTGATACCTGACGTTTAGCCCTGAAAAGAAAGAATAAGTTGATTGTTAGTTTAAAACCAACAGCAAATACAACAATTACAACCTTCATGAAAAGAAAAACGAGTTTTATGGGACTGAAAATAGGTCAGTCAAACGAAACAGGAACAGTCTTAAGATAGTTTAACAAACTTAGAACATCATAGAACGGTGAAATAAACATGACTATGTCTCATAAGGCGCTGAGTCTAAGTGAATAAAATTTAGTTAGACTTTCCTCTTGATGAGACGTGCCTATCTGTAACCAATGACTGAACAAGATATCTTAATCCTAGCTCCCAATAAACAGGGAAGTAACCAGTTCGAACAAGATTATTTACTAGCCCAGATTTCCGCCATCATTTTTATCCCATACAGCCATAGAAGAAAACCTACTAAACAAAATCATGGGTGGGTACTCAATTGTATGACAGGACATAATATCATAAATGTCAACAAGCAAACTTAGTAAAAATGTTGTTACCCACAAACGTAATATCCCTCTTGACAATCTTCGTCTCGAGAAGCCAAGCTGCTGCAGGATTCTTAGATTATTAGAACATTCAGCCACATCGCTCTGGAAAATGATTATAGAATTAACAATGACTTGCAGATTCGTCAAATTGACGCCACAGTTTTGACGAGATTTCCGAAACTATTTCAGCGCAGTCATCTCGGATGTTTTTAAAAGATGGAGTATTGTAATAGCTCTTAAGAATGTACTTCGCTTTATTAAGATCAAGTATAGTTTGATCCCAGTCACATTTATTCATATACTTCCTCAAGCTGACTGGCAGTTCGACCAAGTAATTTAGCTACAACACAGTCTTAGTTTTATTCGAATTTCTGATCTTACTTTGTTTAGAGTTAACTGGGTTGTTGTCAGTGTGGTCAATTTTTTTCTTTTGTCAGCCAAATTTTCGTTAATTGTACCGGAAACTGAAACAATGGAGGCAATATTTTGAAGTAATGAATTCATCTCTTCTTGAACGTAACTAAAATCAGATTTCATCTGAAAAGAATTTTTTTTAGAAAGAATAAAACATACCATTCTAATGGTGTCGGTCGCGTTGATGAATTTGCTGTAGTTGTCATATACTAATGTTTGCATGTCGGAATCTAGACTGCGAATTTGATCGGTTAGAGCCTTTTCTTCTGATATTAGATCAGAAAGGTCTTTAGTCTTAAGACTTTTATCCAAGTATAGATGCGGATCAAAGGATGGGCTGTCGATATTTAACGGATCATTTTGATCAACCAATGAGCCGTTTGTATCACTTCCATAAAACTGCTTCAAACGTTGCTTGATGGCTTTACGTTGCAAGTCTTCTTCCATCAGTTAGAGAAAGCGAAACTTGAAAAGATCAAAAACTATGAAGCAGGTGAGTGTGGTAGCCCAAATCAGATAAACAGGATGCTTACCCACTGTCAGATATCTAAAAAATTTAAAACGAAACCACGATGAAAGCTGTGTTCAGTGAATTAAGAATCTTAACATCATCATTACGTGATGACGTCGAACTCAAGCTTCGGATCCCGAAACTTGAGTAATTTGTAACCTGTCCTAGATGGCTGAGTACCTTTGTGAAATGAAATGCAGCCGACAAAATTAATGCCCACTATTCTTTAGACAATGATCGTTAAAATCAAAATACAAACACGCATGCGTAGGCAGTCATCGGATGTCAATCTTTGCGGGGTAGTAATACATATAGTAGTCAGTTACGACGTAGAACTTCATACGTACGTACATCAGTTCAGGTTGCCATACTACGTTAGCACAGAGATGGAATTGTCAATTAAAACCCATTAGTGGTAAAGACAGTTGTAGTATTAACGGTAATGCAGAATATGGTTGGAAAATATTATTCAAGGAGCATAAATGAGTGAAATAAATTCAAAAAGAAAAAGAGGTGATGAAGAATTCAGATTACAACTTGAGAGAACACAAAGATCATTGGATGGCAACGTGAACTGACGTACGTACGTGCGAACGTTCGAAGTTCCAAGTTGTAATTGACTGACTACATTGCTTACTCGGTTGCCCTAGGATATACGAACAATGCTTCGAAGACACATGATAGAATACTAGTAACCCACGAATATCCTCAACTCTTACTGGCCATGTTTCACATCCATAAAGTAGGACTGAGTGAACTGCTTCACAGTAAACTCATCCTTTGGCTAGCAAATGGATATCTCGCTTATGCCATAAGTGACGCAAGCTGGCAAAAGCCAGTCGAGTCCTGTGTCCGTGATGAGAGTTCGTCAGTCACCAGACTATCAGCATTGATGAGACTCCTAAGATAAGTGAAGTGTTCGACACAATCAATTACTTCATTCCCTATCACTAGTTCAGGTGCCGAAGCAAGCCAGTTATGAAGCAAGATTTTGCATCTCGACGAGGAAAGTCACATCCCGAACATGCTTGCATTGTTGTTGAGGGTGTTCAGAAGACTGCATCTTGTCAGCGTCTTCGCCAAATAGAACTATATCATTGGCATATTCTAAGTCAACAAGCCAGTCTCCTGGTATAAGGTCCACCCTGAAGTCAGACTAAGATAATGTTATTTCTAAAAGCACATCTATGAAAAAGTTGAATATGAATGGAGAGAGTGGACAATGCTGACAAACACCACTTGAAGTAATCGGTTCCGATGACAGTTCGCCATAAGCTTTAACTCGACCAGTAGTGTTCGAGTAGATAGCTTGTATAAGGTTAATGTACTTCTTTGGTACACGTAATTACACAAGTAAGCCCGCGTTACCTAAATTAGTGGATTATGAAGATTGGAGTTACAATAAGCAACGACCATAATAGTATGAGTGACAACGGTTTTACAGCCATATGGATCAGTCTATTACTTAGATGAAATGTTGAGGGTAACATAACCAACGTTTATGAAGCCGGATTTAACATGTAGGATCCGAACAACGAGTCATATTACAAGTATGGAGCGGACTTGTTAGACCGAACTCAGCGGGGTAAGACGCAAGCAGTAAATGGCCTCTCTACTGTGAAAACGAACCAAGACGCCTCAATCTATTTCCATTACCTTGCAGTAGGTTACGAGGTGATTTAACACTGGATTAATGTATACTAGATGTTTTTGGTGCTGGTTTCCTATCTTTTCCTCCCATCTGGGATTGATAATCCGAAAAGAAACAGATCAAATCATTCGCATCCAGAGTACCATTTTTAGCACACAATAGTGAATTACTGGGACCTCCTACCATAACACGTAATATCAGCACCTGTAGATAAATTCAGGGCAAGATTAGATCTAAGTATCATCAGCTGCAAAGATTAATACTGGTCAATTAACCTCCTATCCTTCTTACTGAAGACTTGTTTCCAAATTATCTTGAAAAGTATATATGGATAAATTTCTCAAGTAAGTAATACTCTTGTGAAAAACCTGTTTAGACGGTGATTTGTTGTATAACATGAATTTGAGTTAACTTATAATGCTTCTTACATACATACTCATACACCGTTAGGTAAGAACCATGGGTTGAAAGTGGCATTCGTAAAACTCTAGCCACACACCTTAACATGGAACTCTACAACTTGCAAAACAAGTTCACCGAACCGTTGAACAGATGACAGAAGAAATCCTAGGTCCTGACAGTGGATTATTTCAAAGCAAATGAACAAAATATTAATGTCGTTGCAGTATGCCGGATTCAATAGCGAACTAAAAAGTTCAATATTCGAGAAGCTATTTAACATGATGTTTACAGAAAAAAGAAACTTGTTGTTGAGATTAGATATCGTAAATTTAATCTGAGAACCAGCATTGATTTGAGTGCACATAAAATGTATTCGTAGAGGTTCGGTAATATTATTATATTCGCCGAAACCATTTTCTGACCATAGGAAGCATGACACTAGTTAAAAGGAACGATGTTTTTTTAACTTTGGATTCGCTAACTTAGCAACCACTATGATTACGAAAAATTTTACCATAAGGAACATCTAAGGATAAACTGAACCGCCGTTCAGCGCTTCGACCTTGAATGTAAGGATCAGTCAGAACGAAGCAGGAATGATCCTTTCTACTACTGTAAAATGGAGCGGAGATCAAATATTTGTTCGAAAGGCTACTAAATGCATTTCACTCATTATTTACGGTCATTTTCTAGGTAATGGAGTCACTAAATAATACATAGACTAAAGTAATGTTGATCAAACGACTATTTGGAGACCAGTTTTTATTTTAGGAAGGACTGAAGATTGAGGAGATTGTGTTAGTCCTAACAATCCTAATCTCTCATTCCTTCTAGCTTTCCCCTGAATGGATCGATTGATGGGTCTTCAAAAAGTGTTCTTTAACGATTCAATGGAAAAGTCCGTGGCAATTAATTTACTTGGGTCTTGCGAACTTCTTCAGAATGTGCTCATAAATTCTCTGTTTCAGTGAACATGAAAAATTAGGGCAAACCAGATAAAAATTTATTATAAGTGATTTAAAATCTGTTAATAAGTTACCTCTGGTCGTCCATCATGGAAGGGGAAATCGGTTCAAATTAACTAGTCCCTCTTCAGGAAGTACCGATGCGATTCCAGGAATCAACTCCGTTGTGTTTATTTAAACATATTTCCTTCTCGTTTAGTCTACCTCCTTGAGCATTAAATTCACCAGCCTCTATTACTACATTGGAGAGCCTAACGTTTCGAAGGAGGTCCAACAGCTTTCTCTAAGATCCGTCTTTTATCTTGTCCGATCTGCAGTCAATGGGGGCGTATGCGGAGACGGCGAAGAGGCAATGGCGAGTTTGTCTATCTTTCCGAGTCCCTACTGTTCTATTTAGTCGGACAACGCATAGGGATCCAGTCTAAGAGCGCTGGTTCTGCCCTAAGACTTAATGATTTGCTTACGTCAGCGAGGCCACGGCAAGTAGCAGCAGGGCTTCCGGATACGCAGAGCGTAAACCGAGTTGGTTCTTTATTTGAACAAGGTGAAGTCAATTTAATCACTGTACTCGGTTCCTGTATGCGCGTTTCGGAGGCACAGCATACATCGATGGAGTGAGATTTCAGAGTCCTAGCTAGGGAAACCTTTTGATCGATTTGACGTAATTTCTGGACAGTAAAAGCTTCGACATGTAGCTTAGAATGGGGTTTCAGGAGACCAAGAATTATTTTTTTGAAATCGAATCGTTTGCACTAGTGGCGCAAGGCGATAACGGAATATGAGTAGGGTTAATCGTAGCGATACGCTTGATGGTAGGAGGTGTATGAAGGATTTGATTGTGACTCATTTGATCACGTTTATAGTTGTCCACTTTGTGGTATGCTACTTCTGGAGGAACCTCTAATGAAAATCGGATAGATGTTTTCCTGAGTCATCTTGTAGCGTTTTCATGAAGCTCAAAAACACCTGCTGGTAACTGATCATGCCCAGCTTTTTTATGACAAGCTTTTGCCGTTCTTCTATCCCTTCACCTTGCTGACAGAACCTGAAGAAATTAGTATCAGAGAAGCATACAGCCCTTATCACAAATCAACCCAACAATCCCTACTAGAAAACCTAATTCTCCTAATAAACGATCGATCAAACAGTAGAAAAAGCAACCCGCAAACCGAGGTTATGAACCATCGAAATAATAGGTTCCTGTAAATATCCCAGTTTCTGTTAGTAATCATGATATTTATTCACAAATAAATATGAGTTACATGAGGCATGTCAGTTTACAGGTAAGAGCAAATTGTTAAAAATGTTGTAGGATAGTGATTTCAAGATGATATTTTGCGTTATAGTTAAGGCTCTGTATTTCACATCCATTAGAGAAACACTAAATCTTCAGGTTCCGTTTTACAAGCCTGTCTAGCTGTTTCAACTTCTGAAGGCATCAATGCATTACAGTTATGGAGAAAAATATGGGTTTTCAAATGACATATGAGCTATTAGGATGTATTGGCAGAAGCATGTTTAATGAAGTAAGCGGTAAAGTGTAAGAGTATTATAATTACAAACGGTGCAATAGATTACAAATGAAATCAGTAGTAAGTCAACAGAGTGAATATGAAGACAGTAAAACTGATGATAGTGGATAAGGAACTCGCAAAATTATGGTTGTTGATAAAGTTTTGCCCAATCCAAACCAGATGATGGATTTTCAGGCTGTGAATGCATGATCATGAGAGGTTAGGCAACAAATGGTGATGTCTGAGTGAAGACTCGTAAGGATGAAGAAGTTCGCATTAGATATAGCTTAAACGTTCACGTAGATAATAATGTGAAAGCGGGTGTAAGTTCATTCCTGCAGATACATCGGTGCGACCTAGGATTTTATTAAAAGCTTAACGAAGGAACGCTGTCCATCCGCGATGTGTATATTCAAGAGAAGGCTGCCCCACATCAGCTCCTACATAGTGAGGAAGAATTTTCTCGAGTTTTTGATTTGTACTTCCCAAGTTTAACTAATGAGACAAAATAATGCTGGTGCTGCTTCAAAACCAATACTCCGAAATGCTTGACTGAGGGAATTTAACGGTCTCCCCCGATTACCAAAGTTCAAATAGATAAGCTGATTGAGGCAATATTCTACTATTGCTACTAGAGCTTCATTGAATACTCTTAGATGGAGATATCGACACTGTCCCTAAACTTCAACAGACAGGAGACAGCTCCAACAAGTTCGTACTAAAAGTGACTTGTCGCAGCCTTGACAAAATCCAAACTCGCTGAGCATTTGTGCTATGCCACTAGTAGGAGTATGGATAGGATACCTCAAACTTGGACTATTTTCCAACTAACGATAAGCTCCCAGTCAAAGATCTTCATGTAAACAAACCAATAAATAGAAGTAACAATGTCGTAGTCATCTTTGACACGGTTTCAAACAAAATACTGAGGGGTAAAGGCAATTCATCCTATGATTGACACAATACGCTGACCTACACGATTGATACACACCCCATGGTTAGCATGTAAGTGGAAGCTAGCAGCAGATGATCACTAGCAAATGTGAGAGACATCGTTCTAAATGCCGTCCTGCGTAGTGTAATTCAGGGAAATCACTCACATGGAACATGGGTACTGAACGCTTGCTGCAAACGAAAAGATATGCTTGAAAGGCGCAGAAGTTCTCTCTGAAGAGTTATGGCTGTAGTTTTTACTAAGCACTGAGAAAACGATACATTTCCAAAGTTCGAAGCCATGAAATACAGTTCCAGACGAGGTGAGGAGCCAAGATACAAGGGCATCCAAAATATCTCTCCAATTTCATGGCTAAAAGAAAACTTACAAACAAGGGTGTTTATATTCTATAAAGTCCAAATGGCGAAGATCTTACCAGATGGCTGAAATCTTTACTATCAATCCCATAATTAGCGTCCACGATTCAAATGAGCCTCATTTGGATCTTACAACAATAGAGGAATGGAAAATGGACAAAGGGTCAAAACGTAACCAGCCGAAATGTGACATCATGAACATTCTGGCACACGTGACACTAACAACTTAAATACTCAATAGTAGTTTACTCCCTAATGTCTCCTCAGAGCGCGACCTCGGTCTAATAACCAGGGAGAGTCAGAACACAACTTCGAACTACACAGCGCATATAGCCATGGCTAGCATAACTCCTCACTTTATGTGAAGAGAAATTGATTCAGTCAGCTTATGTTTGTTTCCGAGCGACTTCATAGACAAGCAACTAAATGGGAGACAGGGTTAAAAAGTCAACCTTAAGAAGATGGAATCCGAATTTTAGCATTACCCCTTGAGTGATAGGAGAATCACTGGTGATCTAATTATCACATAAAACATATTAAGTATGCTTAATCATCCTGATGTCAGCATTTTACCAAGGCATCGCTACCACACTCCTCGAGGAAACCACAGATAATATGAACACCAAACAGCGAAAATTCAGATTCGCCCACACTTTTATCATTAAGAATCGTTACGAAGAATCCATATTCTGTCCCTTTTGATAACGAAATTATTCTTTGACTAACAACGATATCAAAGGCATGTAACCCATCGGATTTGTTATTTTGGTATGTCATGCGACTCCTAACCATGGGTGTGCAAGTATTTCCTTTAGACTCCGGATCGAATTCATTAGAAGGACGATACGCTCGACATAACAGTTTTCGTCATCTTAATGTTATGTAACAGGTTACCGCTACCTTCATATAGTTTGCATTCTAAAGGTACAAGTAGAAAAGTCACTCAAATCAACAGGGATGATGAAGAACTACAGAAATATCCAAAGCTACTAGAAATCAGTCTATGAAATAAACCTAACCAAATATCATCTTCGTGCTTTTAGGAAATGGTTTTAGGTTAAATTAGTCTTCATGGATCAGGATCAATAGAGCATCCTTCAAAACAAAGAAACAGGACATTACAATGAACGTCATCCAATGTTACGCACCTACCAATGACTACGATGACGACGTTAAAGATCAATTCTACGAAAGGCTGCAGTCAATCGTTGAAAAATGTTCACCAAAGGATTTGACGATTCTTATGGGAGACCTGAATGCCAAGGTTGGAATGGACAACACTGGATATGAAGACATCATGGGACGACATGGACTGGGAGAAAGAAACGAAAATGGTGAGAGATTTTCAAACCTATGTGCCTTCAACAAACTGGTCATCGGTGGCACAATATTCCCGCACAAACGCATTCACAAAGCCACATGGATTTCACCGGATCACAATACTCAAAACCAGATTGATCATATCTGTATCAACAAAAAGTTCAGAAGGACCATGGAGGATGTGAGAACCAAGAGAGGAGCTGATATAGCTTCAGATCACAATTTGCTGGTCGCCAAAATGAAACTGAAGCTAAAGAAGCACTGGACAACGGGACAGAGAACATCGCACAAGTTTAATACGGCCTTTCTTCGGGATACTGTAAAGCTCAATGAATTCAGGATAGCCCTCACCAATAGATTCCAGGACTTTCAGGATCTACACAATGGAGAGGACGCAACATTGGAGAACAATTGGAAAGGGATTAAGGAGGCAATCACTTCAACATGTCACGAAGTTCTGGGTCACAAGAAGTACCATCACAAGGAATGGATCTCTGTTGATACTCTTGCAAAAATTGAAGAAAGAAGGAACAAGAAGGCAGCAATCAATGTCAGCCGAACAAGAGCGGAGAAAGTTACCGCACAAGCTGCATACACAGAAGCAAACAGGGAAGTGAAGAAGAGCATCAAAGCTGACAAACGAAAATATGTGGAAGATCTAGCAATGACGGCAGAAAAGGCTGCAAGAGAAGGAAACCTGAGACAATTGTAAGAAACAACAAAGAAGCTGGCCGGAAACTATCGTAAACCAGAACGACCAGTGAAAAGCAAGGAAGGCAAAGTAATCAGCAACACTGAACAATAACGAAATAGGTGGGTAGAGCACTTTAAGGAACTATTGAATCGACCAGCTCCATAGAACACACCCAACATCGAAGCGGCATCCACGGATCTCCCAATTAATATTGGCGCACCAACGATTGAGGAGATCAGTATGGCCATCAGACAAATCAAGAACGGCAAAGCAGCAGGACCAGACAACATTCCAGCAGAGGCAATGAAAGCAGATGTAGAAGCAACTGCGAAAATATTTCACATCCTCTTCAAGAAGATTTGGGATGAGGAACAAGTACCATCAGATTGGAAAGAAGGATACCTGATCAAAATACCAAAGAAAGGCGATCTCAGCAAGTGTGAGAACTACAGAGGCATCACTCTTCTTTCAATACCAGGCAAAGTCTTCAACAGGGTATTGTTAAACAGAATGAAGGACTTCGTAGACGCCCAACTTCGAGATCAACAGGCCGGATTTCGTAAGGATCGATCGTGTACTGACCAAATCGCTACATTACGGATCATTGTGGAATAATCAATTGAATGGAACTCACCACTCTACATCAACTTCATCGACTACGAGAAAGCATTCGATAGTGTGGACAGGAAAACACTGTGGAGGCTTCTTCGACACTACGGTATGCCTGAGAAAATAGTCAACATCATACGGAATTCTTATGATGGATTCAACTGCAAAATCGTACACGGAGGTCAGCTGACAAACTCGTTTGAGGTGAAGACCGGTGTCAGGCAAGGTTGCTTACTCTCACCCTTTCTCTTTCTCCTGGTCATCGACTGGATTATGAAGACATCAACATCTGGAGGGAAGCACGGTATCAACTGGACAGTTAGGACGCAGCTGGACGATCTGGACTTCGCAGATGACCTGGCTCTTCTATCGCACACTCAACAACAAATGCAAGAGAAGACGACCACTGTAGCAGCAGCCTCTGCAGCAGTAGGTCTCAACATACATCAAGGAAAAAGCAAAATTCTCCGATACAACACAACATGCACCAACCAAATCACGCTTGATGGAGATGCTTTCGAGGACGTTAACAACTTTACATATCTGGGCAGCATCATCGACGAGAAAGGTGGATCGGATGCAGATGTGAGAGCGCGGATTGGCAAAGCGAGGTTTGCATTTCTACAGTTGAAAAATATCTGGAACTCCAAACAACTTTCAAACAAAACCAAAATCAGGATTTTCAATACAAATGTCAAGACAGTTCTACTGTATGGGGCGGAAACATGGAGAACTACGAAAGGCATCATCCAGAAGATACAAGTATTTATTAACAGCTGTCTACGCAACATACTTCGTACTCGTTGGCCAGACACCATCAGCTACAAAGAACTGTGGGAGAAAACAAACCAGATTCCAGTGGAGGACGAAATCAGGAAGAAGCGGTGGAAGTGGATAGGAAACACATTGCGAAAGCACCTAACAGCGTCACGAGACAAGCCCTCACATGGAACCCTCAAGGCAAAAGGAAAAGAGGAAGGCCAAAGAACACACTACGCCGAGAAATAGAGAAAGATATGAAAGGAATGAGCAAACATTGGACAGAACTGGAGAGGGAAGCCCAGGACAGAGTTGGTTGGAGAAAACTGGTGGGCGGCCTATGCTCCATTGTGGGTAACAGGCGTAAGTAAGTAGGTAAGTCTTCACGGTATTTGAGGCAATTGCTACTGGTTTACAGAGAAAAGGTTTGATAATCGCGGAGATGGATAGTGTAGTTTCCGTAACTCTGAAACAAAAAAGCTAGCGCAAAGATACCAGTCAGTTTCTTCTAGTTGTGGAAAAAAGATTGCATACTAGATTTCGTCAAAGGAATGAACCACGGTGACATGGGTTCTGGTGACTTCCTGAAATTTTTGAGAAATTTTGTCAGTCTTTACGTTTTCTTGAAATGAAATAGTAGCTATTCAAACTTTTAAGACCAGGTAGAAGAAGAGTTCAACAAAAAGTTTATAGTTGCCGTCCGTTGTTCAATAGCCTCACACCGGAAAGAATCTGTAATGAATATAACAGTATTTTGTTACCTTGTATTTTATTATTAAAACGTATTTATAGTTCATAGTATATCTACTTTACATTCTTTTATTATGATGTATATTGTTATATTGTTACAACTAGTAAACAACAAATGAGTGTCTGATGGCGAACTTACAACTGGAATAAATATTTCGATAGTATGTTCCCGTCATCATGATTAATAATGATACGGATTGCCAATTTTGTTGAAAAAGACCTTTATTTTCATCATCAAGAGTACGTATTTATGCTCTGTCTAAGGTATTAACAAAGGTAATAAACCTTTTATCTTTGCATTCATCCATATATACGTAGTTATATATATATATATATATATATATATATATATACTAGCTAGACACGGGCTACATAAGTACTGTGACTTATATTCTGGTGGTTCTGTAACATTTGGGTGTACAGTCTGTTTATTTATGTTGTGTACGTAATGTTACGGTAGATTTCACTGAAGACTGCAGGCTTAAGTAGTTTTGTAGAAATTTCACTGCATGAAACTTGATAGCAGTCTTTTTGTTGACAATTTTTGTGGGCGATTATTTTGATCGACACCCAAACGTTTGATTGCGTTCTTGGTTTCATGTAGCAACTTTTCCATCATTACTTCTGCATCATTTATTCTGGATGCTGGACAGATAAACTATTTTAGCGTTTTCAGTCAATACCGACGTTAATATTTGCCCCTGAAAGTTATTCACATGGCAAACCCGAATAATTACTCTTTGTCACAGTGTGTGCACATACTTGTAACTTAATTAATCGTCTATCTATTCTCCATAATTTGAACACGATATATTTTTATAAATACAATTCAACGTCTTAGATAGAGTGGTTTTATTGGTGTTCTAACTTCATGCTTGTGTGCTTGCCGCTAGCTTTCAAGATAATAAGTGATTATATGAAATAAATATAACCTCGTTGCGTTTCGTTTTTGCTTAAACGTCGTATTACCATGAAATACAAATGACTGTTTGTGGCGTTAAATATATTATACATATATATAAAAATCAAGTCAAATAAAGGCAAAACAAAACTTACTTTGGGCTAATCTGAGAAGAACTGTTGATGATTCTATTTATTTTATTCCAAACTGGAAGGATATGTGTGTTTAGTCGTCTGTAATTTTTGTATGTTTGCCAGATACCATAAGTTGTTAATAAAGATTACTAACTTAATGTAATATAGACGAAATATTTGAACAAAAAGTACTAAGGTTTAATGAGTATGTCGACCAGTATTTTGTTTTGGTTATTGTGATTAAAAAACAAGTGAAGTCGACTTGACCGTAGCTGCTACCTCGACTTGCTGGTTGGGCTTCCCAATAGTGATGACCAAACTGGGCTATATTATCTGGAACAAACAGTCCTTCAGGTTCTGTCGTGCAAGGCAAAGTGATTCAAGAACGGTAAGACTAAAAGCTTAACTTAGGGGTTTGATTGCGGAGTCGTAACGCTTACTGTAGAGAGTTGTGACAGCAGTAAGGTATTCCACTCGGTTAACCAGCATCTGCAACGCTTCTGCTTCTCACATTGGAAGGAAAAAGTTTAAAAAGGTTGACTCTAAAAATGTCACACCTAAACTAAACCTCCTCCTCATATTCCGTTATCGCCTTGTGCCACTAGTGCAAACGATTCGATTTCAAAAAACATAATTCTTGGTCTCCTGAAACCCCATTCTAAGCTACATGTCGAAGCTTTTACTGTCCAGAAATTACGTCAAATCGATCAAAAGGTTTCCCTAGCTAGGACTCTGAAATCTCACTCCATCGATGTATGCTGTGCCTCCGAAACGCGCATACAGGAACCGAGTACAGTGATTAAATTGACTTCACCTTGTTCAAATAAAGAACCAACTCGGTTTACGCTCTGCGTATCCGGAAGCCCTGCTGCTACTTGCCGTGGCCTCGCTGACGTAAGCAAATCATTAAGTCTTAGGGCAGAACCAGCGCTCTTAGACTGGATCCCTATGCGTTGTCCGACTAAATAGAACAGTAGGGACTCGGAAAGATAGACAAACTCGCCATTGCCTCTTCGCCGTCTCCGCATACGCCCCCATTGACTGCAGATCGGACAAGATAAAAGACGGATCTTAGAGAAAGCTGTTGGACCTCCTTCGAAACGTTAGGCTCTCCAATGTAGTAATAGAGGCTGGTGAATTTAATGCTCAAGGAGGTAGACTAAGCGAGAAGGAAAGGCACCTGGGTGGATCTTATGGTGTCGCGACAGAAAGGATAGATAATGGCGATCGTCTGTTGCAGCTATGCTCAGATAAGCACCTATTCCTAGCAACTACTAACCCGAAGCATGAAGACCACCAAGCTTGTCTCATGATGGACCAGTTTAGATCACATGGCTATCAGCCACCGATGTTGGGCTCGATAGAAGACTGCTGCTCGTTTCGAAGCACATGTTCAGACTCAGATCAAGCTCTTGTGCGAGCGCGTATTTATCTGCATCTTAGTCGTAGGAAAGGTACTGCAAGAAAACCTCTTAGGGTTTTATCTAATGATAACAAAGCTATGAATGTATCTATAAGGTCAGGGAGAGGCAGTGGAGAGTTATTTATGGAGACAAGAGAGATGTTATGGAGTGAAGAAAGTCGAATATATGTTGAACCGTGACCTGAGCTAACCTACAATCAGAATAAAACTCCACAAACCGACAATTTAGCATGACCATTTGTTAACCACTATTCGTTGGAGTCGATCAAAAAATGGATCATGTATCGATTATTTGTTTTCGCTGGAATGACGCTAAATTCTGTGCCAGTTTTGATGAGACAGTGAAATTTCATTGTTAAACGGTCGATGTATAGAAAACAGCTTTTTCTACCGACACTAGTCGCCGTTCATGTGTGCCGACTACAAAGTGCAACGAAAAGTTTACCTTATACAAGCTATCTACTCGAACACTACTGGTCGAGTTAAAGCTTATGGCGAACTGTCATCGGAACCGATTACTTCAAGTGGTGTTTGTCAGCATTGTCCACTCTTTCCATTCATATTAAAGTTTGTCATAGACGTGCTTTTAGAAATAACATTATCTTAGTTTGACTTCAGGGTGGACCTTATACCAGGAGACTGGCTTGTTGACTTAGAATATGCCAATGATATAGTTCTATTTGGCGAAGACGCTGACAAGATGCAGTCTTCTGAACACCCTCAACAACAATGCAAGCATGTTCGGGATGTGACTTTCCTCGTCGAGATGCAAAATCTTGCTTCATAACTGGCTTGCTTCGGCACCTGAACTAGTGATAGGGAATGAAGTAATTGATTGTGTCGAACACTTCACTTATCTTAGGAGTCTCATCAATGCTGATAGTCTGGTGACTGACGAACTCTCATCACGGGCACAGGGCTCGACTGGCTTTTGCCAGCTTGCGTCACTTATGGCATAAGCGAGATATCCATTTGCTAGCCAAAGGATGAGTTTACTATGAAGCAGTTCACTCAGTCCTGCTTTATGGATGTGAAACATGGCCAGTAAGAGTTGAGGATATTCGTGGGTTACTAGTATTCTATCATGTCTTCGAAGCACTGTTCGTATATCCTAGGGCAACCGAGTAAGCAATTATTTCGTTAAGAAACGAGTACTAGGTAGGGGTGACAGATCAATAGACGTATTGAAACCGCATCAATTAAGGTGGTTGGGAAATGTGTACGAATGCTTTATCACCGACGGCCTCGTCGAGCTACGTTTTGTGTTTTCGGAGTAGATTGGAAGAAAGCTAGTGGCGGCCAAAGCAAAGCACGGAACAAATCCTTGAAGTTTCGGACAGCTAGACTGAGCTTTATTGGTAAGTATAGACTGCCTGGTTGTAATCCAAGCACTAATCGTAACCGATTGTTCGAGATTTTGTATTACATCGCTGAAATCGTTTGCAATATCGCAAATGCATTCAGCCTTCGTGTTCTTTCAAATTCTAATTTTTTTTCATTCTTATAACATTTTCCGTCTTTCTAATTTTGTTTCACTGGAATATACTTTTTGAATCATATATTCGAACCCTTATCTTCTCCATTGCCGCTAATGCTTCTACTACATCTGCCACTAAGGGATTTGAATTAACAGTTCGATCTCTCTGTCCTAATGTGGTATGGCAACTGGAACTGATTTATGTACGTACAAAGTTCTACTTTGTAGCTGACTGACTATGGTAGACTCGCATAAAAAGTAGATGTGATTTTCCTCTATGTACTTGAATGTATTGCGTAATTGCTAGGGACCGAAAAGTAATCAGTCATCGTTCTAAATTATTGACGACCAAGTTGGTGACCAACAAGCTAATACTTTTCATAAAATTATTATCGAATTTCCAATCTATTTCATCCACTGACATTTTTTTGTTCGATTGTCCAAGTATCTTCTTTATTAAAATGTTAAGTTGTAAATTTTTTACATGGACTTTTTAACCTAAAATGATCTTATTTTCTACCTAACCCAAAAAGTACATGGTTCGCCACTACTGGATTTATAAATGCCTACTTCTGAGAAAGCGTTTTGTTGAGAAAGGTGGCGACTGTTTGGTTTTTAGTCTTTCTGCTTCTGATATTCGCAATCTTGCGTCAAGTATTGAATGTTTTTACTTGTTATACATCTGCTATTCTTTTTCTTTAGGTATATTTACTTAAGTGACGAATCATATTTGAAATAAATTCGTCAGAATATAAATTACACTTGTTATAAAAATTGAACAAAACAAGATAGGCAGGTGCTTCTAATCAAAAGTAAGTGATCATGGAATTATATTATTGCTTTTTATATAGTTAGGCTAGTAGTAATGAGATATTAGTGATATTAAATAACATTTAATATTCTCTATTTTTCTGAAATGACGAGTCCAAATGGTTACAAAATTTTCATTGGAGTTTCTTTTAAACCCCATAAACCAGGAATGAATTCCTCACGATAAAAAATGATGCAATAATAATGTGAATGAGAAAGATGAAAAGATATCATCATTCCAGATAGTTAGTTCGTGAACACTTAAGTAAATTTCATCACAATGATATAGGTTAAATAACGACCGAAGTTTGGGAAGCAGTAGAGAACCTCTTAGAGACTTTTTATCAATATGCGTGCAGCACTTTGCACGCTGTGAAACTCAGCGATTTCAGGTTTGCGGCAATATTAAATTGTTGAGTCGTAACTCAGTGGTAAAATTTTTCAATTAAAGTCAATTAAATGATAAAAACTGTAAATACTGACATAATATTCAGTTTTATCAATAAACCAACGTTTTTCTGCCCTGTTTTACTACAAAGTTTATTACAAATGAAAAACAAGGAGACAATAAATCAATTGACGGATGAAATATCTGAATACTCGTTTGACGAAACATCAAGTGAAAGTTCCGAAGGGGGAAGACGATTCTTAAAAAATCCAGAAAAACGAGTCCGTAAAAGTGTTGGTAAGTAAATGCATGTTATAGTTATCTCATGGTTACTTAAATGTATCACTTTAGAGAGTTGATAAGACAGTTATTCACTACCAGGAATTAATTTTTTTATCATTATTTAATTTCTAGTTTTATTTACTATACATAGTGATATATATATATATGTCAGTCAGTCAGGTGCAACGTAGAACTTCGTGCGTAAGTACATCAGTCCATGTCTCCATACCACATCAGCACAGAGATGTAATTGTCAATTCAAATCCAATAGTAGAAGAGGTAATAAAGGTATTAGGAGTGATCGGAGAGGTTAGGATTAGAAGATATTATTCAAGAAGTATGATTTAATGAGAAAAGTTTAGAAAGTCAAAACTAGAGTTGTTGAAGAACCCAGAAGATTAGGATTTGAGAGAACACAAAGAATAAATGCACCGGCACCATTGCAAACGATTTTGAGTTATATCATTCAACGTTTCTAACCATCGATTATTATCATCTCGCGGGCCCCGACCAGGTAGTCGACAATTACCGACATGGCTAAGTCCACTCGTCAATGACTTCATGGATTTCTACCATGTTTTGGTTTGGCCGCCCCTAACTTTCTTCCAACCTATTCCAACACCGCAAAATATAGCTCGACGAGGCAGTCGGTGGTTAGGCATACGCAACACATGTCCCAACCACTTCAACTGATGAAGTGTCACTACTGCGTCTATTGATCTGCCATTCTTACCTAGCACCTGATTCCTAATAACAGCGTTGCTGACTCGGGTGTCCCACGATATACGAGCAATGCTTCGAAGACACCTATGATCGCAAACCAGTAACCTACGAATATCTTCTCCTCTCACTGGCCATGTTTCACAGCCATAAAGTAAGACGGGGCGAACCACTGAACAGTACACTCGTCCTTTAGTCAGCAAACGGATATCTCGCCTTCGCCATAAGTGACGCAGGTTGGCAAAAGCCAATCGAGCCTTCTGTATCCGAGCTGAGATTTCGTCAGTCACAAGGACATCGGCACTGATGAGACTCCCCAGATAAGTGAAGCGGTCTACACGTTTGACTACTCCACTCCCTATCACTAGTTCAGGTGCCGATGAAACCCAATCTTGAAGCAACATTTCGCATTTCGACGGGGAAAACCGCATCCCGAACATGCTTGCATTGTTGCTTAGGGTGGTCAGAAGAATCTGCATTTTGTCAGCGTCTTCACCAAGTAGGACTATGTCATCGGCATATTCTAAGTCAATAAGCGAGCCACCTGGTAAGAGGTCTACTCCTGAAAATTCAGACGAGGATAAGGTTATTTCTAGGAGCATGTCTATGATAAAATTAAACAAGAATGGAGAGAGTAGACATCCTTGACGGACACCAGTTGAAGTAAAGAATTCCGGTGACAGTTCGCCATAAGCTCTCACTCGACCAGTGGTGTTCGAGTAAAGAGCCTGTTTAAGGTTAATGTACTTCTTTGGTACACCTTTCAGTGACAGACACTGCCTAAGAACCTCACCATCCACTGAGTCGAATGCCGCCTTAAGGTCCAGGAAAACAACTATTGTAGGACGCCTAAATGTGTGTCTGTGTTCCAGGACCTGTCGTAGTGTGAATATGTGGTCTATACAGCCACGTCCAGGTCGAAAACCAGACTGGTTTTCTCTAGTCTGCTCTTCACGAGCACTAGTAAGGCGTCTAAGTATAATCGAGGCTAACAATTTAGAAACTATATTAGTTAGACTTATTCCCCTGTGATTGTCACAAGAAGACTTCTGTCCTTTCTTATAAATTGGGACAATCAGTGATTGAGACCAGTCGGATGGGATTGCGTCCAGTTCCCAGATTCTACCCAAGATCTCAGTCAACTTAGCTGCTAAAACTGGACCACCATCCTTAAATATCTCAGGGGTCAGTCTATCAGGACCTGCAGCTCGTCCTCGCTTCAGATTTCCTAACGCTTTCTCAACTTCATTAAGACTAGGGGGACTTACGTCGATTTGCCATTCAGGATGGCTGGAGATCGTGGGTAACCGAAGAGTGGCTCGAGGCCAGTTGAACTGATCCCTAAAGTGTTCTGCCCATCGATCCCGTCTCCTGGATTGGGAATAAATAATAGTCCGATCATTTTCCGAGATAGTCCCACTTACATTAGGATTCCTAATACCAGTTTCCTTGATAAGTCGGAAAAGTTGTCTACTGTTGCCAATCGCTTTTGCTTTCGCCACCCACCACTGTTCACGGTCGTTACGTAGGCTTTTTCATCAGTCTGCGCTTAAGCTGACTTCGTTCTTCAACATGTTCAGAGCCAGGTGGGATGAGTTTTCGGGCATCCATCAGATCGGTGGATGCTACAGAGATCCACGGCTTCATTCTAGCCTTATGGTCAACCTCACTAGCAGATATCATTGCTGTTACCATAGCCTTTTTGATATCATTCCAATCTGACTCCGGATGCGAATCGCTTAAATGGTCGCCTAACTGTTTTTCTAGTTGTTCCTGAAATATATTCTTCGCCTTATTATCATTAAGTAAAACCCTGAAAGGCTTCATTACGGTGTCTTTCCTACGCCCAGTAAGCTTCAAATACGCGCTCGCACTAGGGCATTATCTGAATCTAAACATGTGCCCCAGAACGAGCGACAGTCTTCTATCGAACCCTTCCATCGGTGGCTGATGGCGATGTGATCTAGTTGTGTCCAACGTTGAGACGACTTTGGGGGTCGCCAGGTCAACAGATGCTTTTCCTTATGCCTAAAGTTGGTGTTCGCTAAGAATAGGCGGTTATCTGAGCATAGTTGCAACAGATGGTCACCATTGTCTGTTCTCTCAGTCGCTACACCATAACATCCACCTAGATGTCTTTCCTTTTCACCTAATCTACCTACTTGAGCATTAAAGTCACCAGCCATTAATACTATATCAGAGTGCCTAGCTTTTTGGAGGAGGTCCGAAAGCTTTCTGTAAAACTCATCTTTAACCTCGTCTGAACTGCAGTCAGTGGGGGCATAGGCAGATACGATGAAGAGGCAACGGCGATTGTCCCTATCTTTCCGAGTCCTTACTGTCCTATTTAGTCGGACAGCGCACAAGCGACTATCTACCGGGATCCACTCAAGGAGAGATTGTTCAGCTCTACCACTCAATGCTATGCCTACGCCAGCAAGACCCCTGGAAGCAGCATCAGGGCTACCGGATACACGAAGAGTAAATCGAGCTGCTTCTTTATTTTGACAAGGTGAAATCAGATTAATAATTTCACTAGGATCCTGTATGCGCGTGTCCGAGACGCAGCATACATCGATGGCACGAGATTCTAAAGTCCTAGCTAATGATGCCTGTTGCCCTATTTGACACAATGTCCGTACATTAAATGCTCCAACATGTAGTCTAGAGCGGGGTTTAAGGAGACCAGGAACGACGTTTCGCGAGCTCGTGTCGTCTGCATTAGCTGTGCACTGTGATAAATGAATGTGAGAAGAGTTAGTCGTGGAGATAAGAGAGGTACTAGGGGTGTAGGAAGGATTTGATTTTGACCAATTTGGTCTCGCGTGCTGTTACGGGTATGAGGGCGGTTGTCACTTCCCGGCTGCCCACACTGTGGAAGGTTGTTTCATGAGGGACCTGAAAAGGAATATAGATTAGTATTGTCCTTGGAGACCTGGGTGCGTGACCGCAGAGCCCAAGGGACAACTGCTTGAGGCCAGTCACGCACGGCCTTTTTATGAAAGGATTTTTGTGGATTAGCTCCGTTCTTAAAGGCCCTTAGTGGGCACCCTTACCCAAGGAGACGGAAATCCATGAGGTAGGGGAGGTGTGACATTTTCTAACCCTTCCTTCCATGTGAGAAGGCAGCATCTCTGCAGATGGTGGTTGTCCGTGGGAAAAACCTTACTGCACACCCCTCTGCAGTCAGCAGTACGACTTCGCCCTCAGACCTTGGGTAGCTGCTTTTAGTCTCATCGTTCTCCAATCGACCAGCCTGGCATGGTAGTACCTGCAGGAACATATGTTCCAGCCAGTATAGCTCGGTTGGGTCATCACGATAGGCAAGCCCGATCACCACGTCAAGGTAGCAGCTACGGTCGGGATATATATATATATATAACTCTCAAGGAACAATCGTCTAACACTTGACGACGGCCTAAATATTTAAGTTCCACAATGAACTTAAATTGAGGTTTTGCAATCCCTTTTCTTCTAATTGCCATGTTTTCACACCGAATCATGTATCTAATAAATATTCGAACTAATTTTTAAGATGCAAGAAACTTTCGAGAAATCGAACAAAGAGTAGACCGTAAAACTTTGTCACAAGATCATTTATCACCAGTTTCATACACTGAAGCATGCTATTATATTTTGGTGCGTGTTTGCAAACACCGGATATTAGAGAAATCATCAAATTGACAAAGTGTTTAAAAGAACGTAAAATTATCATTATTAGATAATTAAAAAAAACCGGGTCAAGATTATTACATATTTATAAGTTAAGTTGTTCAGGTAAATACTTGTTTGCTTGTTGAATGCTGGAGATTGAGTTAAGGGTGATGATAAGTTCATAGACCTTTTAAAGTTTTCAGACTTAAAGGTTATTTCAGTGGTTTGCATTGTCAATCAGAAGGTATTAGGATAGCTAGTGTAACAAGCGCTTTTCACTATAAACTCATTACTACATCCAACAATCACTTCATAGTGTTGATGATTTTTGAACTAAATTCAATGTATAACAATTATACTTCGCATCCGGCAATCAGATGACTGTGTTCTATTCATATTATTTGATTATGATTTATATTACATTCCCAAAGATGATGGCTTAGTAATTTCATTTCCATTAACATTTGTACCATGTTGATCATTGATTGTTTTTAATACTTTTTATTTTGATATTTGTGTTTTGTTAGTTCGAAAACAATCTCCAGCTACAACTGAAGATGAAAGAACTGAAGATTTATTGACTCCGTTTTGTGCAGATAAAACGTCACTGAATTATAATAAATATTCAACACAGAAAATATCCAGTGGCAGAGTATGTATTTGTGTTACTTGGAAATACATTTTTTCCTAAAGCATGAATAAGTAATGTAGAAGAATAACATGATTTCAGTATATTTCACAGTTTTTCATTAGCTAGCTGCTTACAATCTATAACTAATAGTAATAATAAATGAAAATCAGCTCATATACTTTATATTACAACAATATGCGAAAAATTCTGATCAGTAGATATCAGTAAATATTGTAGCAAACAACTCAGAACAAATAAACCAAATTAACTAAAAATGAGAAATTGTTGTGTAATTCTTAAAATATAAAGTTAAATAAACTGACTTACTCAGCACTTATCAGATACTAAATGATAACTAATAATTATTGTCATGAAAAGACAATTTGCGTTACACTTATGAATGAGGTAACCAAAACAAAGCAAGATTGACAATTGAATCTTTTTGGAGCATAAATTCGGTGTAGGTCTTTCTACGGAATTAATTCAGCAAAGCCTAATTAATTCGACATGCTTTGTTTATGAATTATCTAAAAGGTATTTCAGACATCAATACCATGCCTACCATCGCGCTTGTTTTTAGTTGCTTTTCTGTCAGTCTAAATTACTTCAGTGTGTTCAAAGTTTCAGATATCAACCTCCTTTTCTGTTTTTCGAATGTATGTGCTTAGGGATGCACATGTAAACTGTAAGACGCAGTTGGGGGTTGCATAAATCGGGGATTCACTTACACATGACTGTCTTAATGATTATTGCGTTAGAGACAGACAGGTCAGCGTGGTAGCCGAATAAAACCTTTTTATTATGGCTTGTATTCTTCAATCAATATTTCTATCTAGTTCATAACTGTTGAATTCAAGTCGTAAAAAAGACTTTTCAACTGTAGCCTAATCAATTTCCCTCTCTCTAGTCTTTCCATATTTTATGAGGAATGTTTGAGAACGCAAAACGCAAACAACGCTCAGTAATGTTTAATACTTCGTTGATTCTGTTTCAGACAGTGAATAGCAGCGTAGCTATCAGAATAATAGAATCGCGGCTATCGAATTTCATGTTCGTATATTATTGTGAATACAGTGATTTTAATGAACCGGTAGTATTATTAAACTTCATACTCAAACTGTATACTAAGTTCAAGTACGTGAAATATTAATCAAAAGGTTAATATTAATGAAAAAGCCACAATCTGTATGGAATTATATCAACGAGCTTAAAACAACTTTTGTGATGAATATTAGATAATGAGTTTTTGATAAGCTTTAATCATTGGGCATCATTTACCGAAATTTGACCTGATAATTCCAAATAAATTGAGCATTAGGTAGATTTTGAATAATCAATGTAATATATTTGTAGTATTCCAATGATGCAACAATTATATGGTATTTATTATTAACTTTTATTGAATTCCTGCAACTAGTTAAAGTATGCGTGCATGAATAAAATCAAACTTCACAATTGAATATTAATACACATATGTTATATTCATTGTAAATGTCTTTCAATTGTAAATTTCACTGATAATAAATTAACAATGAAATCAAAATCTCGAGAATAAAATTTTTATATTTTTATACTGATTATTCCAGTTTTAGCTATTTATTTATTAATATTATTTTATAGATTGATTTCATAATGAATTAATTTTCTTTGATTTTAAGCCAACCAATTCAGAGGTTGAGAAGCATTTAGTCAATAGTAATGTTGAGAAGGAATTGTCAGTGGTACAAAAATATGACGAAAACGATTTAAATAGGATTTCAGTTTTGTCTTTCAATGATAAAGATTCATTAGTTGATGCCAGTATAGGTAAGTTTACAATGCATATCTTTATATTTGGAAAAATAATGTGTCTGATTTGTCATTTAGAAAAGAGGCAACGCTTATTAAACTAAAAAGCAGATCATATTTTCTAACTAATGAAATGAGAAGTAAATTATTGTATATGCCTTCATCCTCTCAGCTGTTGAATATTCTAAAAAACTGTTAAAGCTTCTAAACACTTTGTGGGTGCATACAAAATTTCTTACTAAGGTTTTAAGTAAATGCGAAGTGTTAATTTGAAGCTGGTGTATGCGAGCTCTAATATGAGGTACCGAATAGTTGAGAGCACTGGTCATATAAGTTATCTTTAGATATTACGAACTTCGGTGACTGGTGAAATCTCAGAATAAATGCAAAACTCACAATTGACCTTTAACAACTTGTAGAATTTATGATTTTTAAAAGATATCCGTCTACCTTTCAGGAGGTAGTTGCACTACACAGTAGTTTCTCCTATTGTAAAATATGAAGAAGACAAGACCAGACGGAATATACAAATTAGAAAAAGTCATTTTATTTAAAAAGTATGCGAACAAAATTTTCAAATATGCATTTGCAAAGCAAGCAATTTATTGACTCTTTCCTTTCACATCCCTTCTGGTCTCAATATACTAGGAATGCGCTATGCTTTTCGATATCCGGATACCTTTTTCTCTGGTAGGAACTTCTGAGCGACGCTCTCCTGCATATTATTTGTATGCTACCCTGTGAGTAGCATCCACCATACTATACTGAATGCAAACTTGGAGCTGCCTTCGAAATTTTCATCCTGACGTTAGCTAGCCCGTTACTAGTTAGTGACTAGTGTATTGTATTCTTATACTTATGTTCCGAATTTTGGTTATTGAATTTAATGACTTGAGAAAACGCAGTATAGCTGTGGAATGTGTTAGAGACCTTTGACCAAGTAATTGATTTTAGCGTATAACTTCCTAGATTTAGTTAAACTTTCAATACCATCGTCTATAACAAATTATCAGATGAAAAAGATACACATTTGAAGCATTTGCAAACCATAAATCGTTAGGAAAGAAAAAGTCGCATACACAGTGGGAAAAGAAAAGTGCTTATTTCAAGTAAGTGGATAAAAAACGAAATTATGGCAATGAAAATTGATGAGAATAAATCAGACTTAAAGTTCTGAAAATTGACGATCTGTAGAAAATAAAATAAGTTTCAATGTGTGATATACATGGAGGGATCAACTTGGCAAAACAGCATTAACTGTAGTATCATCATAGTAATATAAATCGGTAGGATCAGCGGTTCGTTGTAACAGAGAGATATTACTTGTTATTATAAACAAAACATAAAAAGTTTGTGTTTCTAGATACTTAATAAGTAGTATGATACGAAGAATTATAAAACTAAAAAATGAGTGCACTTATGTTCAGTTGGTTTGACAATCATCATATAAAAGTTCAAACAAATTTTTCTCCATTTGATTTTAATTTCAAAGACTCATTACCATAATGATTATCACGTACATTCCATCCGTCGTATTGTCTGAGATGCGAGTTTATGATTCATTCAATTTATGAGATGTGTATTGAATTAAACACTCAATCTATAAATCTTTAAGGTAATTTCTTATTTACTAAAATTCAGCTCCTTTAGAAGGTGTACGGACTGAAAGCAGAGCAAGCACAATCAGTGATCACTTAATATTATTTGTTGATGAATTAATGAATGAGAGCATTATAGATTGTGGAAGTTATCGCTCAACAAGTCGGTTTGACAAATCATGCAGTGAGTTTTTGGTGTTTTTTGCTTATAGTCTGGTCACTAAAACGTTATTTGAATTAAAACTACAGTACATAATAAAAAGTAATCTTCATCAGAACCTAGAAATACTGATATTAGGTTTCAAGTGAGTTGTATTGCGATAGTTTATATGCACTCAATCGATTGAGTTTATTGGAGATATTGCTAGTTTGGGGTAAGCAACGTGTTCGTTATTTTTCTTAAATGATTGAAGTAATAAACATTTTAAATGTGGAAAGAGTTATTAGGCTAGACAAACATGAGATTAGTAGCTACCTGGTGATCGATCACTTACAAATATATGGATCCTACGAAAGATCACTCATGGACAGTATAACAAAACGCCTCAGACTATGGAGCTCAGTAATTCGTATTTGGATCCTCAAAATTAAGTAAATTCCACTAACTGAGTATAATTTAGTTCAACTGAATAGAAGAGGTTTGCAAGTTTACCGAAACAGAGTCAACATGTAAAACTTTATGAAAGTTATAGTTCTGTAGCTGGATTTGTTACTGATGTTAAACATTATCTATTACAACATTCAGTGATAATACGTATAACATATTAGTCACAAAAAATTATTCAGATAAGCAGTAACACCAGTTAATGGCTATTGTGGTTGTCGTTTCATTTTTCACTCGGAACGAAGGTTTATTTGAGGCAACTCTTGACAAACAAGAAATAAATATCTGCTATTACTGATTTAAAATTCATTTCGGCTACTGACGTGTATTTACTTATAAGCTTTCTCTAAATTGTATTTGGAATATGTTATCGTTGCTGATTATTTTAATACTCATTGTTTTAATTCATATGAAAATATTGATTTGATTTGTGCACTGTTTCAAAATGGGATAATTCGAATCTTTTCACTTTAAGCTGAAACTATATTTTTTGTATATGAAGAATAACAAAAATCTATAGTAACACGACTTTTAGCACTTATGGTAAAATGAAATATTTATGCATATGTATTAGTAATATTAATTATGAAAGTAATTATTAAAAATCTTACAAATTCTAATGAGAGTTTTCTGCTGTTGCCATTACTCAATGTTTCCTAAAAGATAGCGTTCAAGATGTATGATCGAATAGATAAGCCGGCCGTTTATACTCAGCGTGATTTGAGAAGCTCATTCTAGTGTGCTGTGTAGATCACTTATTGATTTAGGACAGTGATCATGTGTCGAGATACTTGGAAATTGACTAGGAACAGTCATATTTCAATTTTTTTCAGGCTTAACGAAACATTATCATCGTTTATCGATGTTGTTACATTACAGTTTATTTGTTATTTCGTCTGAAGTCGAATCCTTATATCTGCTTTCATTATTCCGTTTAAACTTTCACGACTTTACCGACATAGAAGAAGTACACTCACTAAAACAGCAAGACACCAAAGATTTACTTGGTATATTAGATTAGAGGTATTTTTCTGCTATGATATTTATTCTTGGAATACGTATCAATAAAACTCATTTATTGTCCTAGATGAAAAATCATTGATGGACGTTGAAGAAGTGATTGAATGTGAAAACTCATGTTCAAGTAGAATAACGGCGGATTCATCGAATAAAAAGACTCCATTAGAGATATTTCATCAAGTGGACAGTGATAGAAATACAAATGAAGCTGATGAATATTCAGATGATTTTGAAGACGAACATGATCCAGTTAGTTCAATTGAAGAAAATATGAAATACAGTTTCTCTGCAACACAGAAATCATCATTACGTGGAGAAACAAACAAGGCTGATCATTCAAATAATTCAAAAGTTCATAATTCAGGTTTTTCGATTATGAGTTATTTATTTACATATATGATGTATTTTTCAAAGGCATAACTTCAGTGAATATGTCGTTTTATTGAATTTAAACAGGAACATATCATATACAATTCTTGCAAGGCCTATATTCTTAAGAGTATTGAATTTACATACATTTTAATGCAACTTTCAATAAAAATTAACCTTCTGAATGTTTCAAATACTTTGCACTTTACCATATGATGTTTATTAGTTTAACTTACTTACGCCTGTTACCCCTAATGGAGCATAGGCCGCGCACCAGTTTTCTCCAACCAACTCTGATCTTCATGATACACCATTAATTTGAATTGACAAACATTTAAAAAATTGATAGTCAATCTCATTAAAATTCTATTCACTGAGCAGCTTAATACTTAACAAATTTAAGAGAACTCCATTAGCTAAATAAAAATGTTCAAATCGTATATATATGCGAATCTTCATGGGATAGAGTTGAAAAGAGTTCGAAAAAATTTGAGTCTAATATATATTTGATAGATGTTTTTCGTTATTTTCAAGACTATACAACATTGTGATTTGTTCTGTTTTGAACAGATTAAACAGATATTTTAATACTACATGGTATATTCTGTCGAAATATTGATGTTCTCTCTATCTCTGATGTGTACTTCTTTACCACAGAAGTAATGACCTATCGTTAAGAATTCATAGACTGTAAGCCGAATTTCCCAAGTAGTTTGTGATTTTTTATCATACAGTTTGAATCATTGTGCTGCTGATATAAATAATCAGTCGCCTTTAGTTTATTTACAGACTGCATACCCTTTATGTTTTTACGTGAAGTAAATACACTTTAGAGTTGTTTGGAGGTATAATATTTGACGCTACGCTAGTTATTAACAATGGCTAAATAACAACGTACCAAACTTAATGGGGAAATAATTGAAGAAATTTCAGTGAAATTTCTGAAACTGAAACAATTCAGTTTATATCCAGTTACTTTCATGAATTAATGACAAATACCAGACATTAACGCTTTGTTTCTATTCTTAATTTAAAAGGTTGTTCTGGCTTACTTAAATTATTTCTTAATTGTCTGTGGTAGTTTCAGCTAAATAGTTATAATATTCCTGCTAAGGTGACCATATGAATGCTGAAATCCTACTGTAAAATCTGAAGTCCCTTTAGAAACGATAGCTGCTCGCACGTTTCTTCTAATCTACACTCTTTGTAGTGGAACAACTTAATAGGTTTAAAACTATGAATTACCTCCACTTCTGATTCACCAATGACTGTATTCTCATATTTTTATTTTTTAGGCATGTATATCGTTAGTGATGATGAGGCTAACTAGAACACTTAATTTAATACACAGTTAATATTGTGTCATCATTATTTTCCTAGTTAGCGTTTTTTAGCGAGTTAGTTTTCTACGGGATGGGGTCGCCAACCTCATGTCCAACATTCCGCCTTTATCTGGCCTTTGGACCGGCAGTAGTCCCAGAGAGGCTCCAGGCGGAGTTGTTATCATTACCTATAACAAAACCAGTATCTACTTTTGAATGAACTTAACGAAATAATTATTATTATCAGTGCAGTAAAATCCTGATACAATTTGACATAACATTTTACGTATGGTCTATGTGAATGCTATAAAAATTCTTTTCAAATTATCAATTAGTATCTACGAGTTCCTACGGACATTTGAATAAAACGGATTTACGTGAAACAGCTTCAAGCAAAAAGTAAGTATAAAGGCGTTATTTGTTAACATATTTATCATCTATAAAGTTGTTTTTAATTTACACAATCTTGTCAAACATGTCACAATTTACGTCTAGATTTTATACAAGTGTTAAGTTTTTCAGTCGAAAACGGTCCTCTGTGGAAAATGAGAAGCATAAATTTACGAATGTTTGGACGGCACAACTAATCCAAAATCACAGATACTATACAGTAAATAATTTCTTTGGTTAATGAGACTTGGAGTAGGTTTTTCTCACTTGAAAATGCACAATTAAAAACTTCACAGACTCTTAGTTTGCTGAATGGAATGCTGTATGATAGGATAGGAATTGCTTATAATGATCCCTAAGAATAGATTGTAAGTATTTGAATTTCAGTATCACGGTAATACATTTGATTAGAAACGTTTCTAGGGTGACATGAAACATCTGAACTGATAAGCTGATCATGGTCTCGATAATAAAATCTCAGACGATCAGATTATAAAAAGTCAAAACTGTTCGGGTATTAAATGAATCTGTTAAGAAGTAGAATTAATTTTTCAAATACAAAAAATTTAGCTAAAGCAGAGTAACTTAGTAAATAATTCTGCAGAGGTAGACACGGTCACAGGACGATAACCCGGTGAAATTGAAGTTCTGTCCAACTGATAAATTAACACTCATCAAATATACAGCAGGAACCAGTAAGAGCTGAAGAACAGTATTAAACCAAAAGCACTGGACAGCAGTTTTTCCCAGTTTGAAACATGACATTAAGTATCTAATCATATTGTGAACAACCTATAATTAAGTTCGCATTTTTATAATTGTTTTCAGAATGTCTAAAGACTCTGCCAAAACTCCTCAAAAATATGATGCTAAAGTTCAAACAGTATGGTCTGGTGATTTTCCACAATACTATAATGTTCCGCACGTATTCCCAGTGATAAAACATGAAACTCTTCCCAATCCTATGAATGATACTCCTCTTAAAATGCAAAGTATAACGTCATCGTTTATAAATTATAAAACATTACACAGTAAGTGTTATATTGCTAAAGAATTGCTGTGATATAAATTATAATGTCAGTGAAGTTAATGATCTTTGGCATTTGTGCAAATGACTATCTGAAATATATATAATTTATCAGCAAAAACTATTATGGCTCATGTGTGTACTGCAAGCCTTGTTACAGAGTTGATTATAATTTTTCACCATTGTTATTTTCTAACTAGCTTTGACGACTTATAATCCTTGTTTAACTGCACTGGATAATATGTTAAAACAACAAATAAATCTTACAAGAGAATTCCTAACAACACAAAGAAATTTACATGAAACAATTAGTAAAGCGATAAACTACTGTGTTGTAACAAACAATTATAATCAAACAGAAAGAATTATGCAAGTAAGTAGTAAATAATTTAATTGGTATTTTCATGAAACTAACTTGTTTCACTAGAATAATAATGATTTGTCTGTCACTCATATTCGTACACAAAAGAAAGTTCAGTTTAAAAATAATTTTCATCAATAATTGTCATCACTTGAAAATTCATGTAAATTAGGCGGGTTTTTGTACTAGTTTGATTTCAAGTTCGTTTCTCAAGAGATTTACCGCGTATTTTACAACACAAATAGATAGACCTTGTATTATGTTTCATATAGAAGTATGGGTGAGGACAATTAACCAGTCTCGAACTAATACAAGCTTTTTCCTTTGTATCTAAGAGTACACAAGCAAATAATAGTTTGAATTATTTTGTATCTTTTCTGAATCGTTCATAGCTCAAAAGTCGACATCTTGTTATTTATTGTACACTTCTGAAGTAATTAGAAGTATTAAAGAGGAAAAAAAATAAGCTAAGCCAATTTTCGTTTACAAGATTAAAAAACGCACTTGAACGTCATTAGTCTAAATACTTGTCAATCAAGCAGTTCCCTGGAGTTTCTCGAGGTTAAGTAAATATCTGCGTTTCACTTTCCGATATAGTTTTCACCGTCATACCATATGACGATTCAACACGATTTTGTGCTCGGTGACAGTTCTCAGGGGCTAAGTAAAGGAGTTGGCGAAGGCTGTGAACAACTGAGTACTGGATTATTTAGTGCAAACTGGTCATAGTGTCAGCATACATAAATCTGTCTCAAAAATTTATCGGATTAGTAACTTTTTTACCTAAGTCGGTGAGACTCAAAATTCTACAAAAAGCAGAAGCAACAGACATTCGGATTAAAAAGCCGGAGCTTATGGATCAACTAGCCTGTAGTTACTTCAACTGCAGAATGACCCGTTTCGACTAATGTACATACAATATTTCTTAGTCAAACGTTATCTGTTCTTCTTTTGTTCATACTCGTATTATTACTTTTATTGGTTTAACACCACTAGTCATCTATCGAATATGCCTTTATTGAATTCATATAACTTCATCCAGCATACATTCGATTGATCTTGGTAATTGCATTATTATTATTCTCACCCTATCTGATCCATACTTATTTTGATCATTTATGTCACAATTTCAATCAATATTTAAGCTTATCCGAGTTAACAATACAAATTAGTCATATCAACGTGTTATGCTAGCGCTAATATTGGAGAACCGAATGTAAACCAGTGACACAACAACACGACAGCTCATCTATTCTCTACGGCCCAGCCCAACTAACTAGAGCAAGAAAATTGTATAATACACAGGCAGGCCCGAGCGAACGAATTAAAAATCATTCAATTCAAGCGCAATTTATATGGCACATTGTATCCTTGGAAGAGTTACAAAACGGTACACTAAAAGAAAAACTAATAATTAAGACTTAAGGTTCTTCCAAGTGAGAAACACGAACTGGAGGTGATAAGGGGAGCTCCTGGCGTAAAAATAAGACATTCGGATTTTCGAAAGCAAAACACTGAATTCAGAGGATCAATGAGCGATTTCTGGGGATCTAGCCTCATTTCGACTACATTAATACTTTTATTTTATTTCACAAACAATTCTAACTTCACACGCCATAACATGAAACAAAAAATTTTGGCTAGCCATTTTTGTATTTTTAATTTGGATATACAATTGTAGAATTTGAAAAGAATTTAATGAGAAAGAAAGATTAACGTATTTTAGCAGTTTCACGCAACTTAATACCAACACAGTGGTCGATAGATTCTCGGACGACCACTAAGAAGTTCTATAATAGATAAAAATATAAGTTTTTCCTTTATTTGATATGTATAGATGCTATACATCTATTAATTAAAACACAATCTAAGTTGAGTAGTGAATTTCTATTCGAAAATTGAAATGAATAGAGATTATAATTTCATTCTACCGAAAAAAAACAATAATAACTAAAATCGTTTGATTCTTTCTACATAAAATTATGATCAAATTTTTTTTGATCTGTCGATTTTTGTTTTATTACAGACTACATTTAAGAGAATATAGAACCGATTAGCACCTGAAGAGAAATGATAATTGAAAAATTGTTGATTCAATAAATTGAACAGTAACGCCAGGTTTATTATAATCCTTAATTTCCTAGTGTACAACTTTTATTTAGTTGATGATAAGTATATAAATATAATGCTTACGTCAAATCTTACTGGAGCTATTAATCCTATGATTTGTTGTCATTTTTTCCCGAACCCACACAACTACACAATAAAATGATCTTTGTATTCATCATAAACATGAAACGTTATTTGCCTATCCTATCTTACATCCCTCTCTCACCTTGACTGTATAAATTAAGAACAATGTTATTTTGAATCACGGTACAGTATTTCTATTTTATATACATATACATAAATATGCTCTTCATCTCTATATGAAATATAAAATTAGTCGGGAAGTAACGGCATTAAACGCGCCTGTTTAGCTTTGTGTTTCTTGATTCGTTTATCTCGTGTCGTTATTAATTCATCGAATAGATCAATTTGTTGATTCTCTTCCAATTTTCTAGCTAAACATTCTAAACCGGCTAAATTCATACCGATAAGATTCTGAAATATAAAGCAGAGCAACAGATGAAAATAACTTAAAATTTTAAGAAAGTATAGCATAATTGGCGTTTATCAAGGTATAAAAATGATTGTGATTGAAACTGATATTTCTGAAAGTATTCCGCTTCAATATAGAAGCAAGACAACATGAATAAGTATTAAAAGATAATTATAATAAACAAATGATACTAACAGACACAAAAGTCTTTCAACTAAACAGTCAGCTCACAAGTGACTTCGAGATGTCCTAAACATATTGGAAGTAGAACAGCTGTCATTCCATAAAATTACATGATTATCACCCTATATCATAAGTGGTTTGGAGTTTAAACTATATCGTGAGATGTTGAGTTAGGAGTCCTAATAGTTGGGAGTTAGAAACAAGACCTGAAGGCCTTGGACTCGATCCACGGTAGGATGGTAGCGTAAATTGCTGAAGAGCCTCATACTTAAGGTGAAACAGCTGTCTGCGGTGATACATATACGGGGATGATGATCATGATAACAGTCTATGGATTCGGTTTGCATGTTTGAATTATATTTCAATCCGTGTAGTTCCTTTTGGCTTCAATCATATTTCCTACATACACAGCTGAAAAAAAGTAATAAATAGCAATAACAGATATCAATTTACAGGCATGTTCGGTGTTTCACCATTTAGTAGAGATATTATGAGAGTGATGTCCATTGAAATAAGAGAAATCAAAAATAATTGTGGACAAACAGGCCATTATTCACAGATAAACGACCAAACTACATGACTCTATAGTAAAAAAACGGTTAAAATAAAATACATACTTTTGCACGGACTAATTGTTCCATCCGAGCCTTAGATGACTGACGGATTACCTCACGTAGCTCGGAACATGATATTACAAGACCGAAATGTAGAGTTATTAAATGGCGAATTGATCGCCCAACAAGTTCTACTTCCCAACCACGAGATAACCAATCCGCTAACTTAGGAAGTAAACGGCGAACATGTTCACTAGTTAAAGCACCCAATGTATGTTCTAAACCTGCCCCACCACCACCTAAGAGAGTGTATGGTGCTCTTAGAGCCATCAGGCTTTTGAGTAGAAATTTCTCTGGACAGTTTGCTCCACGAGCAACCATTAGAGGATGTGGTGTTATATTTTTAGCTCCAGTTTTGCGCTTGGCTATCTCTTCTTCATAAATATCCATTGCTTCCATAAACATATCAGCCTGAAATTTACGGATAGAATGTTAAAGAAGCATGTAATTATTAAGATATTGAATATAAGGTTTAGTTAACTAGTAAAAAAGATCCAAGTGTTTTTTTAATATTCCTTATGATTAGATTTTAAATAGTTAGTTACATCTCACTTGTATTCATTCCGATATGAAACCAGAAAACTGTTTGTAAGAGTGCATATATAACAATGGTTTTTCAGGATGAATAAAAATGGTTTGTTCTAGTTGTTGCTAACAGTTTAAAGTCCAGTTGTCCACTTTTTTGTCATTATTATGTCTACAGTATTTTGAATTCGTACAGTTAAAGAGGCTACAAATTAAATGATCACTACAACCACTCGTTTTTGTTTGCGTATTAGAATAAGGTTGCATATTAGGCCACCAGCTATATGTAAGGTGTACTGATTAGAGATACTGTCTGCCTGCTCCGAAACATTCGAAAATTACGTTAGGCCTGAAACCCGGATTTTTACTAGTTACAAAGAGGAATGTTGCACCCACTGGGTTATACCGGTATCAAAATTTGGTAGTTTAAAAAGATATGAAAAAGAAGGCAATCATTTAATTCCTGCTACATGAATGAAGTTGGACTGTGTTGGGCAAACGCAAGATTTTTAGTCAAAGTTGTAGTATCTTTTATTTGTACTATGAAAATGTCTCCTTTTTAAACGATTACTCTTGTATAGCCAATAAGTTAACAAACAATAGAATTTAGGGAAATGAAAGTCTATTTGCTCGATGCAATCAGCTTTTAAATATAAGATAATAAACTTGAATTTTGTTTGATCTAGAAACTCGATAATGCACAGGCTAATAACAAAAACGATGTTACTGATTTGGGGAGAACCTACAGCATCTCTTGTATTACCAGTTGGTCGACCTAAAGGACCGATTTCACTGGCTTCCGAAGGCATCGCACCAGGAATAACTGCTTCTGATCGGACCAATTCTTCTTCCTCCTCCTGTTCTCGTGCAATTTGTTCTTCTTCTTCTAAAATCAAAAGTTCGTCAGCTTCCTCCCATATTCTTATGCTGAAATCCTGACCAGTGGATACAATAAGACCACCCCACAGTTCGTCCATATCATCATCATCATCGCTGCCTTCATCTTGGTGGTTCTGTGGACGTGATTTGCGCGATTTTGCCAATTTAGGGGTTTTCTTTTGCGTCAAAAGAGCTGTGTTAGTTATCGCTGTAGCTAAACAGGTTACGCTACCGTTATGACCCTGAAAATGATTAAAGTGATGCCGGAATTATGCAAACAAGACTACCATTTTAGAATAAGATAATATATAGATATAAATTATGCTGTTTATTGTACATTACTATACGTAATTAGTCAATGAATATTTACTTACGCCTGTTGCCCCCAATAGAGCATAGGCCGCCGACTAGTGTTCTCCAACCTACTCAGTCCTGGGCTTCACTTACCCAGTTCTCTCCGATTTTTGTTCATTTTTCTCATGTCTCTATCTATTTCTCGGTGTAATGTGTTTCCTGACCTTCTTCTTATCCTTTGACCTTGAGGGTCCCAAATGAGGGCTTGTCTTGTGACGCAGTTGAGTGCTTTCCGCAATGTGTGTTCTATCCACTTCCAGAGCTTTCTCCTCATTTCCTCCTCCACTGGCATCTGGTTTGTTCTCTCCCACAGTAGGTTGTTGCTAATCATGTCTGGCCATCGGATCCGAAGCAACTTGCATAGACAACTGTTAATGAATACTTGTATCTTCTGGATGATGGCTTTCGTAGTTCTACAAGTTTCCGTCCCATATAGTAGAACTATTTTGACATTTTCGTTGAAAATTCCGACTTTGCAGTTGGTTGATAGTTGATTTGAGTTCCAGATGTTCTTCAATTGCAGAAATGCTGTCCTTGCTTTGCTGATCCGCGCCATTACATCTGCATCAGATCCACCCTGCTCGTCAATGATGCTGCCAAGATATGTAAGGGTGTTGACGTACTCCAAGGCATCTCCATCAAGCATGTTGTGTTGTATCGGAGAATATTGCTTTTATCTTTATGTATGTTGAGACCTGCTGCTGCTACACTGGTCGTCTTCTCTTGCATTTGTTGTTGTATGTGCGATAGAAGAGCCAGATAATCCGTGAAGTCCAGATCGTCCAGATTCATCCTAGCTGTCCGTTGGATACCGTGCTTCCCTCCAGATGTCGACGTCTTCAAAATCCAGTCGATCAGCAGGAGGAAGAGAATGGGTGAGAGTAAACAACCTTGCCTCTGACATCGGTCTTCACATCGAACGAGTATATCAGCTGTCCTGTGTGCACGATTTTTCAGTTTAATCCATCATAGGAATCCCGTATGATGTTGACTATATTCTCAGGCACGCTGTAGTGTCGAAGAAGCCTGCATAGTGTTGTTCTGTTCACAGTACCAAATGCCTTCTCGTGGTCAATTATTCCGTGGATAGTTAGCAGTAAATATGCGCTGGATTCATGTGAAAATCAAACTAAAATTTAAAGTTTAAAAATTAAGCGACACAATGACCAATCGCAAAATTACAGGCACTTTTGAGCTGGAAAGCTAGATAATATGTTCTTCAAGATGTTTGGTCACTTATTTACATGGTTACAATAAGCACATGAATCAGATGGATTTTCCATTAACTTTAGTGATATTTGGGAGTAACTTGAATGAAGGATGCAAATCTTTGTTTTTAAATGAAGCATAAATTTCAAAGTTTAATACATTTTCCTATTTGGCAGAGATAAAACACGAAATTACTCCGAACACTAACTGCTTACCAATATGTACTATCTTTAAGAAGACACTGAAAAAAGTCTCCTATAACAGATTCTTAATTTAGGCGTAATACCTATGACCAGACGATAAATTAAATATTGAGATGGAGAAAATTTTTAACTCAGGTGGATGATTGGGGTGGTGTGTCATTTTCTGAGCTGGATGCTTAGGTTGTAGAGTTGATTGACCTGAGCACCGAGCTTGTAAAAATTCTCTAGTGTTCTTTGTGCTCCCCCTATCCAGTATTTCCACATTGTTCCGATCGAACATATGTCTATGATTGTCCGTATGTATTGATTTAAGCAAGGAAATGTCGTGACTGCTACTTGGTGTTCACGTAAACGAAGCTGAAGAGGACGTCCACTTTGTCCTGCGTAGTGTTTTTCACAATATGAGTAATTTATTTTATAGATGATATTTGATTATTCTTCCTTCATCATTTTGTCCTTCGGTCTACATAGGATTGATTGGAGTGATTCTATTGGTTTGTGTGTTACGCCTATTCCAAATGGTTTCAGTAGTTGTGCTTCAAGTGTGCTGAACAACTTCTGTACACAGTTGATTTTGTGAGTTCTTGCCGCTGTAGCTGAGAATTATGCCTGTGTGAGTTGGCTTCCGAAATACTTGAGTCTCCAGTTTTTCTATACCCGTTCTGATGATTAGTACATTCAGGAATGGCAGACTGTTGTTTGATTCTTTTTTCCGTTGTGAACTTTATGTCATCAAAGACGTTGTTGATCTGATTGTAGATGTTCTACAGCTCGTTATTTTTAATAATGCCGAATGTGTCGTCTACATAGCGAACCTACATTTTTGCCTTGATCACTGGTAAAACCGATGCTTCTAGTCTCTGCATCACAGCTTCCACGATGAGTCCTGGATTTTGGTGATCCCACTGGAGTTCCTTTTGTTCGTTCGTAGATACTGCTGTTGAATAGGAAATACGTTTTTAGGCATAAATCGATGAGTTCTAGGAGACTTCGACTTAGAATCTTCGTGTATTTTTGGAGATTCGTGTCGTTGGTAAGGAGCAGGGATAGAGTTTCTTTAGCTAAATTTGGGTCTATTGAGGTCGAAGGATATCATCATTTCGTCGTCGATCTGAATCCCCTTGAGTGTATCCAAGAATTGTGTGGGAGACTTAACGGAGTAGTTGGATGAATCCATGAGATGTATTAACACCCTTGAAATTTCTCTTGATAAGTTGTAGGTCGGGGTTCCAGGGAGGGATACAAGTGGACGTAGTGGAGTGTTGGGTTTGTGGAGTTTCGGCCTACCGTAGAATCGTGGAATCAGAGGTCCATTGGATTTCATTCTCCATCGGTCGTATTTCGATATTTGTCCTGCTTTGACTAACCTGTTTATAGTCCTTGAAATTTGGTTGTCCAAATTTTTTATTGGTTTATGTCGATTGGTTTACATACGCTTCTGTACCCAAGTAGTTCCTTGGATTTCTTGATATACTCTTCCTTGTCCATAATTACTGTGATGCGTCCATTATCCGCTGGAACTATGACTATATCATTCCTGGTTCTGAGTATCTTTAAGGCTTTTTATTGTTGTGCTGTTAGTTGGTTGTTGTCGAGTTAGTGGTACTACGTTTTGTCTTATTTCTTGTTATATTATCAGTAAACTTAATTTGCATGAAAAACTCAACATACCTTAAGAGTAGTAATTTCACGGAACTTTTTAATATCCCATTGTTTGATCTGACCACCTTTATCAGCAGAAACAGCCAATGAAGTATGTGGAATAAATCGAACACAAGTGATGCTTGAAAATAATGGAGAAAGAAAATCGAGCTAATTATTAACTATGACAGACATGAAAACAATCGGATACGTAGAATTCATGTAGAATCTTTAATAAAACTTACTGATAATAATTACAATTTATTGGCAACCAGTTATTTAAATTAGTAACGTTGGATAGCCGCAGTTTACGATAAAAACTCCAATCTATTGTTCTTAGTGAAGTAAACGATTTCAAATAATTGCGATGTGAGAAACTGGAAGCAGACTTTAAAGTAAGTTTTATTTATGATGCGTTAGTCAAAAAACCAGATTTTTATAGTTATTTGGGACCCATGAAAACGGATCTAGTCCTAGTGTTAATTAACTCGCCTAAAATGTCTATCTAGCACCAATGACACGACAGATATGACGTAACAGACGACAGTGGGGACACCCGAGTGAGCAACGCTGTTATCAGGAATCGGGTGCTAGGTAAGAATGGCAGATCAATAGATGAAGTAATGAAACTTCATCAGTTGAGGTGGTTGGTACATGTGTTGCGTATGCCTAACCACCGACTGCCTCGACGAGCTTTATTTTGTAGTGTAGTAGTAGGTTGGAAGAAAGTTAGGGGCGGCCAAACGAAAACATGGCAGAAATCCATGAAGTCATTGACGAGCGGACTTAGCCATGTCGGTAGTTGTCGACTACCTGGTTGGGGTCCGCGAGATGATAATAATCGATGGTTAGAGACCTTGAATGACATGGCTCAAAATCGTTCGCAATGGCGCCGGTGCATTTATTCTCTGTGTTCTCTCTAATCCTAATCTTCTGGGTTCTTCAACACCTCTAGTTTTGACTTTATAAACTTTTCTCACTGAATCATACTTCTTGAATAATATCTTCTAATCCTAACCTCTCCGATTACTTCTAATACCTTTACTACCTCTTCTACTATTGGATTTGAATTGACAATTACATCACTGTGCTGATGTGGTATGGCAACATGAACTGATGTACTTACGTACGAAGTTCTACGTTGCATCTGACTGACTGACTGACTGAACAGACGACAGTAACACTAGAAGACCATTATTTCAAAACTCAGTTTCCCATACTCGCTCGCCTCTGATAGACAGAGTGAAGAATAACTCAGCAAGGAAACAAGGTCTAATAATATAGTTCGGATATATGGATCACTCAAACAAAAATATACACATAACATCAACAGAATAACAGCGTTATAATACGGGCAAACTATGCAATAAATCGAAGAGAAGTTCGCAATTAAAAACAATAACTTCGGAAAGGCGCAAAACACAATAATAGTTTACACATGAAACAAAAGTTAACAGGTAAAGTGATACAAAAAAATATAAATTATCCAAATATGTATTGAATATCAAGAAGAATTCAAGCTATGAAATCTAGCAACTCACAAGAACATATGTAAACTCAAAAAAGTTCTACTTTGAAGCTACATGAGAAAACTTACGGTTCTAAATGTGAAGTAAATCTTCGCTGACAATTACCAAACTGTAATTCCCATAAACGAACTGTTTTATCAGTACTCCCTGTTATAATTAAACGACTGTCGGAGGAAATATCCAAACTAGTAACTGGAGCAGAATGACCATAAAGTGAATGTATTCGCTAATAAAAAAGTAATATCAAAGAAAAACTTTAGTGTCTACGGTAGTTTTCATCAGTTTTATTCAAGCAAAGAGCTACTATTTCGTCAAATAAACAGATCGAACAAAAAACAGTTCAATAAAGTGCAAAATGAAACTAGAACTTTACAGCAAAATAACCTACCTTAAAAGAATCAGTGAAAAATACGTCCACATGGAAATTCATCAAAGCAATGACCACCAGCCGATTATTTGGGGAAACAGCTAGACAACTAATCTGATCAGAAACAGATTTTGAAGGGCTATTATCAACAAGACAGAGATGTGGTTTTCTAAAAAAATAAGATGACGAAAGTATTCACTATAAATGATTTTATGTTTATATTAAAAATAAAAACTTTAATTGGCTAAACTGATGCATATTTATGACTGTTTCAGGTAATAAATTTACAGATATCAATAAAAAGTATTCTCGACTAATTTAAACGTTGCTGATTACCACAACAATTTGATTTCAAATAAACAAGTAGGTACTATGTGCAATCTCTATAACTGGCAGTAAGTCTCACTAAAATTGTTATATAAATAGTGTACTAAAAGCGAGTTTTACTTACCCATTATCAGGAGTTTTTAAACTAAAATCGTAGAACTTCACTTGTTTGTCAGACCCACCGGATATAACCTTTTTCTACAAACGAAGCGCAAAAAAAGATAATCAAGTACAATACAGTTAATATATCGTTAGGATACGATAGCATGTTGTAATATTTTCCGCTTCTTGAAATAGAAATAGTAATTGCCATTCTACAAAGCAGAATTAATGAGTTTGCAATAGCTGAAGGCATTTTAAAGGTGCTTTTAAAAGAAAGTAAGTTAATCGAAGAGATAATGACTATGAAAATGTAATATTAGTTACATCGGAAAAGTGTAAGCCTCATTGATAGTAAGTAACCTTAACTGATGGTGAAAAAATGAACTAGAGTAAAAACAGCTATAGTATATAATGCCTAAATTAAGAGAGGAGTGTAGAGGAAAGTATTAGTAATGAAATCCGAACTTTTTTAGTGATTAGTTTCTCATACGCTTTGCATAACTTGACTAGTCTGATTATGAGACTGACGGGCTGACCAACTACGCTACTAGGGATGACTATGGCTAGTATTCTAGACATAACCAGTAATATACATTTAAAACTATCACAAACGTTATCTAGGTACTAACAAGAGACAAAGATGAAGGTGGCTTCATTTCAAAGCGATGGAACATTCAATTTACTCAACTTTATGAAAGGTTATTCAAGAAGATTATTTGATCTTTAAAAGAGTTCTGTTCTATTAACAAACGCTTGGATAGATTAATAGTATCATTAGTCCTTACACAAGAAGTTTGGAGTTGTTTAATACATAAATTTGTATGTATATTGCACTTTACTTTCCGAATTTTAAATGAACATCAAAACAGACATAATTAAAACACATCTACCTTATCTCCGGTTACAGCAATACTTCGTACAGCACCAGTGTGAGCTTCATCGATAATCTGCACTACTAATTTCGAAGTCAGGTCGAATAAAATTAATTGACCGGTCTGCAAAAAAAACATTTCATCAGTTTTATCACCAACAAGTATTCGAAGTAATATTATTTGATGGAATAATTAGCAGAACTTCAAACAATACAATCCGTTTATTGTTGAATATATAAATATTAACTGAGTTGCCTAGTTACATACTGTACAGTCTATTGTATGGTACTAACGGCTTTGAATCTAATTCTGTTCCAGTAAGTTTGAATAGAATTAAATTAATTTGTGGTAATTACTTACATACTTACGCCTGTCAACCAACCAGTGTTCTCCAACCTACTCCGTCCTAGGCTTCCCTTTTCCAGTTCTCTCCGATTTTTGTTCATTTTCTTCATGTCTTTCTCTATCTCTCGGTGTAATGTGTTTCTTAACCTTCCTCTCATCCTTTGACCTTGAGGGTCCCAAATGAGGGCTTGTCTTGTGACGCAGTTGAGTGCTTTCCGCAATGTGTGTTCTATCCACTTCCAGAGCTTTCTCCTCATTTCCTCCTCCACTGGCATCTGGTTTGTTCTCTCCCACAGTAGGTTGTTGCTAATCATGTCTGGCCATCGGATCCGAAGCAACTTGCATAGACAACTGTTAATGAATACTTGTATCTTCTGGATGATGGCTTTCGTAGTTCTACAAGTTTCCGTCCCATATAGTAGAACTATTTTGACATTTTCGTTGAAAATTCCGACTTTGCAGTTGGTTGATAGTTGATTTGAGTTCCAGATGTTCTTCAATTGCAGAAATGCTGTCCTTGCTTTGCTGATCCGCGCCATTACATCTGCATCAGATCCACCCTGCTCGTCAATGATGCTGCCAAGATATGTAAGGGTGTTGACGTACTCCAAGGCATCTCCATCAAGCATGTTGTGTTGTATCGGAGAATATTGCTTTTATCTTTATGTATGTTGAGACCTGCTGCTGCTACACTGGTCGTCTTCTCTTGCATTTGTTGTTGTATGTGCGATAGAAGAGCCAGATAATCCGTGAAGTCCAGATCGTCCAGATTCATCCTAGCTGTCCGTTGGATACCGTGCTTCCCTCCAGATGTCGACGTCTTCAAAATCCAGTCGATCAGCAGGAGAAAGAGAAGAGGTGAGAGTAAACAACCTTGCCTCTGACATCGGTCTTCACTTCGAACGAGTATGTCAGCTGTCCTGTGTGCACGATTTTTCAGTTTAATCCATCATAGGAATCCCGTATGATGTTGACTATATTCTCAGGCACGCTGTAGTGTCGAAGCCTGCAGTGTTGTTCTGTTCATAGTACTAAATGCTTTCTCGTAGTCAACGAAGTTGATGTAGAGTGGTGAGTTTCATTCAATTGATTGTTCCACAATGATCCGTAATGTTGCGATTTGGTCTGTACACAATCGATCCTTACGTAATCCAGGCTGTTGATAAGGAATTTGAGCGTCTACGAAGTCTTTCATTCTGTTGAACAACACGCTGTTGAAGACTACCTGGTATTGAGAGAAGAGTGATTCCACTATAGTTCTCACACTTGCTGAGATCACCTTTCTCTGGTATTTTGATTAGGTATCCTTCTTCGCAGTCAGTTGGTACTTGTTCTTCATCTCAAATCTTGTTGAAGAGAACTGGACATATTCTTGCAGCTGCTGCCACGTCTGCTTTCATTGCCTATGATGGAAATTTGTCTGGTCCTGCGGCTTTGCCGCTCTTGATTTGTCTGATGGCCATACTGATCTCTTCAATTGTTGCTGGGCTAAAATCGATTAGGAGGTGCATAGATGCTGTCCCGATGTTGGGTGGGTTCGTCGGGGATGGTTGATTTAAGAGTTCTTTGAAGTGCTCTATTTACCTGTTTCGTTGTCCGTCAATCTTGTTGATTGCTCTGTCTTCCTCACTTCTAGCTGGTCGTCCTGATGATTTCCGGCGAGCTTGTTTTTGTGTAATACAATAGTCTCAATCTTCATTCTCTTGCAGCCTTTTCCGCCATCATTGCTAGATCTTCCACATATTTTCGTTTGTAGGATCTGATGCTCCTCTGTACTTGTCTGTTTGCTTCTGTGTATTTAGTTTGTGCCTTAACTTTCCCTGCTACTGTTCGGCTGATGTTGATTGCTGCCTTCTTGTTCCTCCTTTCTTCAATTTTTCCAAGAGTACCAATAGAGATCCATTCCTTTTGATGGTGCTTCTTGTGACCCAGGACCTCCTAACATGTTGAAGGGATTGGTCCCTTTCCAATTATTCTCCATGACTGTTTTCTCTCCATTGAGTATATCGTGCAAGGCCTAAAACCTATTGCTGAGGGCTGTCTTGAATTCGTTGAGCCTTTTAGTATCCCGAAGAAAGGCCGTATTAAACTTTTGTGATGTTGTTCGCCCCGTTATCCAGTGTTCCTTGAATTTTAGTTTCATTTTGGCAATCAGCAAATGGTGATCTAAGGCTGTATCGGCTCCTGTCTTGGTTTTCACGTCCTCCGTGGTCCTTCTGAACTTTTGAATGATACATATAAGTTCGATTTGATTCTTTGTTGTGATCCGGTGAAATCCATGTAGCTTTGTGTAGGCGTTTGTGCGGGAATGATGTGCCGCCGATGACCAGTTTGTTGAAAGCATATAGGTTCGCGAATCTCCCACCATTTTGGTTCCTTTCTCCCGGTCCATGTCGTCCCATGATGTCTTCATATCCAGTGTTGTCCATACCAACATTAGCATTTAGGTTTCCCATTAGAATGATTAAATCCTGTCGAAGATTGATATTTAACGTCGTCATTGTAGTCGTTGTAGGTGCATAGCATTTGATGACGTTCATTGAAATACCCTCCTTTATTTTGAAGGATGCTTTAATGATCCTGGATCCATGAGATTGCCATCCTATCACTACCTTTTTGCTTTTTTGTACAGCATCAGTGCAACTCCTTGTGTGTGTGAGGCATTTCCTTCTTCATGGATGGAGTATAACAGCAGCTCTGCTGCAGCTAGTCTCAGTTGTCCAACCTGAGTCCAATGCGTTTACCTGATTTCAAGCTTCTCCAGGTTGTATCGTTTTATCTGTGCAGCAGTTTGAAATGGTCTTTCGATCTCCCACAATGTTCGGACATTCCATGAACCCAAAAGAATGGTTGGTCTGGTTGTGAGAATGGGCATCGACCCCGTGACTTCCGAAGGAATTCGGCTTTCATCATGAGACGTCAGAATTCTTCTGAAAGAAGACCTTCTAACTCCCAGGGCAGAGTTAAAATGGTTTGAATTATGTTTTCTGGTTAGGGTTTTCTTAGCGAGTTAGTTTTTTTGTAGGAAGGGGTGGCCAACCCCCCTCTTTTGTCCGGGCTTGGGACCGGCAGTACCCCTAGAGGGGCTCCAGGCGGAGTGATGATGCAGATAAATATATCCCTAAATGATTACGCTGTTTTAAAAACAGTAAATGTAACATGTCACATTTACTTTATTGAGTAACTTTCTTGGGAGAATATATCATACAGTATTCAAAAGTATAGGGAATCCATTGCACTATGTTCTGAAGAACCGAAAAGCAATCATAACAAAATATCGTACACTTAAATGATTGCACTAAAACTAATTTGGACAGTCATCGCCACTATGTGTTCTAGGTTAAAATAGATTGTATGATATTACTGCTCAACAATAAGAACACTGATCAGTTTGACTTGCGATGACAATATCTTAAACAAAAAAGGAGTAATTATAAAGGACAATTATACAAGAGATACACTTTTGATGAAGAATACTTCAGTGCGACCAAAGTACCTCATATCCAATGACTACATGACGATCACCTGGAGCAAGTACCATTGAAGACGCCTTATTAGGTAATTGATTGCTTGAAGATGGTTCATCTGTATTATTAGGTTTGTTGTTCGGATGACTCTTCCATTCTAACGTAGCTAGACATGCTGTTGAGCGCCTAAATATAGTAAAAATGATGGTAAAAAGAAATGTATTGTAGTTTAAACCAATGAGAGAACTAAAAAGAGTAGTAATACAAAAGGTTAGACTCTTTCCGAATGTGATCCAAGACAGTTTGAGAATCATGTGAAAATAGTGTTGTCAACTTTTATTCCATGAAAATGATTGCTCAAGACGAAATGGTTTATCACCTTTTAGTTTGTATTTACTAGAAACACAGAAGACCCTTTGAATTTAAGGTCCCGGAAAATAGAACAAATGAAAAAGTCATTTCATACCACTATTTTTAAAGATTTTTTAAATGCAAAAGTACACTGAATTACAGTAATAAATATATGAAACTAATTTTGCAATTTTTCTCTGACTGTAAGTTTTAGATTTTTCTAACATTCCTCAGGATTGCATCCACTCGTCTCACTAGAGATTAAAAGCACGACTTTGAGGTCCTGCCGCGGACGCGCAATAAGACAGATAGACAGATACAACGCAGAACTTCGTACGTAAGTACATCAGTTCAGGTTGCCATACCACGTCAGCACAGAGACGCAACTGTCAGTTCAAATCCAAGAGTGATAGCAATAATAGAAGTATTAGCAGTAGTGGAGAAGATTAGGGAGCGAAGATATGAATCGAGAAGTATAATTCAGTAAGATAAATTTAGAAGGAGAAAGGTAGAGATTATGAGGAATGCAGAAGCTTAGAATGTCATAGAACACAGAGAGTGGATGCACCTGCGCCATTGCAAACGATTCTGAGCAATGTCGTTCAAGGTCTCTAACCATCGGTGACTATCGTCTCGCGGACCCAAACCAGATAGCCTACATCTACCAACATGACTCAGTCCAGTTCTCAATGAGTTCATGGATTTCTGCAATGTTTTAGTTTGGCCGCCCCTAGCTTTCTTCCAATTTACTCCTACATTGCAAAACATAGCTCGTCGCAGCAGTCGGTGGTTAGGCATACATAACGCGTCCAAACCACCTCAACTGATGAAGTTTCACTACTTCATCTATTGATTTGCCATCCTTACCTAGAACTCGTTTCCTAACGACAGCATTGCTTATACGGTTGTCCCAGGATATACGAGCAATGCTTCTGAGACATCATGATCGAAGACTAGTACCATACGGAAGTCCTCTACTCATTACGGCCAAGTCTCGCATCTGTACAGTAGGACGGGGCGAACTGCTGCACATTACACTTGTTCTTTGGTTAGCAAACGGATATTTCGCCCGCGCCATAGGTGACGCAGGTTGGCAAAAGCCAATCGAGCCTTCTGTATCGGCACTGATGAGACTACCAAGATACGTGAAGTAGGACAATGTCATCGGCATATTCTAAGTCGATAAGCGAGCCACCTGGTAGAAGGTCTACTCCTGAAAATTCAGACGAGGATAAGGTTATTTCTAGGAGCATGTCTATGATAAAATTAAACAAGAATGGAGAGAGTAGACATCCCTGAAGGACACCACTTGAAGCCAAGAATTCCGGTGACAGTTCGCCAAAAGCTCTCACTCGACCAATGGTGTTCGAGTAAAGAGCCTGTTTAACGTTAATGTACTTCTTTGGTACACCTTTCAGTGACAGACACTGCCACAGAACCTCACCATCCACTGAGTCAAATGCCGCTTTTAGGTCCAGCAAGACAACTATTGTAGGACGCCTAAATGAGTGTCTGTGTTCCAGGACCTGTCGTAGTGTGAAGACGTGGTCTATACAGCCACGTCCAGGTCGAAAACCAGACTGGTTTTCTCTAGTCTGCTCTTCACAAGCACTAGTAAGGCGTCTAAGTATAATCGAGGCTAACAATTTAGAAACTATATTAGTTAGACTTATTCCACTGTGATCGTCACAAGAAGACTTCTGTCCTTTCTTATAAATTGGGACAATCAGTGGTTGAGACCAGTCGGATGGGATTACGTCCAGTTCCCAGATTCTACCCAAGATCTCAGTCAACCTAGCTGCAAAAAATGGACCACCATTCTTAAATATCTCAGGGGTCAGTCTATCAGGACCTGCAGCTCGCCCTCGCTTCAGATTTCCTAACGCTTTCTCAACGTCATTAAGACTAGGGGGACTTACGTCGATTTGCCATTCAGGATGACTGGAGATCGTGGGTAACGGAAGAGTGGCTCGAGGCCAGTTGAACTGATCCCTTAAGTGTTCTGCCCATCGATCCAGTCTCCTGGATTAGGAATAAATAATAGTCCCATCATTTTCCGAGATAGTCTCACTTACATTAGGATTCCTAATACCAGTTTCCTTGATAAGTCGGAAAAGTTGTCTACTGTTGCCAATCGCCGCTGCCTTTTCCATCGCTTTTGCTTTCGCCACCCACCACTGTTCACGGTCGTTGCGCAGGCTTTTTATCAGTCTGCGCTTAAGCTGACTTCGTTCTTCAACATGTTCACAGCCAGGTGGGATGAGTTTTCGGGTATCCATCAGATCGGTGGATGCTACTGAGATCCACGGCTTCGTTCTAGCCTTATGGTTAACCTTGCTAGCAGATATCATTGCTGTTACCATAGTCTTTTTGATATCATTCCAACCTGACTCCGGATGCGAATCGCTTAAATGGTCGCCTAACTGTTTTTCTAGTTGTTCCTGAAATATATTCTTCGCCTTATTATCATTAAGTAAAACCCTAAGAGGCTTCCTTACGGTGTCTTTCCTACGCCCAGTAAGCTTCCAACAAATACGTGCTCGCACTAGGGCATTATCTGAATCTAAACATGTGCTCCAGAACGAGCGACTGTCCTCTATCAAACACCACCATCGGTGGCTTACGGCAATGTTATCTAGTTGGGTCCAGCGGTGAGACGACTTTGGAGGTCACCAGGTCAAATGATATTTTCCTTATGCCTGAAGTTAAGGTTTTTTAGGAATAGGCGGTCTTCTGAGCATACTTACAACAGACGGTCACCATTGTCTGTTCTCTGAGCCGCGACACCATAACATCCACCCAGGTGTCATTCATTTTCACTTAGTCTACCTACTTGTGCATTGAAGTCACCAGTCATTATTACTATATCAGAGCGCTTAGCTTTTTGGAGGAGATCCGAAAGCTTTCTGTAAAACCCATCTTTCACCCCATCTGAACTGCAGTCAGTGGGGGGAATAGGCAGATACGACGAAGAGGCAACGACGAGTGTCCCTATCTTTCCGAGCCCTTACTGTCCCGTTCAGTCGGACGGCGCACAAGCGACTATTTACAGGGATCCAGTCTAGGAGCGCTAGTTCTGCCCTACGACTCAATGCTACACCTACACCAACGAGACCTCGGGAAGCAGCATCAGGGCTACCGGATATAAGAAGAGTAAATCGGGCTGCTTCTTTGTTTTGACAAGGCGAAATCAGATTAATGACTTTACTAGGATCCTGTATGCGTGTTTCCGAGACGCAGCATATCGCACGCGCAATATCAAGATGTTAAGGAAGCGTTAGTTGGAAATCGTGAATAATGAGGTTTAGAGATATCAGGGATGAAAGCCATTACCTACAGCACTATATAACCATCACACTACGTTGCGAATCGATTGAGGTTGTGATTGTATCATTATATCATTTGTTTAGGGCTTCTAGCAACTAAGCCACTGCCACGAGACATGAACGTTTTGGGTCCAATCACTGGAGTGGTGGAGGGTGCACACTACTACGAAGTTTCATGCTAGAACGAAAAAGCTCTCCAATGTGACCTGCTTTTTGATAGTAATCCAAACGAGATCAATCTACCAAGAATACTACCAACAAAGTATTCGTTCTATCGTTCATTTCTTTGACAGTATGCAACTGATTTAAATTATCCACGGCATTGCTTAATAAAACAGTAGTATACTAATCAGCAGCATTCGATTCCACTATCAACTAAACAAGTAATTCAAAGTTATTTAGTTAGATTTATTTATCAGGTTTAAATAATTTATGGATATCTCAAATTCTAGATTGTAGTCGAGCATAAATTAGTATAATGCATATTGGTGTCACATTCGTATTATCGTACTTTCGATATTCATTACGAAAATCATGCTAAAAGCGATCTTTTCAAAGCATAGTATTTCTTCCGGGGGAAATTTATAAAACTAATCTGGATATGAAACGAATGAATATGCTATAAGAACTTGATTACATAGCAACGACTTTTCATGTATTTGTATTGAATTTTAGGCTAATTCCGTCCTTAAATTGTTTTCAGCCAAATAACAGGTTATAACGTATAAGGTAACCCATCACTACGTACAAGGTAAAGTTAGTTAATAACAATGATTCACGAGTCGATTTTTAACTTGGAACTAAGAAACTCATGTTCGACGCTAAACCCAAGTGCACTACTTTCACTATTAGATATATGATGATAGTCGCATTACACTGAGGACGTAACTGATAACAACTTCTATCAAACACCAACAATTGAACCCTATACTATTCCATTCAAACGTGCCTGTTATTAGATTCGTATTAAACTCCTAAGTTGAGAAGAGAGAAAATAAAGGACGTAGTTTAAGCGCAGTTGTTATGATATTTAAACAGAACCAGTTATCTTTTAGTCGAATAAGAGATTCGATGAATTTTGATTAAGTTATGACTTAATTCTAGGAAAATTATAAAAACTCAACACGTAAGATTTAGGAAAAATGACATTACAACTCATTTTGTACATACCTACTCCACAGTTTCGCTTCCGTCTTAGATAATGTAAAAACGCCAAGGTTATCACTAGTAAAACTGCAAGCGATTATAGGACTTCTATGCCCAAAAATAGAAACGGTATTTAATAACCGGACATTTGGACATTTCTTATTGGAAGTTAGCGTAGGTTGTAGGGTTTGTAATTTAAATGGAGATATAGGGACTACCAGCTGCAGTTCTTCTAACATATTATTTTTGAGAGAGCAGATAATCTGTTTAAAAGCAAGTTAAAAAATAGAGAAGAAGAAGAAGAAACATTAACAATGCACGGATGTTACATGAAGTCTAATGAAAAAAAATTTACATACACGAATAAGATGTTTCTGGGATTCATGTTCATTGATTAAACGCGGCGCCAAAATGTCACAACTACTAGGCTTCGCTGATAGAGTAATTCTCAAGATAGGACGTAATTCATCTTCTGCATCTAGGATCACACTAGACGGATCCAAGCCCTTTCTAAAAATGAATGTAATGAAAGACGAATTTAGCTAATAGCCCACTAGCGTTAGGGTATTTTAAGAAAACAATTATTTAAAAAGACCTTTAATATTGTATATGAAGAAGTTTTCATATGGTGACTGGTCATTTTTGTGCGAAGTTTATCTACAAGATTAACTGTTTAATTCATGACTTCATAAAGTAAAAATCTTACACGTTAGAAGCCAATTGTTAATTGACCGAGCGTTTCGGAGAAAAAGAAACGTATAACAAGATGATTTATACATGCTGTTTACTATAAGAGTAGTATTGTAAGTTAGTTGGGAAATAACCTTGAAATCTATACAGAGCTACATGTCTCATTCTAATGAGAGCAGTCACATGATGTTACAAGCGACAAGAACTTATAAACGGTTGCATGGTTAGTGTTTCTTGACAAAACTAATCATAAGTTGTAAAGTAACACGGTGAATTTCGTTGAAAACTTTTTTCAAAATTATAGTCTCTGTAAATTTGACTGCCTAACTTTTAAGAAATGGACTTATTTGTTAGAAATTAATTGTAGGTGTTAAGTGTGGTTTAAAATTAATTAGTAGCCAACTTATTTAAATTTACGACTAAGTAGTGCAGAAGTTATACAAGTATTAATACTGGAATATATCACACTAGTTACTCAAGACAACAACAATGGTTAAGGCAAACAATAACCGAAATTGGTTTGAGAATCATTAGTATTGGAAATTCCTTGTGATCAGGTGATAATGTGAACGAAATATAAATTTCGCTTAAGCTTATATATATATTCCACTTAACTCACATTAGTGAATAGCTGACTAAAGCAAGTTATTTACAAGAATGACTTCTGTATACGCATACTTCAATAATAATCTACATAGGTATGAAACAGTACAGAATGTTACAACTTAAATGTGCACGAAGCTATGCTTGAATATGGAAATCGATATTGAAAAATCCCCTAAAAGCATAAAGGACTAATGTCATCTAGAGCTTTAGGTATCTGTATGAGGATAAGAATTCCAAAAAATGCCAAGTCATGTATACGAAAACAATGTGACTACTACTAGACTGAATATTCATTTAATGCAGTTGTTCTGAACTTATTCGAATTATTACTATTGATAATATTATTATTAGTGAAAGGGTTTACGAAATGAAATGAATAGGAGAGGATCTCAGTGAAACCCATATAATAGTATGTGATAGAATTTTGTTCACACGGTATCCAATAAGTGGTATATTTTGTTTGATACGTTTGGCAAGACAGCAGTTGCAGTTGAAATTAACTTACGTTTTAGCTTTCTTGGTCTTTTTACGTAACCTTTTGGCTTTAGCTTCTTCGTCCAAGAGTCGAAATACTTCCACACTTCGATCGAAAGACTAGAAATGAAAATTAAGTAAAATGGATAAGTGCTTTAGTTTAGATTTCTCCAAAAAAACTGGAGACAAAAATCTAGAAATAAGGCATCCACGAAAACAAGCAGGAAAATATGCATTTTCAACATCAGTATTCTTTTGTATATTTCGTCAGTCACCCGTAATAAGATCTCCAGTTTAAGATCAAATGAACCCTAAATACACTTGGGATACTCATCCTTCAAACATTCGACCACACGTTTGCGGTCAACTATACTTCAGCTTGCATAGCTCAGCAGTATCATCAGCCCCTAATCAAAGTCTAATCTCGTTTCACCTAGTTACAACAAAGTTTGTTTAGAAGCAACAAGTTTGCTTCCAATACGAATTTTAAGCGGAAAATTGAGGTAAGTTCAGGTATTTGTGTACGTATTATAGACTGTTGAAGTAAGGTCTTATAATATTCTTTTGACAACTTTTTACCTCAGGTTAGTTTTAAAGTTTTAGAACTTCAGCCCTTGTAACTCACAATAAAATGTAGGAAAAAATTATGAATCTTTTCCTGAATATGGAATCACTAAAACTGTAGCGTTAAAATGAGCAGAAATCCCGATACTAAGTAAATATCAAGATTTTCACAAAATCATACCTGACATAATAAGTAGGTCCCAGTAGGATCAAAAACCAAACAATGAACTCGGCGAACACCTACACGTTGAACACAACCCAAAAATTGTACAGCGATTTGAGACTGAAGTTCACTTAAGGGGTTTACTATTTCATCAGTGGTTGAAGTACTTTTATTGATATGTGTCACAGGTAAATTATTTTCACCCACCTGAAACAAACAGGAGCGAACTGGTTTATAAAATCATAAAATGTTAACTTAAATAATAACTTTAACGAAAATTTTCTAGACCAAAAGCTTTCGAAAATCTTCCTCCAAAATTACGGATCCTAACTTAATCATAATACATATTGGGCTTAGATGAACAAAATAATCTTAATTTTATCCCTTGATAGCTTTGACAGTAAATGTTTTGTCTCAGTACTATAACAGAAATACAAAAACATTAAACTTCCATAAGATGATCTTAATGTATGAGGATCTATACTGTTAGTGAATTTGAAATTACCTAACTGGATATACACGTTAGTTGCAAACATGACTACTAAATTAATTCTTATCAACCAGAAAAATGCGTCTAATTGATTGAACAAAAATGTACCACACCTACATAATTTATTTGCCAAACTCTCAGGTTTTGGTCATTAGTTCCACTAACAAGTAATTCACCACAACGAGTGAGTGCGAAATCCCACACTGGTCCTGGATGTCCTGTCAAAGTAGCAAAGCAATGTTGAGTTTTCAGATCCCAAAATTTTATAAAACCGTCCTGTGCGCTTGAAAATAGACGAAAAACAAACTGTTGAAGGAAATACACGAATTCAAAAACATTAATACAGGAAAAATGTGTAAAGTATCTACATAACTCACGACTACGTATGATTTGAAAACTTCTACTACCTGTACTACTATGGGATTTAAATTGACAATTGCTTCTCTGTGCAAATATGGAGTGGCAACTTGAACTGATGTACGTACGTACCAAATTCTGCATTGCAGCTGACCGACCGATGGTTTGAAAACAAGTTACTTAGTTACACTTTTAGTCATTTGTGACTTCCAGAATTACAACCAACATTTTAAGGAAACATGGTTGGAAATGTCAAGTGATGATCAGTAATGACGCCGGACGATTGTTGAACATTGTCACGAAATGACAAAGATATGAAAATTTGATCAACTGATTTCATATCAAGTAACTTAATACGCTAGCCCCCCAAGTCTTAGGTAATAGGGTTTGACAGTACTTTAGATCAGAACCAAAAGATTAGGAATGTTACCGTCGATTAACAGCCCATAAATTTGGTATCTGATTATTCCATTTACGTTGATGAATCGGTAGAAATCCTTAACCATTACAAATTTTGACACAATACCATTGAGAAATCTTATAAGTGAGCAATGAAAGACACGTTTTTCATAAACCAAAGCACGTGTGAAAATACATATATTTCTCTCATATAAATACCTTGATATTAATAATTTCCTTTCAGCCATTATTTTTAGTTTGGTGATGATACCATGGTGCCCTTTCATTCTAGTACCAGATCCAGAAACAATGTCGAAAACATTTATTTCAGAATCCTAAAAAATAACAACAAAGTAACAATAATTACCGCGGCGCAGACAAGCAAATCATTTTGTAGGTCCATAGATGTGACTCGTGAACGGCCAGCACGGAAATGGGCCTCAATATCACCAGTATTCATATTGAAGATATTAACAAGTCCATCAGAATAACCAATAGCCACTCGAGGATCCAGAGATGAAACTTCAGACGCCCTGAGACAAGAAATAGTATGGCACCCAGTCCCTCTTGCAAAAGTATGAACCTGCCAGCATAAAAATAATTTTTGCGAAAAACTACACAAGTACTTTTTCAGATGTCCGTGGCTTCCAAATAACTGCTGATTCACCGGCTCCACACAGACAAAGTTCACCTGTTTTGGAGCCTTTACTGGGAACATAGCTGACTTTTGTTAAATCGCTAGCGATTATTCCAAACGAAGCCTTTGGATTATATTTCTGGTAAGTGTGAGTGACCTTCATGGGTAGCGTAGCAAGAAGAAAGGGTGCCAATTCTTACCCTGAAGTAGTACTGCCAACATAAAATATCTAGTATTTCGACAGCAGGCTAGCGTTTTCCGAATCTTTTACTTTTACTCAATTCACATCATTTAATGAAATATTCAGGTCTTTAATGGCTTTCTATGATGGATATTCTACTAAGTCGATTGCAGTAATTTTAGTCAGTCGGTTTATGATTTGTGAGTTCATGTATCTTGAAATTGGAATAAGTGCCTTATACACAAGTCATTAAACCTTCTAAAAATCGTCCGAGGAATATGAAATAATTCATTACTCAGACAATATAAATAGGCATAAGTGCAGCAATAAAAGGCTTATAAGCGTTAGAAAAGGTAAACAGAGAAGTAGGTTAATGGAATGTGGTGACAATAATAGTATATCAGTTATGGGATGGACACTGAGTCTTATTGGTTCAAGAGGAAGACAGTAATCCACTACTGATTATGTGGTTTACGAGCCTCTTTTGAGTTCGTCTCGGCTAGATAAGGTGTAACGATTAATCCTTCCAAAACGTTAATGAACGGCAAATAGACTGACATATTTTATCTTGAAATTTTCACGGATATTTAGGCCTTGACGTTGCTTCTGTCTATATAACCTTTCTAGCAATGAATACGGAATTCAGTTAATCCAGAAGTCAAAAATGAAGGTAACTGAAGGTATATTCGAAAGATAATAGGCAGGTCGAGATGTGAGTAGTACATGCTGGCTAGCTTTTGCGAGATTGTCTGGCTGTAAATGATTAGTCATCCCCCATTACACTGAGTTAGCTAGCTTCCTCCACTTCAATTCAGTTTGCCTTAGCGCTTCATATTTCCATGTCTGTCGGCTTAAATTATTGCATGAAAAATTCATCCGCAAGATCGTATTTTGCTTCTTATTGCAGTCATGGTACAAAACAGGCTAGCCTAAACACCATATAGGAAAATTAACAAGATGATTTATTTCATCACATACTCGACTGTTCATCCAAACTGGAGTCAAGTCATAGGCCACTAAATTCTTTTAAAGTTGAATAAGAATGGACGAATATCATTCGAGGTAATTAAATCCGATTACCTTTAACTAGACCAGTAGCGTTCGAGTAGAGAGCCTGCATAAGGTTAATGTAATTGTTTAGAACTGCTTTCAGTGACAGACATTGCAAAGAACCTCAAATTCAACAGCTTAAAACGACTAGGAATACAACTATTGTCGAACGTCTGTATGTGTCTGCGTTCTAGGACTTGTCGAAGTAAGGATGTATAGTCTTTACCCTTACGTACAGGTCTGAAACAGTCCTGATTTTCTCGAGTTTGCTCTTCAGGAGCACTAGTTAGGCATCAGAGTGTTACTATAGTTAATATTAAGTTACTATCTTAGTTGAACTGATTCCTGTGTGGTCGTCACGAGAAGACCTTTCTCCTGTCTTACAAATCGTGAAGATCAGTGGTTGAGACCAGTTGGATCGGATAACGTCCACTCTCCAGATTCTCCCTATGATCTCAGTCGATCTCGCTGTTAAAATCAATCACCATCCTTAAAGATTTCATGGACGAACTTATTAGGGTTCGCTGCTCTCCCTTACCTTCGATCACCAAAAGCCTTTCAGCGTCAGAGGACATACATCAACTTGACTGGAGATGGTGGGTAACCGAAATGTAGCTCAGGGCCAGTTGAACTGCTTTCTCAAGTTTTCTGCCCATCAATCATATCTTCTGGATTGAGAATCCCATCTTTTTCCAAGAGAGTTTCACCAGCGGGTGGATTTCTGACACTGGTTTGCTTGATGCATCTGTATAGATCAGTACTCCTTCAATAGCTGTTCGTTTATCAGGAAAGGCATCACTTACTAAATGGTTGCCTGACTATTTTTCTGTTTGGTCATGAAATACATTCATAGCTTAGCTATCATTAAATATAACCCCATGAGATTACCTTGGTTCCTTTTTCATACGTTTAGAAAGACGTAGAGAAATACGTGAAAGTACAAGAGCATGATCTGGATTGAGCAGCAGTACTCTATCGAGCCTCTCCGTTGATGGCTGATAGCACTGTGATCTAGTTTGTTGGTCTCCATGACAAAAGGTGTTTTCCATTGCGCTTGGAGTTAGTGTTTGCCAGAAATAGGCGGTTCACTGAGTAAAGATGCAACAGACGGTTGCCATTATCTGTTCTGTGAGCCGCAACACTATAAGATCCACCCAGATGTCTTTACTTTCCGCCTAATCTACTTACTTGAGAATTAAATTCACCAGTCTTAATTACTATATTGGTGTGCGTGACTTTTTGAAGGAGGTCCGAAAGCTGTCTGTGTAATTCATATTTTTCCTCATCTGAACTGCAATCAGTGGGAGCTTATTCAGAGACAACGAAGAGGTGTCCTTATCTTTTCGAGCCCTAACTCTTCTGTCCAGCTGAAATCCAGTATAAGACAATTAGTTCTGCTTTAAAACTCACTGCTATGGTTACACTGTCGAGGCCGCAGGATGTGGTGGGGCTTCCACATACATGTAAAATGAATCGAGACAGTTCCTTATATTTACGAGTCAAACAACTGATTCTACTTGGACCCTGTAAGCGTGTTTTAAAGCAGCAGCACATATCGGTAGTGCGAGATTTTAGAGTCCTATTTTTAGGAAGTCTGTTGTCCTATATGGCACCAGGTCGAACATTGAGTGCTCTAACATATAGCTCAGAGTGGGTTCTGCGGAAACCAGGAATAATACTTCGTGTACTTGGATAGCAAGCATTAGCCATGAGCAGTTAAAAAGAATAGGAGAAGGATTGTTCTGGAGATAGGATAGTTAATCAAAGATTTTGAAACGATTTGATTGTTGTTGCGCTTATGAGGATGGATGTAGCTCCCCGTCCCAGTTGTGTTTCTTGGAGATCTTGAGAAAGGAGTTGGGTTAGCGCTGGTCTTCTTAACTCGAGAGAGTAACCGCAGAGCCCAAGGGTCAACTGCTTGGGGTCGGTCTGGCATGGCTTTTAATGGATTCATTTTAAGGTGTTACATCTACTAATAAAAGGGCTTTATAGCCGCAGAAGGAATTCCGTGTGATAAGGTCAGTAGTAGCATTTTCAGGGTCGACTTTTTCTAACCCTTTTCTTCCCTGTGACCAGGCAGCACCGATGCATATACTGATTGTTCGAAAGAAATACCTTACTTCTGTCACACATTTCCACAGTTATTATTATAACGACGTCATCCTGAGACCTTAAGTTGCTGCTTCTAGTCTTATTGATCTACAATTAACCTACCTGGTATGGTAGAACCTAAAGAAACATACGTCCCAGCAAATATGTAGCGACGTTGGATCATCATGATAGGCAACCTCGTCCACCAAGTCAAGGTAGAATAACGAGTTGAGACTATATGGTGCCAATGGCCAAGTTAAATCCGTCCATAGGCGGAACGTGAAGGCCAGTTGTGATTGTAGCTAAGATACATTCGTAGGAGATCTCGTGGTATCGACGTAATACCAAGATCAGGCCAAAAGTTATGGACGCGACTACCGAGAACGTGAGCAAGCTCAAGGTCACGGAAAGAAGAAGCTCAGTGTTTCTGGTAGAGATGCAGTAAAACTATCACTGGTACAATTGGTTATGGTTATGTTCCAATCACACCAATCGCGTTTTCTCCTTAAAAGTATACCACTGCAGGAGCTCCTTTATAGAAAGAGGTTACACTTTCGATATGTCCTGGCTTCGATCGGGGAACTGATCGGCAAACGTGCGATTGTAGGGCGGAAGTGTTGATGAAGAGAAAACGATCGATGATATTCTAGTGTTCACCACATTGAGCCAAGAAACCAGAACTGAACATATGTATACCAGAAGTATTCGTAACCGAAACATCCACCGACTGTGTGGTTAAGAGCGTCGGTGATCAGACCAGCTACCTCCAAGGATAGGTGAAGTCGACGGTACCTACAAGGCGATGGTCTGAGGATAAAAAAAAATCAAAGGAAAAGAGAAAGGTGTATCATACATGTAGTATGAGGATAAAGTCCAATACCGTATCCATCGTTGATTGAGAGATTAGTCGCGAGAACGTACAGGTAGGCAAACTCGGCGACCTGAACGTGAGACGTTGACATTAAGAGCATTGCTTCGCCCGCATACGGACATCTTTATTTATGGACGACCAGTCGTATCGTGCAGCGATGAGGCGTAATGGGGCTGGGATAGCTGGATGAGACAACCCGTGAAGGGCATCAAAGACTAGACGACGATAATCAAAGGGTACAAAGGATTGAGGAAAACCAGTGGAATTATCACACAGGATAGTAACTAAGCTAGTAGATAGGGGTTCTTCCTGGCACTAAAGGGATGCAGAAAGTTATGTTTCTGTACAGGAGAGATCACTTGCTTGGACAGCTGATAGAATGGAGATAAAGCACCAGTAAAGTAAATGCACTGACTTGGATACGTGACATAGCATCAGCAACATAGTCTGACTCGCCTATAATATGACAAAAGTCTGTGGTGAACTGAGAGATATAGTCCAAATGTCCGTTTTGTCGTGGTAGGTAGTGATCAGACTTGATACACAGAGCATACTTTAGAGGCTTACAGTCGGTGAATAAGATGAACTCTCAACCTTCTACTGCATGATGGAAATGTTTGAAGGCACAGGAGGTTGCCAGCCATTCTCGACTAAAAACTCTATATCTCGTCTCCGTGGGAGTGAGGCGTCGTGAATAAATTCGAGAGGTTGCCAACTACTGGACATGTTCTGTCGCATAACGGCTCCTATAGCGAAATACGATGATGATGAGTCAGGATGAGGGAGGATCGTGGCTTGAGGTAAAGCCGTTTTGATCTCCGAAAATGCAGTAAGCGCGGCACAATTCAATTCTGAATTGCGTGGATTACCGCGAAGTAAGTCGGTTAATGGCCATAACCTTTCTGATGCGTGTAGGACGAAACGTCGGTAGAAGTTAACCAAACCAAGAAAAGCCTTCAGTTCCTTGAGTAAGAACGGTAAAGTGCACTCCTTGATTGTGCGTACTTTGTCCTCAAAGGTTAAATAACCTCTTGCTTATTATTGTGACCTAAGAAATTCATTGCCCGTTTGCCAACTTTACACTTGTTCGGGTTGACTTTTATTCCGTTATCCGAAAGATGCTGAAATTTGAGTGTTAGATGCTGTAAATGTTCATCTACATTAATGATACCACTGGCAGGTCATCAATAAAGACGTGAACAAAATATAAGTCTCATACTATGCTAATGATAAATCTTTGGAAAGCTTGGGCATTCCGTAATCCAAATTGCATTAGTAGGAACCCATAAGGACCAAAAGGAGTTGCGACAGCAGTTTTCTCGATATCTTCAAGAGCGACTGTGATCTGATGATATGCTCGCACCAGATCAAGCTTAGAAAGAATAGTCTTGCCCTTGAATGATGCATTGGTGTCATATGTGTGGGTGATCGGATAGCTTGCAAAACGTGTAGCTACGTTCGATGCTCGGTAGTCGCCACATGGGTGCCAACTAAACCCTTTCTTTTTGCGAGACATGTAGAGAGGTGAGGCGCAGAGACTGTGAGAAGGACGAATAATACCAGTAGCTAGTAAACTGGCAAACTCACGTCTATCGAAAGCTTATTTGTCCGGTGCCAGTCACCAAGGATAAGCCGTAACTAGTGGTCCGCGGGTGACGATTTGGTATACCACACGATTAGTCACCGAAGGAATCTCATCGAGACGTTTAGTTAGTTGGGGGAATTTTTAGAATAAAACGTGTTATATCTCGTCACGCAAATGAAAAATACCTGTGATTCGATACGCGTTTTTCTGAGCTTTGAAGCCCATGAATTTACTGTTCGACGAAGCATCGATCAGCTGCAGCCTACGTGAATTGCATAGCAGTTCATAGTGCTGTAGGAGATCGATGCCGAGTATAGCTGCGGAAACATCGGAAATGTTGAACGTCCACAGATACTGTCGTCGGTTGCTCAGGTTGACCATAAGCTGTGGTGTACCATAATTAGGAAGGACTGAGCCATTCGCATCGCTTAGTCGAAGCGTCGTTGCTGTTACCGATTGGTAAGACAGAAAGTTGGGCACCTGTGTCCACTAAATACCTGGTAGTAGTGTGAAAATCGTGTACATAAAATAAGCTGCCAACCTGAGGTGAGAGGCCGGCGAAAACGGCCGCAGTTGCCCACCGGCATGGGAGTTTCCCGCTTTGTAAGAGCAGGGGGCTCGACAATGGCGGGCACCGGACCCCAAGGTACGGTGGAACAAGCAAAAACCAGTACTCAATTCTACAGCCACTCTTTGGCGTGGCTACAAATTTACCACCATCTCAACGTCAGTGATGGAACGTGAATGAATTCATTTAGTGAATCAGAGACATTCTATATTAGTGAGTCATTTTTATGAGAACACAAATGGTCATAGTCTTGTTTTAGATTTCAACTATTAGAAAATTTTTTGTATCTAAAATGACATCGTACAATATACTTAAATGTTACTGTTTTATTTATTTGAACTATGAAAGGCCGTATATTTCTTGCTGAGCTTAGTTATAGTAATGTTTATTTTCTCATAAAATTTGTCGAAAGTTTGAACGTATATCTATGGTTTAGATCAGTTGAACAGAATAGAAGTAACAGTGTACTGACAACAAAAATAATGCTTTAAAGATTTATGTTGACTCCACTGTTTTGATGTACTAAATAAAATGCCGATTCAGTTACAGATGTTTTTCAGCACCAGATCCTAGGCTTTGTGAGTTCTGATATGTGCCAATTATCCCTGTCAATTTTCAAAACCTATTTGTCATGAAAACTGCCTCGTTGACTGGAAAATTTTCGAGGTGTAGTCTTATTGTGAACTGAATTCACAAAGCAAATAGGTATGAGGATAGACTTTAGATAAATGGCGCTGCCCAAAAATATGTAACCGGCAACCATGTTGGCTACTCAGAACCAGACGAAATGCTCATTGAGATAATCAAATATGGACAGATACGCACCCTTCGTTAGTTCCGATTGTATCTGACATTTTACATAAACGTGCTAAAACACATACATCAGAAGGATGGAGAAAAAATGTTTGTCTATTTTGCTGAACAGATATTGAGACCAAAAGGGCATGAGATCATCAACAATACAATCACTCGTTATTTGCTCGATTGTGGGCACAGTAGTAAAGTTTCGAATTTCTTTCAGAATAACAGACAAAGGAATTCAAAATCATAGATGAGAAATGCATAAAATTTAATCTTTCCATAGCTAACATAATATTAAATTTTTAAAGTTGACAAATTTTATTACGCAACGGATATAACATTTCACAAACGATTCCAATTCATCGTGATGATCTGGTGCACTCACTTCGAAAAGATAGCGCGACCAATCATTTTTATTTTTGTCTATCTTTTCTTACTACTATTTACCATAGTAAGTAATAAGTCACAAGCAGGTTATAATCATTGATCAGACTTAGATCTACAACTTTCCACTGTCTTTTCATTTATTGAAGGGACAGCACTATTGAGGTGACATGACATCTTTTAGGTCAATAGACAATAAAGAGAGTTTTAACTTACATAGCATTTTAAGTATACTCCGAAACTCCATCTGATCTAGTCCAGCTTAATGAACACGTATGAAATTAGCTCTTCATTGCTTCCAAAAACTGTTTCAGATGGTTGACTAGCAAACCCACAATAGTTTTTGTTGATAATCTTAGAAAATATCATGTATAAAATTTTCCTTAATGAGTAGAAGAAGAGATAAACATTACCTTAGTGAGAATATCATAAATTCATCTCATTAGGTTCCTCTAATTTTCAGCATCACTTAGTATTTTTAATTTTGTGAAACATTACAGGCTGTATGGGTTCGAAGAGAACTTAACAAATAAAATGAAGTAATTACATTCTAGTCAGACCTTTTTCATTACTCTTTCAAGATTAGAGAAAATTTTCTTTAAAATCTCTTTCCCCTAACTGTTATCCAAGTAAATTTCTCTATCCTTATATAAACAATTTAAACTGTTTGTTATTAATAACGAATAATAAAATCGGTTTAAATCACGTGGATTTATTGTTTTTCCACAGAAGTAATTTTGTTTTTGGAAAAATGTCGTCTATGCTTAAATAGAATTTTCACTTCTAGTACCAAAACTAACTGCATTTATTTTAATCTCTATGGATTTATCATTAGCTTTTTAATTAAAAGAAAATTTAGAAAATGAATAAAGCATACGGATATATATATATATATATATATATATATATATATATATATTCCTTTAAAAATGGGATTGGTCTAGAAAAGAAATATGAACGAATGTTAGACATTTTAGAAAAAAATGAAAATGCAAAACCATCTATGCAGCACTGTTTTACATATTTACATACATTTCTCATCATAGTTTTAAAATTATTTACGAATATCGACAGAGGGATTTGAGGCACTTGAATTATTCTAATGTTTAAGGATAAAATGTGGTATTTAAAATTTCCAATGAATAGTTTTTGTAAATTTTTTTGAAAAAGTCATGAACAAGTTGCAGAAGCTAGTTAAAATTATTCAACGAAATTTTTGCCAAAATATGTAACTGACTGCCTTATGAGTTTTCAAAGTATTTTGAAAAATACCATTAATTCATTTCGTTAATGATTGAGCAAAACTGATGACTGACATGCATTTTCTTGTCATTAAATTCCGCTTGGTTGAAACAGATAAGATATCAAGCTAAGAAATTCAGTCCAGTATCTAATATACATTGTGCAGATATAAATATCTTTGAAACTATATCAATCATAAGTTCTATTTCAGAGCATTTATAAAATATGTTCAGTAGTTCATAAAATTTATATTTGTTCAAGTGACATAATATTAAAGACAAAGTGATTTAAGAATTTCGGGTGATAATTTTTTAAAAAAATTACTCGAAGCCTCATTAATAAAACATGCAGCTTGGACATTATGCTACGGAATAAATCTTCCCAACGAGTCTAAAAACCCACTTCATCGTAGCAAATTACAATATACATGTGACTGAACCAGTAATCTTAACTAAAACTATCTTCTTGGTCTTACAATTCAATCGAGTCCTTTAGCAATCACATGGTGTATAAACATTCATTTTCATGCACGAAAAATTTTTATGACAACAACAACAACACTTGTGCTACAATAGTTTGTGAAATGACGAAACAATGTTTTTATTTGGAAGTAAGCTTCTTTAAATAATCAACAAAGTTAACATTTTTTCATTTGACTAAGTATCATTACTACATCGTTCTAAAGACACTTGAATTGAGTATAAATTATTTTTGATAAATGATGGAGATTCTATGTTGAACAATATGTTTGTGAACAGTTATGAAGATTCTTCATGCGCATTTAACAATCGGATATCAGTGAGTATCTTTAGCAAAAAGCCTCTAGGCACAGAACAAGGGGATGGTAAATTTACAAAACTCACTCAGTACACTGTGATATTTGCTTAGAAAACTTGATTAGTATCGCAGACTCTTTAGTAAACTGTCAGTTTTCATTGAATTATTGAGAAGTTAAGCGTTAGTAAATAGTGAATGCTTCCATGATACTTTGACATAAAATGTTTGAAGAAATTTAGCTCAAATTATTTTAATAAAATAACGAATCAACATAAACCAGACGAAAACAAATATATCACATGTTAGGGAAAGATTTAATTGTATCGAAATGGAGTTTACTACTGAGCTTAATTTATTGTATATATATAGCTAACGCCTATTTAGATAGCCTAATAATTATGAAAATAGTAACAATTTCTAAGTCACAAACTGAAAATACTTTTTAATATCAAAAATGTATAAATTTGAATAACAGTGTTAGTTTGTAACTGGATTAAAAAGATATATAAAAATTCTTGACAATTAATTAAAAATTCTCCATTCAACAAAACACAATCCCATTCTTCTTTCGCTCAAATGAGAAAAAAAACCACTGAACGCACATGCAATGGAAACTGGCTTACAACATGTTTTGTTTAGCTATAACTTGTCACTTGTTACAAAATGATTGAATATACACATATCACACTGAACTGTGAATCAATGATGCATGAATAAAATCATCTTCACAATATCATCACCATTCGAAATGATTCCAGTGAATGTGAATTAATTGGTATGATTGTTCAGGCAATCAAAAATGTGTTTTTAGTTTCAGTACACAATAATATTTACTTTTATGATTGTTTTCTCATATTATATCACGTATTGATATCATATAATGTATATCAGAATGGTGAAAACATTTTGTACACTTTTATTCTGTTGTGAAATGACCTGTGATATAGTATTTGAAGTTAGATTTGTAAGTTTATACGTGAGCAAAATTTTGAAGTAGTAACACCGTAAATGATTTTGTATGAATCATCCAGAATATACTGAGTACTGAGATTTCTAGCTTAATGTTGTTAAAAGCCATCGAACAAAAGGCATAACATCCCCAATTGTATGTGGCAAAAATTTTAAGTCATACACTGAAACCACTGTTTAAGAGATAAATCATGAATAACTCCACCAAATGTTTGAAATTATTGCTAATTATAACAAAGAAACTAAAAATAGGATTATTTGATACCTTCTAATTAACCTAAATAAAACCACCAGAGTAGTTTATTTCACTATTTCCCTCACGTATAAACTTACAAATCTAACTTCAAATACTATATCACAGGTCATTTCACAACAGAATAAAAGTGTACAAAATGTTTTCACCATTCTGATATACATTATATGATATCAATACGTGATATAATATGAGAAAACAATCATAAAAGTAAATATTATTGTGTACTGAAACTAAAAACACATTTTTGATTGCCTGAACAATCATACCAATTAATTCACATTCACTGGAATCATTTCGAATGGTGATGATATTGTGAAGATGATTTTATTCATGCATCATTGATTCACAGTTCAGTGTGATATGTGTATATTCAATCATTTTGTAACAAGTGACAAGTTATAGCTAAACAAAACATGTTGTAAGCCAGTTTCCATTGCATGTGCGTTCAGTGGTTTTTTTTCTCATTTGAGCGAAAGAAGAATGGGATTGTGTTTTGTTGAATGGAGAATTTTTAATTAATTGTCAAGAATTGAATTTTTGAAAATTTATTTTTTGTTTATACTGAATTTATTTTCTATCGATTCACGTTTACCTTAACGATTGTTTTACGTTTATGAATCGCTCTGATAATTTTGTTTCAATGTGTTTCTTATCTGTTTCTGTCAGTGGAAACAAAACTATAGGAAAATGCATTTCATAAGAAGGAAGTTTACAAAATTCGAAAAAATGACAAATCAACAGTAACTTTGTCAGATGAATGTTGCAATAATTAGGCACAAAATTTCTCCCTTTTTTCACGTCAGTTGTTGTTGATAAATCCATTGTTAAATTAATTTGAAATGTTCCATAACCAGAAATGTACGATCAATAATCATATAAATTATTTTCTTTCGTCTGTTATTAATCAAATGTAGTTTAGTGTTGCTCTAAGTTCTTTGTTTGTTTAAGAATTCCGTGTTCTCTTCGCACGGATCTTTAAATTAATTTAGAAACTTATGAATTTCAGAATTACAGGAAATCGATTTTTATTTCATTTGTAATCTCTGTAATCGGATATATTTTGGATACTCTACCTGTTGTCCATACATTTTTTACAAGTCAGATGTCAATAACATATGAAGTATGCAACACATATGTTAGTCTCATATGTACTTTTTAATAAGTAGACGACTGTTCGTTTAGTTTTCTCGCATGATGTTTCATATGAATATTTTCACGTGAATATTTTGTATGACATTGAGTACTATAGAAATTATTCTGAATCAGTTGGATTATTCATTTGAAAGAAAATAAGATAAGGAAGTTATGAGGAATATTTACTTCCTATTCAGTGATTAACAGTTAAGCGTTTAACAGTAATCTGCATTGATATGTGTTTAAGAGCAAGTTAACAAGTTTAACAAGAACAAGTTTACAAGAACACTAGCTAGTAATAGATGCAACACTGCAGTCTTTATACTGAACACTGGAACACCTACAAGAATTAAGTATGTTTTGAGCAATAGATTAGGAAACAATTTGATAAAATCTAAATGTTCAGTGTGATTAAGCTAGATAACTCTTGAAATTCAGAAGCCACGGATACAAGTTACTCGAATCGCTGAATTTGGTAGATTTCATCGTTTAGTGTCCATAAAATTCATAAAACAGGCTTTAAAGTTGAGAGTTAGAGATTAGAAAACAGTCCTGTATTATAGTAATTTTCAGTTGAACTCTAGTTTTGATCAGTCATATTAGTTTGATTCATATTAGAATTATAATATTTTGACAAAAGATTCACAAAATGTTTCAATGAGTGTTCTAGATTAAGAATGATTAAGTTTATTAATTCACTTTATTTTTGTTAATGGTGTCTTCAACTAACTACCAACTCCTAATAGCTGACTTAATACGCTTTCGTATTATGTGAGCTCAGTCCTATGCTAAACATTTCTCAATACTTATACCAAGGTGCACAATTAAAAATACTTTATCATAAAGTGAAAAAATTGTAGCTATAACAAGACTTTGGAGGCCTATGTTTCATTGGAGGTAATAGGCGTGTAAGTAAGTAAGTAAGTATTCGCAATACTTCAAGTTCGATTTCTAAAGTAAATAATACGTGAACAAACAAATCGAAATAGTATTATGAAGTTTAGGTCTACTACTATGATGCATACTTCTCTTCTTGAGATTTCAGTTGTTAACTATTCAAATAATAAAGACAATAACCAAAATTTCGAATACAATCTGTTCTAATCAAAATTTCTTTGTCTCTTCATTTTCAGTTTCATAAACTTAACAAAAGCTTTTCTTTCTTGTTTCATTTACATTATTATTTAAAGGGTTGTATATTCATTTGTTGTTATGCATTATCTATCTATGTATAAGTGCAATGAAGGTCAACTATAAATAAGGTTTATATGAAAAAAAAGAAACCATCACAAAACAATAAAGAAATAACTAAATTACTAAATCCAATTTCCTTTTTATTTTATCCTAAGTTAATTAATTAAAGCAATGCATAGCATATCAGTGTATTATTACTGTTAAAAAAAAACATTATTTCTATCTCTATTTATTTATATGTATAGATCTATTTGAACTCTGATCTCTTATCAAAATATCATTATTTCCTACAAAGCCATTCATTTATATGACCTTATATATATATATATATATATATATATATATATATATATATATTTCTTAAAAAATTATTTTTAAAATTATTTAGTCGAAAATATTATCGAAGAAACTTCATTTACAACTGACACTACTATTTATGAAACAATAATCACCCTTCAAAATAATGACAAGCATAATATATTCAGTAATATAAGAAATAAAACGAATTTCATGTTAAAGCTTCATTTATGCAGTGAACATAGTCACTAATCGCTAGACAGACAATGAGTCACAAATAGTAGCCATCGTGACTTTCAATTAAAATACTTTTAGGTGAAGCGAATGGTTTGGTACTGTTATTAAATTACTTCGAATTTTGATGTGAATTGTTTATGAGGCTCTGTAGTTTCTTTGTCTAGCGCGCCCTAAATTTTAATTTTATCGTTAAACAGTTCAACATATATTCATATTGACAGCTTGATAACAATATTGTTTGAAATCATTATTCTATGGTAGTAAGCTGTTGATCGATTTAGTGAGATGATTTATTGAAAACAAATGAGTTAGACAACTTAGAAAACGTTTTCTAACAGAACCTAAAATAATGAATTATCAAACATTACTTTATCATATTTATCTGCCATCGTAATATAGAGTGTAGCATCATGAAGATGGTTTAAGCATTTCTCTTATTTCATTTTGAAGTGAATCGATAAAGTCACAGAAGGATTTATCTATGAATGAATAAGTTAAAGAAGGTAGTATCCACATATTAGGAGCACCGATAGGCTGACAAATTCATTGATGAACAAGCAAAAGTTTCAAGTCGATTGCGATGCTTGAAGGTTATTCTTTTTCAGAACTAATATTCTCAAATACTGTCACGGTTAAGCCTATCATACATTTATTATTGTATTCCTAAGACTCCGACTAGATTTTTGGGAGAGCTTATGCTAATGAAAAGCGAAATATGACACTTCATGTATAACGAAGAGGAAAACTTACGCCATTTTAGCACTACCATATAAGAATCTAAAACAAATTGTTACAGACAAGGAAAATATTTGTAAAGTCTTATCTTTTAACTGGTGAGCGTTTATCATTACAGAACACTTTTATTCATCATGATGTAATAAGGTTTGATTTGTATGATCTTCAAATACCTTCTTAGATTTTCCTTACCTCACTCATTCATTTAGTTATTTAGCTGAAGACATAACTACTCTTTATTTACTCAGAATGATCTATTACATCGTTTTTATCAAGGTTACCATAGATAAACCCCGGTGTTATTCGTATACTACTAGTCAAGTTGGAGCGTGACTGAAAAATTATGTAACACGGCTATCTTGTCTTGTTTGATATGACACTGTCGAAGGCTTTTGAGATAGTATTTTATTACGATCTCATGTTTGTTAGTATTTACTGAACAAGGATACCTTGAATTTAGGAGGAACTGGTCTTCTGCATATGACCCTAGTAAGAGTGAACTAGATGGCTAAGTGATGAAGTTACAAGTTCCTCCACAGTGAAAATCGAAATGTTGTATTCAGATCAATAGCATGTATCAGTTTTATCGAGCTCCTTCGTTCAGTGCTTTATGTTTTTCTGCTGATTAAGCATCCTCATACTAGTAATTCATGTGTTGAAATTTCATGCATTTGACAATTATGAGAAGTAAATAAAAAGAAAATAAAAGAGAGTTAAAACAAGTGGAAGGAATTTCATAACATTCTGAATAAATGATATCTGCTTTATTCTTCATGTAATTACTTCATCTGGTGAGCCAATAGCTTTTTTATTAAAGGATGTACTAAATTAAGTTTACTGTTAAACCTGATTTCTGACAAAAATAATTTGTATAAAATCCTTTTGATGTTTATTTTCTGCTTGGTGTATTTCGACAATATTCATTCAATAATTTCATGGTCCAAATATTAAAATCAAACACTAAACAAGTTAAGTGTAGAATTAAAATAACTTTCATTGTGGACTTTAATCAACTTTGAAAATAATTAAACTTCAAAAACTGGAAACAACTTTTTAACTCCTAACTTTAACCGTTCAACTGAGGTTATTAAGACATTGTTGTATTTTGGATAAAAAAATGTTCAAATATCTATAGGTGAGTACATACCATTAGTATCACCTTTAAAAGGTTTTTATCTTCAGTTCACTTCAAAAAGAAGGGGATAAAGTCGAATGATAAAGATTTTTTAATTTCAAATAATTAACAATTTGAATGTTTACTCAGCAGTAGATACTCTTGAAAAAGAAACGTTATTTCACTACTAACTAATCCTCTATTTATCAGGTAGTTAAAACTATGAATAGGCCGAGATAATCATTCCATTAAATATTCCAAATGAGACGGTTAGAAAGACAAAATGAGCCAAAAAAATTTTTTTTTTCAATCGCGCTATTTATATATGTTTTACAAATGAATAAAACGTGATGGTGAAGCAATTTAAAAATACAATAGTTAATTAATAACATAAAGTTTAGAAGATCAAAATCAAAAATATGATGAACTTACGCAATCAGTTAATCAATATAAATAATTAAATCACAGAACGGATAAGAACTAGAACTGGATACAAATATGTGTTTTGTTGTCCATAAAATAATGAGAAGTGATAAGATTATTATTTAGGTTACGTAGAACTAGAATAACAAAAGCAAAGATCAAACAGCTTCAAAGGAGGGGAAAGAATGGTTTCGAAATACGTACTGTGGAGGACCAGAGTAGATAAACAGGCTGAACAATTTAATCAACATTTTAATCTCTTATTCTAGTCATAAGTAACCTAAATAATAATCTTATCATTGTGGTGGTGTTTCGTTCTCTGAGCTGGGTGTTTTGATTGTGGAGCTTCGATTGTTCCCCTGAACAACATCATCAGCACAAACTTCAGAAAGAAACATGGAGGAATTCGAATGAAAACTTTACTAATGATGCTGTTCAAAAGAACAATGAAAGCTCCACAGTCAAAACATCCATCTCAGAGAGCAAAACACCACCACACCTGAGCTACAAATTTTCTTTACCATTGCAAAATCTTGACATTTTTAACTATTTTATGAACAAGAAAACACATGTATGTATTCAGTTCTAGTTCTTATTCGTTCTGTGATTTAATTATTTATATTGATTAACTGATTACGTAAGTTCATCATAGTTTTGATTCTGATCTTCTAAACTTTATGTTATTAACTAACGACTGTATTTTTAAATTGCCTCACCACCATCTAATTGGTAATGACATTTTATTCATTTGTAAAACATATAATTTAATTGCATTCCCAAAATCTGTACATTTTTCATTGATGATTTTCAAATCTCTGTCTGCTATTTTAAAAAACCATGCTATAAATACATTGATAATAGAACAAGGAACTCATAAATAAAAACCATTAAAACAGATAATCATGAAGTTATCTATATAACCATGGTTATGATATGTGGCTTAAGTAGAATTTTTCGTACTCAAAAAAAAATTCAAAAACTGCCAAAAGAACGAACGAATTCACTAGACCAAATCTAAATGTCAATGTTTCATGCAACACAATAATAAGGACAAAATATTGGTTGACTAGACTTTGTCATACCCATTATTGAGATTCTTTTAGAATAATTTTCATGCCTTCAACTTTACATATGATATAATATTGAGTATATTTAGACGAGAGCAATTATACTTTGACAAATGAAGAAATTCTCAACGTGAACGAAATTTTCATTGGATTACAGAGAAGTAATTCTGTTTTATCTTCTCACGTTGATAATTTATTTCATTTACATTTTGAATTCACAATATTTAACAAACAACTGAATTTTTGATTGTCTATTATCTAAAGTTTTACTGTGTCGTATTCGTGAATGATATTATAGCATTTACTGAACAAGGTCACTTAAGTGTTTTTTGATTTTCCACTTTTGATAAAAAAAACAACCTGTGCCTAGTTATGTACTATTTTTTATTTTCAAAATTCTTTTGTTTGATTGCATTTAATCACGTTAACATTGATTTGCTTACAGTGTGCTACATACTGATGTGATTATAAGTTGCAATATTATTTTATTGTTTAACTAGATTTTTCTTTTGGATAAGATAACGAATAGGTGAAGTTTAAGAGAATTTAGTTTCGTATTATTTCAACATATTTCTAACAATTCGATCACATATTTAATTGTAAAAGTATTTATATTTCAGAAATAAGGGTCAACTAGATAAATTAAGAGATAAGAAGATAACAAGGAAAAATAGTTTGAAAATTTGTGTAAATCATACTCAGACTGAGATTATATCAGTAGTATTATGAGAGTAGACTTAATATGAGTGCAAACTGTTTTGAGCATACAAGGAGAGTTTGAACTTATGTATGACCAATGCTTTGACACACCCAAGTATTCTTACTAGATAACGTTTATATAAAACTTTGAAGTCTAAGTTAAGATCAACCGTATGACCTGTTTCAACTGTTTGTTAAGCGATAGAGGCAGTTAGGTGTTTGTCATCTGTTTCTTTTGGATTATCTCACTATTTGCTTTTGTGGTCATTCCAGCACATGTTTAGATAACCTAACTTGTACATACCGCTAACAGTGAAATGCACATTCAGTTAATTCTATATGAACTTGTGTTTATTCACTTCGTTCAAGATCTACATTAAAATTCATTTTCTGAATTATTATTACTTTAACAATTTTTAATAAGCTTAAAAAATATTTTACTGTCAAAAATTAAATAAAAATTTTATTATCGATAAAAAACATTGCATCATGGTAAAACTATTTTATATTTTATCAGACGAAATAAAAAATTAATTTTAAACAAACCATTTTGTTTATTGTATATGATTGTATCCAATACACAGTAAATTCTAAAATGATTCGATGCATATTTTAGGCTTTCAGTGAGATGATAAACAAAATGCTTTATTTCACTTCCTTCTTATTGTGATGCTATGGCTGGATTTTTCTAGAAGCTTGTAAAATGTCACCTCTACCGCATAAACGTGTGTCCGTTAGAAATGAGTATTGCCGGGCTGTATGTAAGTCAATCGATTTATCAAATATTTAACATAACACTTCAACAAACAATACGGAAGAACACTTGTACGTTTCAAACGATTGATAAAGCTTTTCAATTGTAATATTTTATGATTAAAATACTTTATTTGTTTTCATTAACACATGTTATTATTCCGTCATTATTTTATAACACAAGTTTATAGTTTCATCTGCAACTTTCAAAATATCGAATAAATATATAGATTGTAAATGAGTATTGTGGCGTATTGATTGTACAAGCCACTAATGTTCTGTTTTTTCAAGTAACTACAAAGAGGAACACAAGATTGAGAATAATTAAAAAGTGAATACTTTTGTCAAAACCTATGTATACTGACAAGAAATTTCCCTTAAATTGATTTGATTGATAGTTTAAAATTATTTCATCTGCTATCGAATCTATTAAACGTTGTACACAATCATCTTTTAGGCTGTATGTTGGTTTGGAGGACTTTTTAACTAATCGGTAAAAGTGAACAAAATATTCCTTTGTCCTCACTATTTCACTTTTTGAGAAAACAGCTACATATCAACCTACTCTGATGGAATACATAATAAACTAGATCAAGAAATTAGGGAATCATTATTTAGACAAACAGAACCGATTATTAGCAATTTAAAGAAAGGAAAGAACTACAGATATTTTCAAAAAGTAAAGAAATTTATTGGGATCAAAACTTGATGAATCTGCTGTTTGATATGAGATTATTAAGTAATGCAGCCGTCAGTAAGCTCGTTTGAGCTAACTCCAAAGCATGACCAGAATTAAGTTTCATGTTAGCTGATATGTGTTAACAATGTGGATTCACGATCTTCACTTAACTCATATTTCATGGTACGTTTAAATCCACTTTACTTAGCATCAGAGTCATAAGTGTTATCTTTCAGCTGCACAGGCTACACGTGAGCAATGATTCTATTCTTTTTAACAAATTGACCACTGGATCATAACTAGTTTCAAACTTTCTAAGATTTTATCAGTTACGATTAAATGAAATTACCATAAATCTAGACACACCTAAATTTCGAGTAAGGATCTAATGGGTTCTGGATGAAGAATCATGAAAAATTTGACAAAATAAATTCGTTCAGTTTATTTCTGTCGATGGCTTAAATCTGATTCGGCATTTGTGCATACTGTGAGGATTGCCTCAATACAGCCATTAGGTCACAAATGAATTAAACTGCACCTCATTTCACAAACCAGTAGCTATCTGGACTCGGTAGCTAAATGGATAAAATGATAGTATTTGAAGCAAACGGCTGTAGGTTTGTGTCTTGGAGTGAACATCAACCTTGAGATGTAGGCTCAGCTGGCTTAAGAATCCTGAATAGGACGAAACGGGATTCCTTGATTACACTGCTAGCCAATAGCCATCTCTATGTATGATGCTTTTGACCTAATGGCTATATGGAGGTAATCCTGACAGAATGCACAAAGGCCAAATGAGATTGATCAGTTAACGTCCTAGACATCAACTGGATGATTCAAACAACCAATAAAAATGCAATGATTAATTTTTTGTCTTGAATTACTCGTTATCAATACTAGAATCTTGAATGACAACAAATGAAATAATGAACACTTAAACTTGAATTTAAAACAATTCTGTCAGGCTATAAGAAAGCATAGTTTAAAATAGGGCCTTATGGAACTGTACTATAAAAATACATTTTTTCAACTCAAATTATTTTAATCTAAGTGCATAATTTCATTTTAATTACGAAGTACACAGATAGCTAAAAAAAATCTAACCCACCTTTTCAGCTAGTAATTATCAGTTATCTGTACCCAAATAATTTGTCAATCCTGAAGTTCATTTGCTTAAAAATTCACATTGTGTAGCGATTTCGTGAATATGTGATAAAAGTTGCACCCTTTTTAGATTTCGCCCAACAATTACAAATATTTTGTTTATAGTTTAACACGACAAATGAAGTGCATCGTGTATGACTTAGATTATTAAAATATAATTCCAATCTGTCATTATCTTAGTATGTGTAGCAGCTTCAGAATTTATATACAGATTTCTTATCTCACTATCAGATTTTCACGTCTATTATCTTAAAAACAAATTTGTTGAAGAGATCATAAAATTTTAATTTTAGTTAAGGCTTGTAAAAACTCCATTTTAACACATTGAACGTGATAACACTAGACATATCTATGTGCATAGGCAATCAAAACATAAGTTTTTACTAAACTTATATCTCTTAATGAAATAATCATAGTAAGTATAAAACCTTAGCTTCAAATGAATATTTAATTAGAAAAATACACAGGTAAACAGCATTCATCAGGTTTACAACAATATTTAAACGAACAAAGGAAAAAATCACTGAACCAATAAATGCAATTGATGAATGCATAACTTATCATATTAATTAAAACGTGTAAATATCGATGATAAGACCTAACAGTAAATACGAAAACCACAAAAAACATGACAATGTGAATGAATATACTGAAACAGAAGGTAGGTCAAAGCTTGGCAAATAATGAACATTCTAAATTAACAAACATTTAAATGACCTTATAAGAAGTGTGTAAATTATCAGATTGAACATATTAAGAGTAAAGATGAACAAATGAACAAAAGATGGGAATGATTGATTAGATTCTTATAAAAAGCATCACTAGATTATTTTAGTTAGATTACCATTGAAAACTACAAAGTAAAGGGATTACTTTTTCACCTGTGATGTCAACTATGAAAATTAAACAATATTCACGGAACTTCTACTACAAGTAGGGCCGTTCGCTTAGTTTTAATCAGCCTAGAAATAGAAGAGAGCGTTACAAATTTGTTTCGAATGTAGATAAGATTTGTGCTAATAATTACACCGAGATTTCACCACAAAATGTGTCCTAGTGTGAGTGAACTTCAATCATTCATAAAATAAATGCACATAATCTATATGAAAAAAAATCGAACATTTGAAAACTTGCACATAAGTATATTTCTCGTCTAATTACTTGATAGTTATGAGTAAAACTTTCTGTAATTAAGCTCAGTTACGTTTATTTGTCAATAATTTATTTATCCTAATAAATGTTTTCAATGCCTGATAATGGTTTTCATTAAAACCTATACTAAGTGAAGAAATATTAAAAACCACTGAGTGCACGTTCGAACTCATATTGTTGAATTCACTGAGACTGAGTTGAATAGTTCTCAATTGACAACATTATTTACATGAGAAATATTACTTACTGTCTTTTTAAGCTATCATTAGGAGAATATTATTTTACTACTGACTTACTGGACTCCACTTTACATCACAAGCTGAAGAATGTTATGTATTAATGTTCAGTAGAATAAGGCAAATAATATGATATTCATCTATTGTTATTTCACTCAGTTTCAAAATTAACTTCAGTTTAAAACAACTTAACTTTTCATAGAAGGTAACCATCTTTAAAACCCAATCAACTCTCAAAAAAGCAGTCATCCGGAAATAACCTAATATGAAACCTTATTTTGGATGGTCATAGTTTCATTTAACTTAAAGATTCCATCTCAGGCTATAACAAAAATGGTGGAATATCTGACTGTCATATCGTTTAATAACTCTTGTAAACACTGCAATCATATTTACTGTAAGATATAAGGCTTGAAAAAACAGCTGTTTGTTTTTGATATACCATCAACTTGGCTCATGAATAATTTACATAAGAAGCTCAATAACTGTATCAACATATTTCTGAAAGAATACAAAATCCATTGATATTTGAACAATTTAAACGAAACTGAAATTTAAAATTTGTTATTATTGATAAAGTAATCAACCATTAATTAGCGACCAATAGTATTTGGCTTATTTAATGCAAGGGAGTGCATGAGTGCATGAAAACGATATTTAGGTCTTTTGACAAACTGCTTTTTATCGTCTGAAATCATTTTATTTGATTTAACCGAACGTCCACTTAAAATTTTTTTTCTTTTGAAAAAAACAATCACGGAAGTTTCTAGTGCAAAACATTTTAATAAATCATTTAGCTTTTATGAGACAGTTTTTCAAGCATATTTTTGTAATTTGTTCCAAAGAAAATAATTAATATGAAATAAATTCGACTCGTTAATCATAAAAGTTATATGTATGACATTATGTCAAGTTTTTATTGGTACTTATTATTAACCTTGTTAGAATTTTCGTAATAAAGAGAAATTTTTATCTATCCTTCATATGATTATAACAGACATAATAATTATTGGTAGTCTATATTGATAATATTTAGGTACAGTAGACCATGTACCGTTCGAACGCTCAAAAATAATGCATTCAACATTCGATGAATGAGAATGGCGCATTATTACATTGTGGTTAAAGTAAAACATTATAAATTAATAGTCTTGATTGCAATAGTGAAACACACTTATGTCGCTTAATTTCGGTGTTTTGAAAACAATGCAGTTTATAAAGTTACATCGGAGAGCCCTGAAAAATGTCTTTTACTATTGAGGTTAAAAGAACAGATTTCCTAAAACAGAAAAGCATCTGTTTAACGAGCTGCGCCCACAGTTCAAATTATCAAACGTACCTAAATCATATTATTAAATCAATTTTTCATGTTTTAGCTGACAGTAGAAACCTAAAAAAGTATTTACTTTCACATGGAACTCATCTGGTGAATATAACCAAATGCTATTGCTGCAATTTTGACTCGAACCCTTATGCTTTTTCTGATCCTAGATCATATAATGTTTATGAACATTGGCTTGCCTGATTTTACTTATCACAGCAACGTTAGTGGCTTTCACAGAAAAGATATTTTGGAAACGTATTCTACCTAAGATTAGGCATCTACGTCATTAGGTTTTTCAAAACCACCAAGTCATTTATGATGGTTTAAAGTTCTAAATGATTTCTAATACTTGAAAAATTTCGTAAAGAACTATTACTACTACTATTTACTCATGAGTTAATCATTCATTGCTCAGTTGGTCGAAAGGTATATCGTTATATTTTTAAACAAAAAAAGTTCAATCACACTTAAACATACTAAACTATCATCATATAATCTATATCCTGTAAAATTAGTTACACAAACTTAAACGCTGAATGAAAATTATGCCCTATCTGTGTTAGAAGTGCGATTAATAAATAAATAAATAATTATCTTTGGGATTTACAAACAACTAACAAGAATCAAATTTATTCTTAGGTTATCAGTTATCATTGTTATTCAAATATCAGCTAGTATATACCCTACACTTAATGCTTTCCATATACTAATTGTAGTCACAAAACACCAACCAAAGTTATTCACAGTTTTCACTCACTATAATTCATAACTAGATTGCAAGTTGGTTGACTGAACTAATTCAGAAATGTAGAATGAACAAAATGTGATAGATGTTAAATGTTTGAGTCGAAAAGCATTGATTATTTTATTACAGTTCGAACGCAATTTTTCCGTTATGTATTTTATGATACCGATAACGTTTAATTTAGTTGTTTTGTTTTCCATTCATCAACGTCTTTGGATTTTCAACTTTCAATCTCTTTGTTAATTAATTTTACTGTTTTTTTAATTATCATAACTAACATCGTTAATCTAGCCTTTCTGCATATTTATACAGTAACTAAAATGAGGCTCAGATATTGAGCGTCAGTAATAGTTATTATCAACAACTAGCATTTGAAACAAGTTCACCTTTGCTCAATCATTATTCTTTTTAAATTATTTTACTCTTTTCAAATTGTTTCATACTCATTCAAGTGTTTTGTTGGCGTCAGAATGACTTATCATCAAACAGCCTTACCGTTACAATGGTTTTTTAACACTGTTTACTATTAATTGGATGACAGATTGATTTGAACATACTAACTTACTGACACACTATTGTTTTTAGGAATTATATTGATAGACTGACAAAAATTACACTGAACTTGTTTCAAGTGCTGTCAATTTGACAAGTAGATTCAGCATGAACTATGCTTCATTTAACACTTATGAACTATTTCTGGATTCATGATACAAAAAACAACGATTGCAGTTCACACATGCAGTTCACAAATGTATTAACGTGATAGTCAATAACATTTTTTAATTAAAAATTTCTGTCATACTGATAAACATGTGATTAAAACAATGTACAATTTCTGATTTCATTTTGTGTATAAAGTTCTAATTGATTGTATCGTGTCTTGTTATCGTCTTAGATCATCTAATGAGTTTTTATTTTTGATTATTTATCATATTTTTCACTTTTCAAACAAACCAAAAGAAGCATCCTTTAAATGAAATGGAAAGAATGAAAATTGTCATTTGTTTTTATGCCACATTGTTTCATGTTTTAAATGTCATTACGTTAATCTGAGTAAAAGTGCCCAATGATCATTTGGTAGAAATCTAACTTTGTCTCATTTTCACTATTCTTCCAGAAACCGATTTAGTTTTCTTGAAATTTATTCATTTAAGATTTTGTCTAAAATTCTAGTTAGATCTCGATTAGTGCATGCACCAATAACCATATATTTTATTGATTTGAACCAGTTAGTTTTTAAACTAAGAATTTGTGTACATTACGCAGCGTTTATCATTTGTCTACAGTTTCGTATTTGAAGAAAAACACTTAACAATGTTTATGATCGTATACGAAATTATTACAAAAATTATACTCGATATATAAACTTTTCAGAAATATAATCGCATCCTACTTAAAATAATAATAAAATAAGTGGGTTTATAAAAAAAATATTGAAGAAGGTGGGATACACATGTAAGTTTAGCAAAAGAAGAGGGTAAATTACTAATATTAATATCGTGTTAACTTAATAACTGATGGTATAATCAGCGAATAAACGTGAATCATTGAAGACCATACATGTATTTTTAACAGCTATCCTATTATTGTCGACCTTACTGTTTCTCAAATGAACGATGATTTTATGGTTAAATGTCTTCAACACACTAATTTTCACTTCCCTATGGTAAATTTCGAAATAAAACTCAGCTTTCACTTACATCATTGTGAATGGATAAATTTACTAACTTTTGTTAGGCAGGTCAGATTGGTTGCAAAAGATGACAACTTTTTAAAATCATTTCAGTGAGTTATTGGGTATAGCTCTATAAGTAAGGGACGGTAGGTAATCGACAACTCAATTTTTTAAACATAATTTTCGTTCCGGTCCCGTTATCCCATCAGCTTTATCTTTCAAGATAGTCTACAAAACCAATCAAGTGGAATCACAGAGATCACGAATGAAAATGCATATGCTATAGAAACTTGAGCATTTCGACAGTCCACATTTGAGCTTTGTACATAAAAATAGAATGTAAAATTTCTCATTCGACGGTAGCTTTAATACACCTTGAGCATTTTTTTTCTTTTTTCCATAGTATTCAGCTAGTATTTTAAATTCCTAGTTTGTCATAACTATTATTCGACCTTTATGATTATCTCTACATTTAAAAATCTATAGAACAGAATTAAAATATCATTTATTAATCTAATCATTGAAAAAAAAACTAGTTAGATGTGCACATTTCCCATTATTAAACAAAACCTGTCTCCTAATATTCAAAATATTGGCATGAATGTTTGCATAGCTTTAAAATGAAGATGTTTCAAAACATCTAGTTATAGGTTTTTAGCCAGTTTGTTTGTTAAACATAATCAAAGTTTTCACTTCGCAACAACAACTCACCAGTCTAATCATACGAATACTTAATAATCATGCTTATAATGCCTATCAAGTAAATTAAATTCAGTTTTAAAACTGCTACTTTATTTTGGCTATTAATTTCATTTCCTATGATTATTATTACTATTATTATTATTATTATTATTATTATTATTATTATTATTATTATGACGAGTAAAATGAATGCTTCAAATGTACACGCTTGAAACTGATTTAATGTGAGCTTAAAACTTTTTAAGTTGCCTATTCATGCAATAAATAATTGCAAATTTTGCGGCATTTCAATCCAATGAAGAAAAAAAATGTTTCATATACATTCCAGGTATTAGTATTTTAATCCATTTATCACAAAGTATGTCCCATTTATTAAAAATGTCCAGTTAAAAATTGTCAAGAAAATATGCAAAATATTTACTTTTAAACTGAAAGCAAATATATTAATATTAAGTATATTGATATAAATGTGAACAAATGTTATTTTTCTTAAATTTTTTTTGTTTTTCTAAACATCATAAAATTTTCTAGTAATATTACATTTTTTTTAACCAAACAGTATAAATTATCAAATTGAATTTAAAACATTCGGTGTATTGACAATGCACTCAGGTATGCCTAATTCTTTACGTAATGAACAATTGTATTAATTAATAAACTACTGTTACTTTTTTTCGTATATTAATGGAATGGGGCAACAATCTATGTTGTGAATGTCAAACTTATGCAGTATTTCTTAAGTCATTTATTTTGGTTGACTATGCAAAATTTGAAATTGTTTTGTTTTTGTACGTTTGGTTAGAGAATTAATTATTCTCTTGATATGATACTCCATTGGAAGAAAATCTCAAATGATAAACTATTATTTTGTTGAAACAGATGACTGCTTCAAGGGAATCTAGAAGAAATACATATACTTTCATTAAAGTAAATCTATGTTACTTGTCTCTGGTCAAGTTAGCAGGTAGTAAATGGTCTTGACAATTCGGATCATATATTAATTCCATGATGACCTATGGTGTAGGTAAGATTATTAAAAAGGGGTAAATTTTCTAGGATTGGATAAGTAGTTGAATATGTAACTTATTATCTATTATTCATTCTGATGTTCTATTCAATGTATACACTTACATCAGCTTTAATATCTAAACAATTCAAATTGGTGTGTTACTTCCAGGCGCTCTGTTTAGTACACTGAGAAGATGTGACAATCATTGCAGTTATTAGATCGTTAGCGTTCCTAATAAATATGTTAGCCTACCCGCTTATATTAGGAATAGAAAGGACTATTAAACTCATAAGTTCTTATGATCACTTTTGCGCTAAACAAACATCATCATTTTAGTCACAAAGTGATTGTAATAACATCGCAAAGCATTTCAAACGCTGTTTAGTTGTTAGAGTAGGGAAGCAAGGGTTATTGGCATACAAAACTCGCTGATAATGCATGTGACCAACCATGATACAATTCATGTTTACAGTGTGATTTTGACGTTTTCTACATAGTCATAGTCAAGAACAGTGTCCTTTAGGAATTCGATGAACAGTCAACCTTATGTTAGTCTAAGTCGTTTACAATAGACGGTTACTGAAAAATTTATATTGCACAGTTAACAGATGTCAAAGTTAATTGATCAGGTCAGCGAAAACTTCGTTTGAAAGAATAAGGAAATAGCCGTTCATACTGTTAGCAGAGCTAGATTCTGCCAGTTACGATTGTAAGCTTAAAAGCAATATTTTGGCGATTAGCACAGGATGCACCTACACTGAAAGATGATAAGCATTATTGAGGAGATTCAATAACCAATACGAATGAATTACATATTCTTATGTTATAACATGTACTGAATGAATATTTATACCATCAAAGAAAGACTATTCAGTGGGTAAGCTGAATATTTGTTTTTTACCCCTTTTTCACTGAAGTTCCTCTAACCTTACAACATTTTAAAGTGAATAAGTTTTTGTACTTTTATTTATTGAAGAATTAAGAAAACAAACAGTAAATCAGTAAACAAAACTACTCACTGGTTGTATAAGAAAATTGATAGAAGATTATGAAACACTTAATTATAATAACATGTAACCAACAGTAACTTATCATATTACTTGTAAAACAAATACTAATAAACATTTACATTATGTTCTTTACTTTTCATCTCCATTCACCTTATTCTGCGTTAATGCACTAGTTACTTTTTAGTTATAAGTTTTTGGTATGTTTCACAAACAACAGAGCTCAGGTTACACTATATATATATATATATATATATATATATATATATATATATATATATATATATATATATATATTTGGTAAAGGAGGTGGAATATAGTTAGCTCACATTCAGGCGCATCACACAGCAGCAATCTCACCTCATGTTATTCAACATAGAGGCAATTTCACTTCTTGTAAGTCAGCTTCACAGAAACACAGGTACCACAAGCACGGTTGACAGTGCTTTTCCATCAGAGGAAGCCGTATAACGCATTCGAAATCTTGCTCTAACAACTCCTATCTTCGTTTATCAGCTTGTCTTAATCTCATATCGGGTTTATTTCCGGTTGCTGTCTATTGGTTTCTCTATTGAATATAAGTGGATTCTTTGTGCTTACTGAGTCGATGGATCATCTTTTTCTCTTGTTCTTTCTTCTTCCAGATAATCTCAGCTCACATTTCCCCCTCGGATAATCCTGAACTGTCATTGGTTGATGGATTATTTTAGTACGCTATTTTATGGCTCTCCCACGGGCGTTTCTGTCATGTATAAAAAAGTTCAATTTGTGTGCTTGTCAACCTCAGTCTTTCTGGGTGTCTGTAGAATACACTCTCTACGCCCTATCAAGACTTCTTGCTTTAGTTAGCGGAGCTTTGGGCGATCGGATTAGAATAGCCTATCGTATCGCTTCATCATTTATCTGCGTTCCGTTTGCCGAGTAAGGTGAACTTGTTGACAAGCACAATTACTTTTTAATTCTTCCTTACAAAAATATTTACCTATTATTTTATAATTGTAAACAAGATCCGTTAATAAAAATCATTTCTAACTGAATTGACTTAAATACCAACCTATTTATTTCAAACGTATTGTGCAAGATTGATAGCCGTGTCACATAACTATAAATATATAATTTACATTTAAACCAGCCCCTATTGAATATAAGTTGTACTGTGTATAGTTTCGTTGCTAGCTTTTACATTTTAATAAAGCAGTTTGAGATAATTATTTTATCAAGCTTTTGAAAAACCTTTAGGATTTTCAGTTTGATTATGTGATTTTATTATGGGTCTAAGAATTTCAAATACGAGTAATCAGGCAAGATTTGAAACATGAGTGGAAAAAATCGTTTAGCAATAAAAATCAGTCACTGTTATTCTTAGGAAGATGTAATCCACTCATATTTATTTTGTCTTAATTATGTTTTTATCAACTGATTTATTTTTAAAATCAGATTTAGTTGTAGTTTGTGCTGACATAAAAACTGACATTTTTTATTAAACGACACATTTCATATTTGGAATTTTAATTAGAAACTTTCTTTATTTGTCAATACGTTTACAAGTATTATATAAATTGGGAAAATCCATGACGCAAAACATTCTCAGTAAGATAGGTTAAAACATTTTGTGAGTTTTTATGTTACATGGTATTTTGCGTGACTAAATATCATTTAAAAAGTGTTTTGTTTCATACAAGAAGCTAGAAGCATGTAGAATGTAAGTGTAGTAAACAAGTTGAATCACTTTAAGTATACTATGTATATCACATATTAGGGATTAGTAAACATAACATAGATTAAATGACTTATTTCATTTAGCATATAAGTGCATTTTTGAAATCTTCAGAATTTTTTTCAGCGAATCTGATAATAATAATCATAATAATTAACAAATAAACAAAATATACACGAATTACTGAAAAGTAAAATTATTATCTGTGTTCTTATTTTGTTCAATAACTTAATTCTAACTATTCTAACTATTATTCCGCAAAATAATTTTAGTCAAATTTACTAAGGTATATATGTTTGAAACTGCATTAGGTACTTAAAAGTAAAAAATGCCTTATGTAATTGGTCACCAATAAAATGATGCAAATGAACTGATATTGAGAACCAGATGTGCGTCAAGTTACTCAAAATCTTGATTACTTCTTCACGTGATCTAAACTTGAAGTAACGTACATACAAGTATAGATCTCTTCTCTAAGATTTATTTATTGTTTTTCAAGTCACTATTATTCATATTTTATCGATCTTCAAATAATTTAGCTTTATAGACTGAAGCACTTTATCGAGTCGATTATATATAATTATCGATGAACTAATTATCAAGTGAATGATTATTAAAATAAACCACGATGCGAAACTCTGCGTTGCTAAGGTAACAAGTTAACACTCATTACATATCATCTATGAAAAGTTGTTTCTACTGATTTATTAGTAAGTAATGCATACATAAACACGTTGTTAGTCCTAAAGCAATATTTGACCGGTGTGAATTATTATTACCTTAGAAACATAAAAGTAAAACAATAATTTATAATAGTTGTTACTATTATGTGGTTTAGGATCACGGTAGTACGTCATGATCTGTCATTTGCGTTTTCTAATTGCACCTTTGAAACTACCCAACGTTTATTAGTAATATAGCTATTTTTTTTCAATTTTATTTCAGATTTAACAGCGGATTGCTTGCTTTTTATGTATGATATTTTCAGTGAATAATCAGTTACTGATAATGACATTTTTTTTATACAACCTTTGTTATGAAGTTTAAGTTCGTGTTAGCAGACATAAAATTATGAATCGCAACTTCATTCTAAATAAAGATGATATATTTAGTGGACTACATAAATAGGCTGTATAAATCAAGTAATAGATTTCATAATGGTTGGTACTCACTAACAAGACGTATCTTCAATCTTATGAAGGATGAAATTCTTCAAGAGAACCCTTAAACTCAGCTGATAGTGGCGATTTCTCTAGTGACTACATTACAACTTGAAGTAGATATCTGTCGACACTAGAAACGAAATGAAGCCGCTTTCGTTACTTTCATAGATCAATTTGACCTGAGCTGCAATAATGACATCTAGTAATGTTCATTTTCACTTGATATTAATTCACCGTAATGAAAAACACAAATGTCCTTATCTAAATTATTTTTCAGACTCAAATTGGCATGTTATCGAATGTGCTAGTTAACAGGTTTCAAATTTTAATTATAATTAGGAACAAATTGTTTTTGTAAGATGTTCTGTAACCATGATGGCAGTTAACTTCAGTCTTATTCAGATTTTACTCAACTGGTTCAAAGAATAAAATCAATTATTTCAGCAAGCTAAATATCATAAATTAAAGATAGAAACTGAAAACACTACGAACTTTGGTTCTGTGAAATAAATGATCTTTCATATAAGCAACAGAAAGTTTAGCCAACTACATTATAATCTGACAGTCTTTCATTGAATATAAATAATGTAAATGTTGCTAAATATCTTTATTTACAAGTATTATTCACTTCATTTAATAGACTCTAATTTCTAGACACAAGTAATATTTGAATAATACAGTCAACAATAGCAGTTTACGTTTTACAGAGTGTAAGTAGATATGACATTTAAAATTCAAAAAGAACACATACAATACAGAATTATACAAATAGATTGATACAAAACGTAATTGAAACAGACTGGGGTGGGAGTACAGAATTTACGTGGTTAGAACATAGGACCGGTATGACCAGTGTCGAAGTATGATAGTTGCATAATTTCACTAAATGTTTAAAGTTATAAATATAACCGATTAGATGAGAAGACAGATATTTGACGGTTTTGAATTCCGTTTAGAAATGCGTGATGAAACCTCACCCTTGAGAACTTCTTTACTTGTACGAAAAATTAATTCAGTGCTTTCTGGTTTAAATGGTTGTTTAGTTGAAGGCAGTATGTGATATGAACAAGAAACCATCTGGAGTAAAGCATTTTTTTTATTGACAGCTATATGAATTCGATTAATTTTCAGTGGAAGTAAGTTTATCTTATCTGATATTGATTCCAAATTACTTTTTCCCTGATACACAAGTATATATATATATATGCCTATTGATTACTTCTGATTTGCCGAGTCTTGTATCAGAAGAATTTCAGTAAACTTATCGAACATAAACCTAGTTGATAGGATGTAGCGTTTCTATGCGGTTAGCAGTTAAATAGGTAAATTCATATTCACTGGAATTTCTAAAATGTTTATGCCTATCGATTCTAATAATGATACAGACAATATAAACATTTATGGTGACCGTGCATTTTGTAGTTCATCGATTTTCATAGCCTAATTCGCCAAAAAGTAATGTCATACAACTGGAATGGAGCTTTATTGGAATATAGATATTTGCAATATAACGAGCTGATTATGGTAAACGGATGCAAAAGTTTTACTTATTTCTTTTGAATTTATTATAAAAAATCGATGAAATAAAAATCGTTCCATATTATTCATTTGAACATACTATGAATAAGAATATGACTAAACTACAACCGTTTTATAAGACGGAAGATGGGGAAAGCTTTTGTTAAACAATTATACCACCTAAAAGTTATCGAGTCTAAGTCACTTTCTATGGACCGTTCAAGCATTGAAAATCCGAATGGAAATTTTCACATAGAACAAATAAAGTAAACGACAAGGATAAACTGATTACAGCTTAAGGATTGATAAATGATTACGAAAAAAACATGTTCTTTTCTTTTCTATAAATCAATTTTAGTGATTTGATTGAATGATTTTCTTTCAACCAATCAAATAGTTATTATTTATTAACTGGGAACAAAAACAAGCGAAAAACAAAGTTGTCTCTTTGTATTTTGAAATATTTTCATTTAGAGTAATGTTTACAGTTATGATTATGATTATTATTATTATTAGTTTGAAATGAAAATAAAACACGTAATTTATCTTTATCATCATATAACTTTTATTTGAACTGTAAATAAGTGTTTTTCACATTTGATGGATATGTCATGTGATATTCAAATGACCACAGTTGCAACAACTATTAATTCCACTGAATCAAATAATGCTAGTCACACTAACAATCCTTGTATACTAACTACATTATCGAATACATTTCATTCATCTAGTCAGCCTGTTGGATCAGATAGTCGATATGTATTTGAAGTTCACAAAACACCAGCAGATCATTCAATTGAGAATAAATTATATACTGTGGATCATTTGGTCAAAGGTGGTACTTCGATAAAACAAAAACCAAAACGTCTAGAAAAACATGTTACATTATCGGATGAAATTTTAGATGTCAACTTTCCACCATTTCTTCATCATCATTACATAAAATCCGATGAATATTACAATAAATTCAATGTTGACAATTTAGAAAGTAGAACTGAGAGAAATGTAACTATTACAACAGATCAAAGTTATCCATTATCTGTTAATCCAACAATTCCACACATGTCAACCGATAAAATAAGCACAGCAAGTCTTGGAAGTATGGCAAGATATTGTACAGATGACCAAGGTAAGTTATTTTATTTATCAGTTAAGAAAGGTAAATTTCGAAGGGTTAAAAATCGCTTACTTTAGTTATGACTGATCATTATTAGATAAGTACTATTCGACTGGAGAAATGTTTAATGCTTAAGAAGTTATCCAGTAACTATTATTTATTGATTACTAGTGTTAGATAATTAAGGGAAAATAAACATATTTTTGAACATAGCTTTTATGTTATTCTAGTGAATCTTAGATTTTTAAGATAATTCACATTTTGACATTACAGCCTGTACCGGCTAGTGTTACGTTCGGATGATTAACTTATTGATGACCTCAAGTAAACCGCTACGACAGATTAGTCAACACTGTTTGATGATTGAATAATAACTAATGATACATTTTTTATTCGACTTAGTACTGATCGAATCATAAACTCTCATGTTTCTATGATTGTTGTGTGTAGATGATCGTTTCTTATCATTCGACTGATTTTGAAATTTTCCTCCTTGTTCTGTTTTTATTATTTCTAGTCTAAGCGTCAAACAATTTTCGGTTCAGTCAAAATTGTATTCATCATTTTAGCTTTATTCCAAGGTAGATAAATAATAGGTTAGATGACCGACTATAATGTTCTATTAATAGAGGACATTGGTTTTCATATAACTCTTTTATGATATGTGATCTCACCGTTGTAAATACTAGAATTTCCTTCAACAATGTAAACGAAACAGTGCACAAACATATCGAACTTTCTACTGTGGATAGAATAATACCGAACAATATCAGTTGAAGGTTGTCAATAACCAGAGATGGACGTTTGTATTTCTTTCGTTCGACATAAAAATAAAACCATATAATTAGTAGAAATCAAGAAGTGATAAGGTTTCATAATTTGTGCAATCTTTATTCAACAACATACTTAACTAAAGAAATAAAATATTTTCTTTTTACAAAAGCAACATGATTTGTGAAGTCGCACAAAACTATGTTAAAATTTATTCAAAAACATAAAAGTGAAAGAATGTAAATGGCTTTACTTTTTATCTTTCCATTGACATATGCTACTGATACTTAGTACTTTTTTCCAACAGTCATTTGACATTAAAAAAAGGACAGTTTCAACCTTATATGTAACTAAGAATCACAGCAAGATGGAAAAATTAGAGTTCAAAGCTAAACAAAAATCCTGTTTCTGTTTTTTATCTCCATGTGAGATAATTGTTTCTTCAACTGACCCACACAGTCAATCCAAAAATATTTTATAGTACATTTAAAAGTAGAGTTTTCTATTTCGCATTCTAAAAAATGCCGAACCGTTTAACAACTAAATATTTGTACTTTATTGGGTCGCTGAAATGTTTATATTACATATTGTAATGTTTATGTACATTAACGTACACATAAACTTGAATTTTTGCATTTATGTGTTTGCTCTCTTCATACTGAAAACTAATAATTGGCAGTGACTACACTGTGATGTATAAAATCGTTTTTTTTTTAATAAACTGGCATTTTGAACAAGATTAATCGGAATAAGTATCTTCATAACAATAGATTAATTCAGTTATAGGTCCCAGACACATTTTGTAATTGCATTTATAACTGGGAAATTTTTCTACAATAAATCTATCAAGACAATGCATGCAGTTATAGAATTCCGTATACTTCTGAAATAATGGCTACCATTAATTAAGTAGAATTTATTTCACTCTCACAAAATGAATTTGCAAATAAAAATTCACTGGCTTAAAGGTATAAATACTGTAAGTTTACAAATCATGACTGTTACAACTAGTCAGCAAGACATATTCAACCTTAAAAAATACTGTTTCAATTTTAATATTTTTAAAACCGCCATTAATTCTGGATTTAGATAAACAACTGCGGTCTATTCGTAACTAAAATTTAAATTTTTCTTCAATATCCGCTTCAAGTAAACTCATTATTCTTTCTTCTACTGAATCCAGATAGTTATTCACTTACGTAACAGATATGAATTTTAATTTAATTTGTATTAGTTCAAATTTTGCTTTTGTTTGATATACGACTGAATTTTTATCAATCTTAGCATACATGCGTAAACTTGTTTCAAGACAATCCGTACAAGCAACACAATTGGCAGCTTACATTTATTAGCAGTCAGTCAAAATTATCATTAGAAGGAGAGTGTTTAAATTAATTACTTACATCTGTTACGCCTAAAAGAGCATAGACCGCCCGTCGCCTATCCTCCAACATTCTCTGTCCTGGGCTTCCCTTTCCCAGTTCTCTCCACTTTTTGTTCATTTTCTTCATGTCTTTCTCTATCTCTCGGTGTAATGTGTTTCTTAACTTTCCTCTCATCCTTTGACCTTGAGGGTTCCAAATGAGGGCTTGTCTTGTGACGCAGTTGAGTGCTTTCCGCAATGTGTGTTCTATCCACTTTCAGAGCTTTCTCTTCATTTCCTCCTCCACTGGCATCTGGTTTGTTCTCTCCCACAGTAGGTTGTTGCTAATCATGTCTGGCCATCGGATCCGAAGCAACTTGCATAGACAACTGTTAATGAATACTTGTATCTTCTGGATGATGGCTTTCGTAGTTCTACAAGTTTCCGTCCCATATAGTAGAAATATTTTGACATTTTTGTCGAAAATTCCGACTTTGCAGTTGGTTGATAGTTGATTTGAGTTCCAGATGTTCTTCAATTGCAGAAATGCTGTCCTTGCTTTGCTGATCCGCGCCATTACATCTGCATCAGATCCACCCTGCTCGTCAATGATGCTGCCAAGATATGTAAGGGTGTTGACGTACTCCAAGGCATCTCCATCAAGCATGTTGTGTTTTATCGGAGAATATTGCTTTTATCTTTATGTTTGTTGAGACCTGCTGCTGCTACACTGGTCGTCTTCTCTTGCATTTGTTGTTGCGTGTGCGATAGAAGAGCCAGATAATCCGTGAAGTCCAGATCGTTCAGCTTTATCCTAGCTGTCCGTTGAATACCGTGCTCCCCTCCAGATGTTGACGTCTTCATAATCCAGTCGATCAGCAGGAGGAAGAGAAGGGGTGAGAGTAAACAACCTTGCCTCCGACATCGGTCTTCACTTCGAACGAGTATGTCAGCTGTCCTGTGTGCACGATTTTTCAGTTTAATCCATCAAAGGAATTCAGTATGATGTTGACTATATTCTCAGGCATGCCGTGGTGTTGAAGAAGCTTCCATAGTATTGACCTATCCACGCTATCGAATGCTTTCTCGTAATGAACGAAGTTAATGTAGAGTGGTGAATTACATTCAATTGATTGTTCCACAATGATCCGTAATGTTGCAATTTGGTCTGTACACGATCGATCCTTACGAAATGCAAGCTGTTGATGTGGGATTTGAGCGTCTACGGAGTCTTTCATTCTGTTCAACAATATACTGTTTAAGACTTTACCTGGTATTGAGAGAAGAGCGATGCCTCTGTAGTTCCCACACTTGCTGAGATCGCCTTTTTTTATTTTGACCAGGTATCCTTCTTTCCATTGTTAGTACTCGTTCTTTATCCCAAATCTTGTTGGAAAGAATGTGAGATGTTTTTGCTGTTCCTGCCACGTCTGCTTTCATTGCCTCTGCTGGAATGTTGTCCGGTCCCACTGCTTTGCCTTCCTTGAGTCGTCTGATGACCATAATGATCTCTTCAATTGTAGGTGGGCCAACGTTTATTAGACGGTCTGCGTAGGCTGCTAGGAAGCTGGATGACTTCGTTGGGGTTGGCGATTCAAGAGTTCTTCATATTTCTCTACCCACCTGTTTCGCTGTTCTTCAATTTTAATGATTTCTTCGCCTTCCCTCATTTTGGCGACCAGCAAGTGGAGATCTGAAGCTATATCAGCTCCTCTCTTGATTCTCACTCCCCCATCGTTCTTTAGAACTTTTGACTGATTTGTTTCTGGGTAGCGTGATCCGTTTATGCATTTATGTGGGAATATGCGCCACCGACGACTAGTTTGTTGACGGCAAATAGGTTTGTAAATCTATCACCGTTTTCCAGTCCATGACGTCTAATTATGTTTTCAAATCCTGTGTTGTCCATGCCAACCTTGGCATTTTGGTTCGCCATCAGAATGGTCAAATCCTTTGATGAGCATCTCTCGAGGATTTACTGCGGCCTCTCTTAGAATCTATCTTTAACGCTGTCAATGTATTCGGTGGTAGGTGCATAGCATTGTTATGCCCTCTTTCTTTGTTTTGAAGGGTGCTTTAATGATCCTGGGTCCACGAGATTCACATCCTATAAGTGCCTTTTGTGCTTGTTTGGACAGCACCAGTGCCAATCCTTGTGCATGTGTAGCATTTTCATCTTCATGACCAAAGTATAACAGCAGTTCCCCTGAAGCTAGACTCATATGAGTAACGCCCGACAAAACGCTTAAAATTCGAATTGTTCTATACGAAACCAAATATAAATCGGATTCTAAACATTTTAATATTTGAACGACATACACCAAATATCATTTTCCGTAATCACAGTAATAATACTAATTTCAAGAAAAATTATTCATCTAATTCACACAGATTTTATCGTGATATTAGTTATCAAGTAGATTGATTGAATTTATACATTAAAACCGATTGTGCAAGCTTAGTAGTCAAATGTTTAGGCTTGTGTGAGCGAGACTAAAGGCCCTAGGTTCAACTGACGAGTGCAGACGTTGTCGGTTTGCAATGCTGATGGGTTTCATGCTTTAACGAAAGGGTCGTCTAATGCTTTCAAGTTTCTAATGGTGGTTTGCTTTTTAGTTATTGGCTATAAAATCTAAGGTTTTATTGCAAACATTAAAAGTATTGTCAAAAATAAATCTGTTATAACTTTTTAATACTAACGGCTTTTAACTCCTGACTGAGCATTTACAAAATTTGTTGATTGTGAAACATAATTATAACTTATGAGTTAAATGTAAGATGTATTGAATTCATTCAAAACCATATTTAGGCTTAAATGATCGTATTATTATCGAATAATTAGATAGGTATATAATTTTAAAATTTTCGATAGAATTCTCTTGTACATCACTTATTGGAACCTGTTCACATATCTATAGCATAATAATAACTGATAAACAAAAATCTTTTCATTGTTCAACATGACTGAGTTGATAGATTAAGGTGGGTTTTACTACTTTTGGATTTAATGCATTTCACTCAATCCACTTGAACCAGAATTCAGACTCTAATCTTAATATGAGTGAAAAACTTGATAGTATGTGATTAAAAGTCAAATTATTTTTTCTTGGAAGTTGTAATTTCATAGTTTGCTTATCCCATCTACTATTGAACAATTGAACCTAACTATGAAAAAAAACCTACATTGGATCTAGTTTTATAATGTTTTTGAAGAAGTATTTTCTGACTGACATATAATGAATGAATTAAAATTGTTGAGACTGTTAAAAGGTTGTAAGCTTGATGAAAGCTAATCATTTGTATGTTTTCCGTGATTTTCCTATCAAAAACTGTTTATGGTGAAAATTATGTTCAAATTCATAAAGTATTTATTAGTTTTAGTTTAGTGAATTCCTCTAATTTCTTCATCATCTCGTCACCAAGATCTTTTCATATAAATGATCCCTTGATGCGATTGACAGGTTATCCGTCTGATTGTTAACATAATTTTTTATCAATAGCGATGAAGACTATTTACATCATATTTTAAAACAATTTAAATAGTAAAACTTACCCATGGAATAAATTTATACTTTCGTTCTACATTTCAAAAGGAAACACACTCCTATGAGTTTTTAATTTAGTGTTTGACGTATGCAATATCAGTGATACCCAGGCAACAGGATTCAGCTGGATTGGCTGAATTATTCACATAGCTATGTAGTAAACCCAATAACTAAAATATCTTTTAAAACTCTTCAGTCTACTAATGATGAATTGTGTAACTTAAAACTATTATTGAAAATGTTATCGATTACTGAATAAGAATTATAACCATTTCTGACTTTAATCTGGTATGTTGCATAACGCAATTTAGAGTTCAGCAGTTATTTCTGTACAAAATCCTTGAGTAGATGATAACATGGTCTTCAAAGTTTAGCAACCAATATATAGGTTTTGAAAAGTGTATAAAACAGAACATTCTAATGTAGATTGTTTTTGAATGGAATATACACAATGACAAATGCCAGGCGGATAGTTACATTTCATTTTAACTGCTATGTTTGTTAACCACTGGAGAGCTCCATACAATAACGCAATATTTGATTTGATTTTCAGCGTTTCATCGTTTGATATTAGCCTATGACATAACTCAACTCCTCGGTAGATATTTCTGTCATTACAAATACACTTTCGGTCAACCGTCTCTATAACGCAATCTTATTTTCAATTAATTTATATAAATAAACACTTCTATGAATCAAACAGTGCACGCAAATCTCGCACAGTATATTCATCTAGAATAACAAAAACAATAATATTATCATCTGATATGGTGGATTCAGGATATGTATCAATGTTTAAGCAGTAATGTCAACAATATTAATAAATCTATATTACGTAGTAGAGTTTAAGATTTAAACTCAAAATGATAGTTGACCAAAGACAGAAAAAACATGATAGGTTCTTGATTTAGAGATATATATTCATCAAACACTTTTAAAATATGTATATGCACCTGAATAAAATATAAGATGATACGAAGTTAAAAACATAGAATTGGTTGGTGAAATGAATAATTTGATATTTGATTACATCAAATAACCGTCTCTGAAACCACAGAGAGTGTAATACTTAACCGATTTCAAACAGTTCTAACAGTTACCGAAGCAAAAAATATTTTTTTAGGCACAAAATAAAAGACTGTTGAATAAAATTATTCTAAATCTGTTCAACTAATAAATCTGTGCTAGAAATTGAATGATTGATTTTATTGTGAACAGTACTGAGAAAAATAATTAGCTCGCAAAATTAAACACGTTGTACATTCTGTTTGATGGCAGGTTTCACTAGAAAATTTATGCGATTTGATTTTACTCATAAATTCTTACTTAATTTTATGAAATCACTTTTTCTCGGGGTTCTGTTCACACAAACAAATGTTACAAGTGAAATACAAACAAAAAGACGTTACTTTAGCCCTAATTAATATTCAGATTTAGTGAATTTAGGTTTGTTATCTAAGCTTTTGAATTAAAATAGAAACTTGCCATTTGATTTTATTAATTAACGATTTTTTTCTTTTGAAAAAAATAAGACTAAACTTATTGCTTTGCAAACATATGCTAACTCTTTCCCTGCGATTGAATCTCACTAACTAGATCAATATTATCAAAAAAAGCTGTGAAACACGTGTGCCATTTGTTTACAAAATAATTGATTCGGTTGATACTATGTAAGCTAAATATTTATCTTGTTTCTCTTACTTCGTTGAAGTATAATTCTTCGTTACTTATACTAGATAAAGAAATATATCTCAATGCTTAAAGATAACTGTATTCAGTTGCATGTACTTTAGTCTAATATGTTACTGGGCTGTTGGATAGTTAACTTTAACATTTTAAAAAATATCAGGTCAAATCTTTTATAAAACTGGTGAATAACAGTTGGTTTATTTTTAAAATAGAAGGCTAATCTGGAAATTATGTTATAAATTTTAGTGTAATACTATGACCGTAAATAAAATCTGAACAAAGTTTATTATTTATTGTCGGCTTGAATTATATCTGAGTTCATATATAAGTGTTTTGTTGAGCCTTTACAATTCTCATATAATCGATCGAAGCCGGGTAAAGAGCAGTATGGCAGCAAATAATGTTGATCGGTTTATTAAATACGGTGATCGGAAGGAAAACGATGAAGTGTAGATTAAAACAATAAATGCCAAAAAAAACCACTTATTGAGCAGTCTGAAAGAAAATCAACAAAATTATCTTATAACTTTACTTTTTATTGGAAACAAAATAAAATTTGATGAATGAATTTTATGCTTTAAAACGAATTTTTAATCGTTATCTACAACTAAAAGCTTAAGTTACTGACCCACAAAATAGGTTTACAGAATAAGAATTCCTCTGATTCCAATAGATCTGTGTTATACAAAATGACCAGACTGACAACGAAAACGGACAACTAAAAACGGCTATCACACAAAAAGATGAAAAAATTTAACACTTTACTTAATAATAAATATTATTCGAAATAATATCACCTGAAATACAGGAAAATGTATTTTAGTCTAGGATAGATAACACAGATCCCTTGTCTGTCATAAGTATTTGTTAAGCTTGATGAAATTATCCGATATCTGCTTAAGTTAACTGATCTCATTTACTGTATCATCAACCACTTATTGATTACTTATCATTTTATTAACTATGAGTTAATATTTTAACTATGATTTATAATTTTCCTCGTTTTAATAAATAAATAGTAATTCCGACATATTTAACTAACGCCTAGTGAATTAAAAGAGTAAATATGTTTAACCATAGTTTGCATAACAGGACATCACACAAATCATTTAAAAAATTGTAGTACACACACTGAAAACAATCACTACACTAATTATGGATTTAAGGTAATGTTTCATCCTAAAATTACTTCAGTGAAGGAACTGGTATCAATCAGCTTAGTTTAAATCTTAATTAACGTAGAATAATAAGTAGCTGAAAAGCTCATATTTTGAAATACCTTGAAATAGCTACACCAGTAACTTCATCAGAAGGAAAATAGCAAAGTGACAGACCAACGCGAGATCAACCTTGATAGCTAGTAAACGGATCTTTATGTCGATTGTGAAAAATATTTCAGAAATCATCACTAGAAAACTGTTGATCGTAGAACAATACAATCATCTCATTCACATTTATCCAGACCAAAGTGAAAGTTTTCAAATGATATATAACTTACGAGAGAAATTATGATAAGTGAGAGAAACACTACACTGAACAAAATGAAGGTTCTTTTTATTTACCTAGCGACTTAGACTGACTAGCAGTAAAACGACTCGATATGTTGTCACTGGTTTAAATAAAACTCCAATGTCCAGCATCGAAACTGATGTTTGAGGTTATTCTTAGGTCACTAGGGATCGACACTGATAAAGCTATTCAAGAGATCAACTAGTGCTCATTCATCGAATCATCCATCTCAGTAACAAAAGATTATCAGTCTGACACTTGAATCTTCTGCGTTGTCATATGAGTTATATAATTTAGAAATTATTAAGTAAACTTAGATTATGTAACATCAATAGAATGCTTTTCTGATTCATAAATCATTTTTTTTATACATTAGGATCAAAAATTAAATACAATCATATCCTAATATATACAGTTAAAAAGCTTTGTGCATATTGTTGACTGTTTAACATTCAAATTTTTGGCATAAAATTAGTACTTTATTTGTCGGTTCCGTTTTATTAAGGTTTTGATAATAATGAGTTTTATGGTCATCAGTGTGTTTAAGTACAAACGGAGAACAACATCGTAAGTGGAATAAATCATTGTTTTCTTATCATACTAAGAGTAAAAATAGTTTTTTTTCAAAAGAAAACAATATTTTCACGTTGCATGAATCAAGCACATCTTTTTGAAACCAATAATCATTCAGACACAGTTGTATATTTATTTCTTCTATAAAAATCTTTTAGTAATGATATACTGGCTTTTGTAATTTAATTATCATGTCATTAAGTTACATTTACAAGCATGTATTAATATAAATATTTATTAAAAGATATGAAGTTCAATAAATTATTGTTTATATTTAAAAACCGCTCTCTACGCAACTAAGCATATGTTAAATTGCTGCTAAGAGTGAGAAGTTGCTGAAAACACTATGAAATCAGCTGTTACTTACATTTGATTGATTACGTGTATTTTTATATGAATGAAAGTATTCACATTAACTTATATTCATCTATTTTATACAATATAGTAGATCCGCAAATATATATATATATATATATATATATATATATATATATATCGTAAGAACCTGCGTTAGAACCAATTTAGTTGTCCGTTCTAACATTAAAATTGATATAAGCATGAAATGTTCAATTTCAGTAGTTCATATATTTTTATCCATTTTTCTATTTTTCACTTCGTTGAGAAGCAATTCTCTTACCTGAAATCTACAAATCATTGGATTTAAGCATTACTTGAATAATTACTACACATTAAATTATTGGTTTACATGTTACTTTTGTTCTTTCAATTTTCTAGGTGAATCATCAACTACACTCATTCTATCACGTTTAGAAGTAAGTAATGTATTGTTAACAGGACGAAATTTTGTGAATTATTGTTTTTTTTGCTTACTATCCTCGTAATAAATTATTTGTATGATTCAGAGTGAAGCTATTAATGAAATCTTGGTTGCCTATTTCATTTAATTTTGTACATACCAACTAAATGAACTCTCAATTCGAAATTGTTGTTCACATCAATCATTATGTATAAATGGTCAGTGGTGTGTTCAATAGGTGTAAAGTTATCATGGAAAGTTTTCATTGCTCAGCTTTTGGTAATATTGAAAACTGCAATCGGTCAGACACTTTTAGAATGTTTAAATCCTGATTGAGGATAGCTTTGATATCCTCATTTATTTAAAAGATTACATTTTGATTGTGCGTAAGTGATGCGACTTTATACTATACTCACAATTCTCCACATATAAAAATAACTCGATAAAACTATAACAAATGGAATTCAATGTAACATTTATAACTATGTATGTTTATAATTTTTAATTAACTTGCATACCCTACCTTCTTTGCAAGTCATTTATTGAAGGAGTTATACAAATAAATCATTTCATATTGAATGTATATTTTTCAAAACAGAATAGTGTCAAGTTAGCCAAGAATTAACGTATACACTTAGGAAAACTTACTTTAAATTCAAACAATACACTTGAATGATAAATTGAAAACAATGTTGAATATCTTTTCTATAAAAATCCAATGTTAGTCAATTTTGTACAAAGAAAAAAACGTTTATCTTGTGATACACTATAAAAAATTAGGTTATTACAATATTCAATTTCTGAAATCAGTTCAGTCTACATAAACCAATAAATAAAATTGAATATGAATATACAAAGTGCTTCATTTTACAGTAACAATATGGCAGTTAACAATTCTAGTTAGAACGTTATTAATGGAATGAGGTGAAGTAAGTTCAATGTTACAATCAAAAAAAAATCATTAGAGATAAGATTTAGTTATTGAATTTGTATTGACAGAAGGAGGACAACTAAAATTGTCTTCTAATATACTTCACAAAATTCTCTTCTTATTCATCTAGTTTACTTTTCGTTTGTACGCTATGGTTGTATTGTTATTAAATACAAACAATTTCATATTTACTTAAAAGCTAAAAGCAGTCTTGTTCTGTATTACTTTGGATGATTTGTTATTCAAGCAATATAATCTTTTCGCTAAATCCGTATGTCGAACGTGGAAAAAAAATATATATATCACATTATCAGGGCGACATGTGAAGTGTGTAAAGAGGGTACAGGCCGAAAGTATTAAAAGATCGGATTAATTGAAGTTAGACTTGAAGACCATTGATTGCCGACTTGAAGGTCCAGATTTTAGGCACTCATGCCTGTAACTGGTGGTCCTGAATCGATACCTCATGACGAGTTCTTGGAGTGCTCACTTCTGAGAAGTCCAATTCTAGGAGAAAATGACCATCGTGAACCCAAAGGTTTTTAATGATCGTTGTTACTTATTAGTTCAGCTTATGCACTTACAAAATACATTCCTCAAATTTTTATGGAGTGTCACATTATAAATATAAAAGGTCGCTTTTTTATTAAGACATTTAGCAAACTGGCCTGTGTCTTAAAGCAATCTCAAAAGAAAAAGAAAACCAAACAGTTGTATTAACAGAATCAGTATATTTATGTATCAGTCACAGTTCCCTTTAAAATTCATCACTTTCGCTCCAGCAGCTAAAAAATCAACATCGGCCGAAAGAAATAGAACACACAAATGATTGTTGTACTTACAGTATGATGCAGACAATGAAAAGCAATAAACACATTTCCATCATCATAATTGTGTACCAATGTTTGTAACAATCTGAATGTACGTTTCATGTTAAAGCGTATTTACTACCTTCAAAATATGACTACTGTTATAGAGATTGAATATATATATATATATATATATATATATATATATATATATATATATATATATATATATATATATATATATATATACGTAATATTACTTTGGCACAACCCAGATGTAAAAAAGGTAATCAGCACATTTATGGTCAACGAAACATTATGGTTTCTAGCGAACAATGAGCTGAACTTTAAAATGTGATTGATAGTGTAAAGTAATATGCCGAGTCTATGTGACAAATTAGTCTTTTCATTCTACCCAAGTTACTGTCCACATGTCTTTTGACCTTAGCAATTATTTGCTTGTAACCTTGGTTGTTTTTATTTGTGTATGTGCATTGTTTGCTTACTCATCGTATGTCTAGCTTATTTTGGTTTGACAACAAAAATACTTGGTCATGTCTCATTACATAGTGTTGGATCCCTAGCGTTCTCCGATTCAGTTTACTTCGCTTTGTTTTTATGCTTTTCATTGTCGTCTGACTGCCTAAGCGAATGTGTAAAATAAGCTTTACTGGGCTTTTAATCACAGTTTTTCAAGTGAAGTTATCCGAAACATTAAATGCAGGAATTTAAGGAAAGGTTCATCTCAAAGCAAATTTAATCTTACCTACAAACTGGAGTCATATCCCCTGCTACTAAGAGTTATTGATGATGAATGTTTGTCTACACTTCCAGTTAATAAGTCCTGAAAAAAATAAATCATGTCTTCTGAACTCCACCGCTAGCTGTAATTCACCTGTGCTGATCTAATGTCTAAAAATCTTTACTATTTAGCGTATTAACAAGAGAATGCTACTGCTTACAGCCAACGGAAACGACCTTATAAATATCCTCTAAACATATATTTTTATTCTTTAGCCAGTCATTTTAAGTATATACCTTGAATATTCAATGTAACGCATCATTAAATCACAAACTCACAAATTTATTCGACTTTTAATAATAAACCAAAGTAGACATATATATATATATATAAGATGGTGATGGACAATTTTTTGTGATCATAGAGCGTAACTATTTTCTTAACGAAACATCAACTCTTATTTTGAATGGTACAAATAAATAAAATAGTCATTCTTCAATGAAAATGTTAGTTTTTCCTTCAAGTAAATAAGATTAAAAAAGTATCAATCGAAAGTAATTAACATAGTTCTACTTCAGACAAATTTTACATAAACAAAAGCTAGTGACGCAAATAACTACCTTGTATAAAAACTTGTTTAGTCAATCACATAAACACAGACAGTTTTCAGATATTTTTTGAATTATAAACACTTTACAGCTGAAATCACCAAAACATTACAACACAAATTGATATTTTGTGTTGTAACAGATGTTTATGAAAATTATCATTCTCAACAAGAAGACAAGATAAAACATCCAATTGTAATCTTTGCAGCTTTCTATTTAAGCTATTTCAGTAGGTATCAATCTTTGAATTCGACCTATTTATCAGATGTCGATGAATAGCTCGATTTTACTAAAGCTGACTGACGAAAGTTTGTAAGTAAATTTCAGTGTATTTAATTATTTCATATTTGTTTAACTTCAAGTAGAAAGTAGATTTGTGTATATCTAAGTAGCTTAAGTGATATTTAATGACGAGAAATCATGGGTTTTTATAAAATCTAACTATTAAGAAAGTGACACTAACATGCGTTATTAAGTGCAATTAACCTCTCTCGCGAATATACAATCTGAGGAAGTTTCCTGATGATTCCTACTAATTATTTTCACCGAATCTCCATTATTTTTAATCATTGTAGCTTCAGTAATAAAAATCAAATTATAGCTAAATGTGCGTTAACTGTAATCGAAGAATAATTTCGTTATAGGACATTTCTTTCCAGTCTCTATTTCCCATACCAGCTCAAGGTAATTCAAAAGACAGCATTTACTATAACATTTCTGACCATTTGATCATCTGAAATAAATTATTTAATTTGCTTTTCTTCTTACACTATACTCAAACATTCCTGCATCCGAAACGAGTAAGTAGCAGTTTCACAAAATTTTTGTAAGTCAGAAAAGTAGATACTATACACAAAAACAAGCTTTGCAAAAAGTTAGAATATTGTTTTCATGATGCATGTAAGGGTTTACTCAGAGTTCAGAAATATTGCTAATTGAAACTTCATGGTTGTCCTTTATTGATCAAAATTCACGAAATAAAATTCCTCAAATCATAAAACAGCGTTCCTTCACATAATTAATACATCAAATCATAAAGACAAGAAAAGATCGTTGTGGAATTTAATAAAGTGTGAGTAAAGTGAATAAACCATATATGGAATAAAACACTGCGGATTTCACCTCAATACAAACTCTGACGTAAAATCGTACATCAGATAAATTTCTTATCAGTCGCATTCATTAAAAAAAATTGACTTCATGAGCGGTATACACTTCATAGTTCTTACAACCGCAGATCTATTTAACAAATAACTTGTTTCTGTCACGAAACAAATATCGAAATTTTCTAATTCACTTCTTTCTAAACACACTATAATGCATAAATTTCAATTCAATATTTAAAAAAATGTAGACATTTATCATACAATTAATATAGTAAAAATTGTTATAAATCAATATTAAGAAGATGACTTACAATCGATGCACTCTCAGCTAGCTATCTACCACGAAAAATGAATTATCAAGGAAAACTTAATAGAAGAATTTCAACTTACTAATATCTATCTATTCATATCTAGTCATTAAAAAACCGCAGTATCCTTCGTTAGTTGAATTAATAAATAAGTTGTTGTAAACAGGATGCTGATCAATGATTTTAGCTATTGCTCAGCTTGTGTGAGTTTGAATCTGTAGAACAAATACTCTGTTCAAATAATTTCTTGAAAATTCAATTTAGCATGTGATCAAGTAATAAGACGAGTTATCTGCTGTCATTGGAGCATATATATTCATAGTAAATAGAATTAATTGACATCCTCAATTTCTATTTTGAAATGTTTTATTATTTTGCTGTTTTGTTAATGCTAGATTTCTTAGCATCTTGTAAAGAAACTTGTTAATTCACAAAAAGAAAATATCAATCATTTTCAACATAAGTGAAGTGTGCAAACCATGAGGAAAAAAAGAGAACAGAAGAACAATACAACATCCTGTTTACAATAAATTATTTGTTAATTCAACTAACGAATAATACTGCGGTTTTTAATGACTCTAGATGTGATCATTGATAAATTTTTGATTTAAAAGTCTTCTATTGGGTTTCTGTTGATGGTTTATTTTTCATAGCAGGAAATCACCATGTGAAGTAGACACGAAAGCTGTAGGCATATCGATTGTAAGTTATCTATCTAATCTAATCAAGTAGGTTGAACAGACGAATGATTACGGTAATATAATGTATGTGCGTAACCAATTTTACATCCATCAAAGAATAAGTAAGATGTTCACTTCATGAGTAACGTGCAATGGTTACGAAAACGTGAAACAGGATTGAAACAATAAACATTTGTTTACTTAAGGTAGATGCTACTGATACTGTTACAGCATTTATAATAAATGATAGTTTGCCGGTTAAAATTATTTGTTGGTCTAGAAATATCATCAGTAACTAATGAGAATAAAGATATATTATTCAAAATTGTTTTTTCAAGTTCCTTTTCGTAATTCTTCAAAGTCGGCATGATCCTTACATGTAGTGGTATTCCAGTTGGCTTTTTAGTTAGTTCAACATCTGACTATACATCGATTTGACTTCATCTGTGCGAATCGATTTAGTAAACACTTGTTTGTTAGTTGCAGATCGACGTAATTGCCATGCTCATCTGGTTATACGTAGAAATTTCCAAACTTTCTCTTTCTATAAACATAATTTTGTAACTCAAGAGGATCTTCGCTATTTCCGATTTAGGGCTTCTTACAATGAAGTAGATTTTGTCAAATTCGTAAAATTCTCAGTCTGACTTAGTTGTCGAACCTGTCCAAATTTGTGAATCTGAACTGATCTGTAAATGTTTACTTTCTTATCGACTCACACTTTCTTTAGCGTGTTAAAACAAAACAAACAATATCGTGAGTAATGACGAATGGTAGTGTACATATTCAATAAACATACTAAACTACCTCAAACATCTCGGTTGTCTGATATGCTTACTTTGAAAAATAACTCGATAATTCAAAAGCTGTTCATTATTCAGTTCTTTTCAATAGGAATATTGAAAAGAGTGTAGATGAACGACTAATGTGTAAAAATGTACAACAATCGATATGTGAAAAGACTCCATTATGTTGATACGATGACTTAAATGAATGAACTACTTCAAATACTACTGATTTCAACAAATGCATTGAATTTCATCAATTTTAAAACTATACATGCCAAAAAAATAGTATGAACGATACGCAACTTTCCATGTTGCCTTAATACTACATAAAGAATGAAGGTAGGCCATACCATGAAAATAACATGAAAAATGTAAATGAACGTTTGAATGTTAACCAATTTTCATACGTTCAGAATTCATTTCGATACAGGATAATCAACTTGTTTACGTATTTCAGTTGCACGTTAAATTTAATCAGATTGATCAAATGTGTGCAATGGTGTGTTGTTAAGTGAGCTTGCAAAGTTTATAAATACTTTGTTGGTAATCGGTTGCCTATTCAATTTGAAAATCGTTCAATTGAAATTCAGTTCAACGAAATGTGCAAGATAATTTGAGTGAAGATGGTTTGCGGTGATGTACTTTAAACAAAACACTATTTTTCTTGTAAAAGTACAACACCATAGTAGTTGATGTTAGTGTAAATTATTTCAAACATTTGCTTGAAAGTCTATAAAGAACTGACCTTTTCTATATGAATGCCTTCGATCTTTTCGGAAATGAAACCTATATTTATCTATTATTAGCATAAGGTTATTATTTTATCAGATTTCCCTTGAGAAACCAACAGTGAAGAAAAACGCGAAAACAGTCTGTTATTAAGTAACTTAGGCAACTCGTTGATTGCAATGCATCCATACGGTCAGTAATTTTATTTAAATTTAAATTTTAAATTTATTACCGGTAAAATATTTGATTTACTTCCAAACGAATGTCTGTAGCAAGAGTCTATTCGATAACTTGAATGTCTGATCGAAATAAATACTACTTTATCAATTAGTTTTGATATACACAGGTAGCACTGAGGAATGATTATGTATGTGCTGTAATCATGTGCATACTGTGCATTAGTAACAGAAAGCAGATTAGGCAATCTGTTGGGTTGAAGTTCTTGTACAGTAAACTATTCAGTGTAAAACACTGTTCACGTAATTTCACTACACAACTAATATTAGAAAAAATTTTGAAAGATAGAGGAAGCCAAACAAAATTGTGCCAACAATCCATGAATTCATTGACACTAGGATTCGAGTGATTATCAAAACCGGCAAATGAAGCTTTCAAATCATAATGTATAAAACTCTATGTAGTGGCACAAGTGATTTCACCATTTATCTTCCGTATATCCTACTTTTCTTGATTGACCATTGTTTTTGATTGCATAAACTCATATTATTCCTCGAATCATATATTGTATGCCTACTGGTTATACCACTTACACTACTCTAGTTTCTTACTACAGAGCAATAATCGTAGTAATGGAAATCGTTTCCCTAACGTGAATTGTAGCAGAGTGCAATGACCTTTTTGTACTCATAAGTTTACTGTGTATAAACAAATGCTGAATGGTTTATAATCATCACTACTGATACATATATTGAAGATGAAATGAAAGCAATTAACTGTTACTACAGTTTGAAAGAATTCACTTTGCAACCGTACATTCGCATTGTTTTCACGTGAGGTGGTTGAAGAAACTTTAGAAACTCACCTAAATTAATAAATTTGATAATATTTATGAACTTATTCTATGCAATTTTTTAGGCATAAATAAAATTACATAAACGGTTTATTGGATAATGGCTGATGTTTTGTTTCATCCTGTTGTTTACGGTTCCATGGTTGTAAAATAAACTATTTTAACAAATTTAAACATTTGGATGGTTTGTTTAAAATATAAAACTGAAAAACTAATAAAATATTTCTGGCAAATCGTCATAAGTTGACTGAGGTCTTAATTGGTTGGAGTTCAAGTCATTAATAATATATTGTAAACTTATGTTCATAAAGTTATCAACTAATAGGCAGCATATAGTGTTTTACTTAATTTTTGCGAATCGGGGTGTTATTTAATGTGAGTAAATCTTATAAAACTTATTGTATGCAAATATCATTTCGATTTGTGTTCAGTATCAAATAAATCTAAATCAAGTATCTTCGTGTTTGAATTAAATGAATGAGATTTGAGTCCTTCCGACGTTATACTAAATCTAGTTTATTTACATACAAGATACATCTTCTAAACCTTCAAGATATTTCCGGCAAATCTATTTACGGCACTCTGCAAATTTCATTATATTATTCTTTTATTGATATCTGACTGAATTTTTATTAATCTTAGCATAGATGCGTAAACTTGTTTCATGAAGTTTAATATCAAGGCAATCCGTAGAAGTCACACATTTGCCAGCTCACAATAATTAACATTTAGTCAAATTATCATCAAAAAAGAGTGTTTAAATTACTTACTTACTTACTTCTGTTACCCTTATGGAGCATAGGTCGCCGACCAGTATTCTCAAACCAACTCTGTCCTGGGCTTCTCTTTCCAGTTATCTCCAATTTTTGTTCAGTCTTCGCATATCTTTCTCTATTTCTCGACGTAACGTGTTCCTTGGCCCTCCTATCTTCCTTTGGCCTTGAGAGTTCCAAGTGAAGGCTTGTCTTGTGACGAGGTTGGTTGATTTCCGCAATGTGTGTCCTATCCACTTCTATAACGTCCTCCTGATTTCCTCCTCCACTGGAATCTGGTTTGTTTTCTCTCATACTAAGTTGTTGTTGATGGTTTCTGGCCAACGGATAATCAGTAATTTTGCGTAAACAACTATTAATGAATACTTGTATCTCCTGGATGATGGCTTTGGTAGTCTTCCAAGTTTCCATCCCATATAGTAGAATAGTCTTGAGATTTGTGTTGAAAATTCTAATTTTGGTGTTGGTTGATAGTTGTTTGAAGTTCCAGATGTTGTTCAATTTTAGAAATGCTGTCCTTGTTTTCCCTATATGCACCTTTACATCGGCATCGGATCCACCTTGATTGTCGATGATGCTTCCCAGATATGCAAACGCTTTTACATCATTCAAAAAATATACACGTCATGTTGTTCATTCCAACCTTGGCATGTAAGTCTTTCATGAGAATCGTCGGAACCTTTGATGATCATTTGTCGACGACTGAATGCAGACTCTCGTGGAATTGATCTTCGACGTCATCATTGTGGTCTATGGTAGGTGCATAACATTGGATGGAGTTCATTGTAATGCCCTTTTTCTTTGTTTTGAAGGATGCTTTGATGATTCTCGTTCCAATAGATTCACCTGCTATAAGTGCCTTTTGTGCTTGTTTGGATAGCATCAGTGCTACCCCTTGTGTGTGTGAAGCATTTTCTTCTTCATGGACAGAGTATAACAGTAACTCTCCTGAAGCTAGTCTCAGTTGTCCAGCTTGTGTCCAATGCGTTTCACTGATTCCAAGCACCTCCAAGTTGTATCTATTCATCTCTGCAGCAACTTGGGATAGTCGTCCTGTCTCCCACGATCTCCGAACCTAAAAGGAAGGTGGATCCGGTTGTTTGTATGGGCATCTGCCTCGTGAGTTCCGAAGCAACTCAGCTTTCATCATAAGATGTCATATCTTCTGAATGAAAAACTTCTAACTCGCCGAGAAGAGTTAAAATGGTTTGAGTTATCTTTTTCTGGTTACAGTTTTTTGGCGAGTTAGTCTTCTACTAGACGGGGCCGCAAACCCCACGTCCGAACATTCGTTATCTGGGCTTAAGGCCAGCAGGTAGGGTTAACAAAATCAGACTGAATATACATATTCAACTACTTTTCTAATACAATTGTATTGCTTTCAGTATATGGATTCTTGAGATTCAATACAGAAGCTTAAGAGCACACATTTACTTGAATATACTATTTATCCTCATGATTATGATAAAAGTTAAAAATAAATAAGAAATTTTGTAAGGTTTTCAACGTTTGTTATGATCATTGAACGTCGCCAGATAATTCTACTGTAGAATATTTATGGGTACAGTACAGTATTTGAAATGTTCTTCATCACAGGAACCAGTTGACCGAAGGATTTTTTCTTACTTTGTAACCATTTAATTCACTTATAAAATTAATTAGTCACTTAGCTATTTAAACTATTTTGATTAGAGATTTTTATAAAATTTATCTTGATATTTCCCTTTTACGATTTCAGTCAGTTTGTCATCTTTTTTTAAACCATAAACTAAAGATTTATTCCATAGATAGAGTATTTGTTTTAAAATTGACTGTAATAAAATGTTTTAATGTAGTCATGTGTATATCAGGATGTTCGTGTTCTGACTATTGATAAATGCATATGATCTACAAAAAGATTTATGATAAGTGACCGAATAATTTACGGTAACCTTTTGCTAAATTATCAATAAATATGTTTCATGAAATAAAACTATTAATGAAGCAGAATATTTTACTGCATGTCAAGCAGAAATTAAAAGTTCTTTGTTGAAAATTCAGACGAAAAAACTTATTAATTCACTTGAATTGACTTTGCGAAAAATTCAGGGTAGAGTTTGTACTAGTCATCAGAAACGCTACTATATTTCTGTTCATGTATGTATATATATATATATATATATATATATATATATATATATATATATATATATGTATAAGTCAAGGTCAAACTGAATAATCTATTTCGATTAAGTGCTATTAGTTTGCGTTATTATCTAACAGTCTGTTAGACAGTGAAGAAACTATTTATTCTTGTAATTAATCAAATCAACTACTTACACAAAAACATGCATGAAGATCATCTAAATTAGTTTTGTTTTAACATTTCATATAATGAATGCATCATCAAATCAAAATCCAAATATGTTCGCTTTCCAGTATAATTACATACTTCGCTTCCACGTCTGAATGATACAACATAATCGAATTAATGTTACTTCATATCTATTACGTCAACATTCACGTGGAAATTATACGTCACAAATTATGATGAATAGCTTGGAATTTCAAACTAACTAAATGTTTTGTTATAAATAACAACAGATTTAATGGATACTTCAAAACAATATTTAAACTTAGTTATTTATTCAACAGCGAAATTCTAATACATTACGAATTTCACGATAAGTAAATCATGCAATATACCTTCGACTGAACCATAGTAAACAGGTACTTAATACATAAAATCTGGTCTAAAATATAAATTAGAGGAATCCGAATTTTATATCATCGTAATAGAAATAGACCCTCGGAAAAAAAATGCTTTTTCTACCTGCTTAATCCTACATAGTGTGTCTAGAAAAATTGTTTTAAGCCGCTTGTAAAAATACTTTCCCATTTTCATGAAATCCCACCTCGTGATCACTTTTGAAGCATGGTATCAAAAATAAAAACTCAAGCTTCACAAAATTTCCTCAGTCTAAATGACAGGTTTACTAACAAGAAAATAAAGACTGGACTGAAGATTTAAATTAAATTAATTTGATGAAATGCAGATTTATCCCATTCGCTTATTCATATAATAAATGCTCTAGGGATTAATCGATTTTCCTTAATCATCCCCGTTACAATTTGATAATTAGGATTCTGAGTAACAAATTAACTGGTCATTCAATATTTAAACCAGACAAAATAATTGGTGATTTATCATTGGTCACACTGTTACACCTAGTTATAAGTAATATAGCTTGAGCTAAAGCTCAAAGTCCGCTGCTGGTTATAACTACCTCTCTTTTGTTGACATGACCTTGAACGGCTGAGGTGATGACGGGCACTCATTATTTGGTTCACTCATACTCTAGCTGTCTTACTTTTCGACCAAGACAACATTACACACAATCAGCGGCGACTTTCGAAATACGTTTTAAACTTGATAGAATATATTTAAAAACCCTTGCGACCAAATTTATCTCAATACTTTGTTGAAACGTCAATAAATGTTTTGGTTTTTTGTAATGCCACTATATACGTTAATAGAAGGTATCAGTAATTTGTACACTATTGACCAGTTGTACTTTCACTCATAATATTGCATAATTTGTTGTAGTTTAACTAAGCAAATCTATCTCCTCTTCCAAAGAAGCTTATGTGAAAACCATTTGTGAAACAACAAGTGTCATTCATCAATAATAAATACATAGCCGCTTCAGCAAAGTTTCAGTTTAATTACCTATGGAAATCCACCATTTTTCTATCGATTTTAGTAAGCGATTTTTTACCTCTTTGTTTATTTGCAGAAACTGACACTCAAAGATTTTGCATCTGAGGTCAGAGCGAATCTAGATATTGATATGTTTATCAAAGAAGCAACTCTTTTATTGGATTTGGATGGATCTACCCTGGAGGATATAATTAGTTCCATGTTAGAAGCAGTATTCGATAATCGTCCCGTAGTTGATACAACTTCATCAACAACAACAGTAAATATGACACCAAGCAGTCCCAGTCCTCCTGATGATGCTGATTCAAATCAATGGTCTCGAACTTCAGCAACTGTAACTAGTGGCTTTGGACCAAAAGTTAACTTTTCAATCACTGGAAATTCTGATAAAACAAATCTATCAAAACTGGATATTGAAAATATGAAACTTGAAGCTAAAAATTCACTTATGATGCAGATAAATTATCAAGGATGCACATGTAAGGAATTTTACATAAAATGCCTTAATTACACTGTCTTTTTTAGATAACATTATTATAAGTATATATTCTGGTTTAAAATAAAATTCTTCATAGCTGTCGTTTATGTGTAAAGCATTTAATTCATGTCGTTAAATAAAATATTTATTTAACCTTAAATAAGATTGATATTATAGCAACTGACAGTCTGATTGCTTCTTTCAGTTTTAAAGAATTCAGAGTTGAAAATAACTTGTTCGGAATATAATTTATAGAAATTTAATAAACACTAAAGACTATAAAACATGATAATGGATATTGTGAAATAATCTATTATTTGGAAATCGATACACATAAATCAGTAGAAATTATAGTGATCCGTCTTCACTACAGTATTTCTAATTTTTAACTTTATTCTCCTACTTGATCATTGATAAAATGTATTCGGTCTGAGAATGAAAGGGATCTACAGAGTAATAACCCATCGATCGATGACCGATAAATGCTTTTTCATAATGAATTTATTCAATGCCGTCTTGATCAGGTACGATAAAATAATGTCATCTATTGACGTACAGGAAGATATTTCTTTTTATAAACTCGGCACAAGTTGTCCCGGTATATTTGGATTTAGAGTTTTTATATTTTATTCTAGTCGGAAGTTCTGTAATGACAAAAATGATCCTAATTAGTATTTTTGTGTGCATTAAATGGTTTTAAAGTTTGAAGAAACCTAACGTAACAGCTTTGTGTAGGCTGAGATCACACTTAGACTATCATTCACAGGCTAGTTTTTTGAAGATTAAATATTGTGATCTACCGGTTTTCCTCATAATTCTTTCTTACAATCGAAAACACAACATCGATAAATACCTGGATACATGTGTTTTTTTTCAATAAGACACTCTACGCAATTTTACAGAGATCAATTTGAATACACATGCAAAATTAATTGATAAGTAGCATTTTAATCTGACACTAATATTCACTTTAAAAGATGAGATAACTATCCGTGATCATGACTGTTGTATTTTATTTAAATAACCTATTGACGAATAAATTTTAACTATCCATGAGCATATTTTTCATCAATACAGAGATGTTGTTTAATTAATCAAAACTATGTTAGTACTTTTTTTATAAAAACTATCGTGAATTTTGAATTTCATACAGTCTCATTTGAGCCTTTAAAATATTGTCACGTAGAATCTAATGAAGATGTTATCTTAAAATTATTCAAAATAAGATTTCTATTTACTACAAATTCTCAAACTATTTGGATTACAAAATAGCAACGACAAATATACAGTCGATACTGGTATTATTCAGTGCACTCAAAAGGTGACATGAAGAGTAACAAGCCAGTAAAATTTGCTTTATTACCTTATTGAAGAACAGGATTACGGAAATTCAGAATATCCGGTTAATGAAGTTACTGGTAAAAAAGCTCTCACATTTCGGCATTCATATGTTAAAGGAACATAAGTAATGTGTTTATTGGTAAAGGTGTTTTCTGAAACATTGACCTCATTATAGGCTTGGAAATACTTTCCATCAATTTTTTGATGAAAGTGTCTGGTGTGAGGCAGTGATTCACAGATGACAGTGGATGAGGTCATTCAATATCGCAGAATGATCGAATTCACATATTAACACTGTTGGATGCCAGCTCAGAGGTTTAGAGTCTAGGCGTTTGCGTGCGAGACCAAAGGTCCTGTATAAGACTTCTTCGTGCGGGGTCACGGACGCATTGCTGATGCGTCTCATACCAGGACAGAACGGACGTTCAGTTCTTCCAGATTTTTAATGGTGTTCTAACAATGATCAATTCATGATTTTAAGGAAACTCATCAGTTTCCACAATCCCATAATGTTAATTAGAGTTATTATTATTACTTTCCCTTTCAGTAACTGGGACACATTCTATCTGTTTTTTTCACAACTTTCCTATCCTGTTCTGTCATACTGTAGGATTTTTGCTACTAACCCAACTTAAGCAATATAACTGCATCCATATTTTCAGTGTAATTAATTCAAAAAATAGATTTGGAACAGTCTTTTTATCCAGGAAACATCTCTCTAAAATAACTAACCGTTTATTGGATATCTTAGACAATCTTTAACTTAAATATGCATCCCATCACAAACTAATATCTACTAAAAAACCACTGAATACTAAATAGTTATACAGACAGTCTGAAACCGACGGGGATCATTTCTAAGAAATCGTCAAAAAGCCAAAGTAACTGTACAGCTCAAACCAGTTAATGATATGAGATTATCTACAAATTTCAATCAGAACTTTAAGCAACTAGGATGATAAGCATTTAAACTATCAAACTGAAATTCTCCAGCGAAACTTCTGAGAATGCAAATTGATTGGTTATCAAAAGAGTAAATTTTATTCAACAAAAAGAACATACTGTTTAATACAATAAGGGTAAAACTATGAAATTACATTTTGAAAATTAATACAATGCACTGAGTCTACTAAATGAATGACGTTTCACAGGCTACTTCCTAGATTACTTACAGCCCTAAAAACGGTCTATCCATGCTGTATTTTGAAATGAACTCAAATTTCATAAAAATTAAAATAGGCATTTTAAATAAGTAACTGAGCTTTATCACGACGGAATTTATCTTACTGCATTAACATTTATAAAAAGATATCATATTTATGAAATTGCTTCGATCTAAAACCGAATTAGAAATATACTTCATTGAATTCAACTAATCTGGTAGCAATTTAATAAATTTCATTCAACTGTGACTAATTTTATTAATAGTCCAAATTTAAATGTAATAAGTAAGTTAAAAGAAGCATTAATTGTGAATACGAAAACTTTCAATGTTACTTAAATTATTTTAAAAAGAAAAGGGGGGATGTCTTAATACATTTCATAAAACTGCCAGAAATATGAATGAAAATCCAAGCTGAACATTGATACGAAAAAAATATTCATTTCGCTAAGAAATTCAATACTGTAAATAGTCAAACAAAAAATTGAGGATTAATCCTTACCAATAAAGCTGCTTTATTATTCCTCGTTGAATAAGTTGACTTGATTGTTTGTCTAGTTTTTCATCCTGTCGAGTTTATTTGATAGAATCTTGGAAAATTAAATCAAATCTTTTTCAATCAAAAGAATGAATGATTATTTTTAAGGTAATATATAGAAGAAAACCCTAGTTTCAGAGTACAATGTGTGTTCTGTCCCTGTCATTTTCCATCAACTGCCTATTTATAGAAAGTACCTTTTGATTAGGAGCTTCATTGCAAGCCCCAACCTTCCTTGTGTTTGTTTTTCTCATCTGTTGTCCACTCAGAGTTTCATAACAAGCAGTTGCAGGTAACTCCATTCGTTTAAAATGTACTTTGGATTTGAAGTTTCATTTTTAAGATATTTCACTCACATACCAGTTGAACAAAAATACAACAGAAAGTTTTAAGTATATTATTATATTTCATTCGGTCTTCAAGACAACGATAATTACATGCTGATTTTCTATCATATTTAAACATTTCGTGTTTTACTAAAAATATATATTTAATGATGATAAAAACCGTTTATCCATTCTAAAGTATAATAAGCAGTAAGATATTAACATTTTTAGTCATAATTAAAGTAAGAATTTTTTGTAAATTCCATGAAACTCGATAATTGTTGCATGACTGAAAGCCGAAACATCTCTAGATGGAAAAAACTTAGAATTTAAAGCATATACTACAAGCTTAAACAAAATTTGTGAGTATTTCAACTAGTTTTACTTGATATAATGAATAGAATGCAGTAAACGTACACTATACAATCAATTCCTTTAAAATGTAGTTTATCCTAGTTTTAATTTGCCTAGTAAACAGAAATTGTTAGAAGAGTCTGAGTAAATTCAAATGTTATTGGATTTTTTAATGTTTTGCGAAAAATATAACTGATTTTTATAGTTATCATGCGAGTTACTCTCACAATTATTCATTTCATATTTCGCTCTCTCTATCCAGTTTTGATGTATTTCATTTACTGATGGTTTTCTTCACAGACCACAGGCTTGCAAAGACAATAAAAGGAGTTTCACTGACAGATGGTGATTGCTTATCAACCGATCAAAGTTGGATTTGTGCAATGTAAGTAATATTAATGCCCTTTTCAGTAGCCATAGTTTTATGTTCATTAACTAACAAACGTTTTCATGACTATAGTGACGATACTGTTGAATAAAGCTACTCATAGACAAACAATCGAAATCTTCATGTAACACGAGCTTAATGGGTTTTTGAGACTGTTGTTTAGAAATCATTGACATGACTGAAAATTTTCCCGTAGATTATTTCCGACCGGTCACAAACTACAATTCAGCTGTTTGTTTATCATAATTTATGCTTATTTTCTGTGTGTTAAACTAAGTAGCTTTCATTTTCAATCCTATTGTTGATTAACAAGATAAAAACTATTTCAGACTGACTGAATGATGAGTGAATTTTCAAGTAGTTTAAAATCTGAGACATTACATTTCACTTTCACAATATTCAGAGGAAGAAAGTTATGCACATATTGATCCAAATAGGCAATGATTTTACAAATTACACATAATTGAAACCACAAATCGATCAATGTTAGATCACCATTAGAAACCTGGAAGCACTGGACGGCCGTTTCATCCTAGTATGGGACCAATCGGCAGTGCGCATCTACGACTCCTTCACCTCACAGGATTCGAACCCGGTACCCACAGTACTGTGCGCGGACGCTTAATCATCGGACCACTGGGCCGGCATCTAACGGTGTTAATTCCTAACATGATCAATTCACGGAGTTGCGCAACCTCATACACAGTCTTCGGTAGTTACTGTCTACACCCGAACAGGTTGAATTTCACTGGTCACGTCTTCCCACTAGAACTCGGAGAAGATTCCTCACGAAGCTAGTCACTAGTGAGCACAGGTAATTTGCATTACGGGGTTGTGAAGATTGTTAAGTTACACATTTTGAGGAGTCCCATACCAGGACGAAACGGCCGTCCAGTGCTTCCAGGTTTCTAATGGTGATCTAACATTGATCGATTCATGGTTTCAAAGAATTTTTACAATCTTCACAACCCCATCATGCAGATTTTAGAAATAACAAAATTGTTACTAAAATAATCATATCAAAGATGAATAGGATGAAAATAAATAATTTAAAATCATTCATCCTTTCTTTGAAATCTATTAAATATTCTATTACATTATTTCTTTATACTAAATCAGGTGTTCATTACGATCGATTCATAAACGTTATCTTGCTCTAGCAAGATTAAATAATCCAGTTAATTTTGGCAGATCAAGTGAAGGAACCTATTTGATCGTACTTATAATAACACCAACCAAAGAGGTAATCTTGCTTTAATCTACACATTTGTACACATTGCATTTTGATAGTTGAAATGAATTAAACTCTGGTAACCAGTTTTTAATCTCCTTGATAACATATTCATAAGCAGAAATATGAAAACATGATCACGTGGGACAGAATTACACTAACATCACTCTGTTTACCAGTCAAATTAAGTATTATGTTTTTATTTATTTATTTATTATAGATTCACAAAAATTTGTATCGAACTGTAATATTTCGATCATTTTAAACTAAGTTTACATTGAGTATTGATTGAAAGGTTAATTTGTAACTATTTTTAAATTATGATTTTACTAAATTTTCAATAACTAAAATTAATCATTTCAAATGAATGATTAATGACTGAATTGGTTTGAATTGATTTTAGTCGTAGTGAAAAGCTCTTTAAGAAAATATTTTCCTATAATACAGATAGTTTACTGCCTAAAACCAAACGGCTCTTCATTGTAATCACTGATTATCCAGGAGATATGAATTAATGATAAAACCTCATCTTAGGCTATTTAAGAATAATTAAACAAACTTCAAACTTATTAATTATCTAAAACAGTACATTGTAAAATATTTAACAACAACACCTGTTGGTTGACATCTTAAAAACAGTTTTTCATCACAAAAATCAAACTGCATAGGTTTTTTTTTTTATTCATTTTTTTTGCTTTAATTTTTAGAAAGGTACAAAAAGTGAAATCGAGGTTGGTCGTACATTTGGCACAATTTTATCGGATCCAGTATTTCGACAAGAATTATTATTTGCTACTAATGAAAAAGAAGTGAAATTATTATTATGGGATAGAGCACAACAATTGGCGGCAAAACAATCAACCGACAGACGCAGATCATCACAATATTTGGATGTTAGAAATCAAACTCTTAATTTAGTGAGTTGATGGCACCAGAAAGAAAATATGTTTTTGTTTAAGGTGTTTGATATTTTTATTTCACAATAATTATGATTAATGTGAAATAAAATGAAGTAAACATAGAATACAGTTTTGAAGTGATGATTCTTCTTCCTAAATTTCATACTGTAAAAAATATAGGAACATAAAGTCAACTAATTACGTACTAACGTTCTAGAAACAAACGCCAGAAAACAATTAAAAACTATAAATCTAAAATTTCCGTTTTCATAAATAGTGATTAAAACTAATTGGTTTTTCAAAATTAAATAATTTTTTTTCAAATAGAGTTCTCAGTCAAAAATTGGCAAAGGAATTTATTTGGATCTTAAACGTAAATTACCATATTATTGGTCGGATATAACTGAGGGTATGTTGAATGTTTTGGGATATTTTCGATAAAATAATTAAACATTACGATTATGTTTGGTTTTTAAATAATTTCTATGAATGATTTGCTAATGTTAAATAGTAATAAAAAAGTTTTCATCTAAAAATAAAGGAGTACTAGATACATTTCATTCGTTACTCCACAAGAAAGCTGATTTTAAGCAGCCGCTTTTTTTGCGTTGTTTTGTCACCTTTCCAACGATCTAAACTGTTTCTAATTAAAGTTACCTTACTGGCAATAATTGATATAAATTTAGATACCATCATTAGCTATGAAAGTAGTAGATATAAGGTTGATTGTGCTGCACAACCCACTAAATATGAATGTCAGGTAAAATCCTCTATTAATATTACCTCCACTTTTAACTGTTAACATGAGATATCAATGAAATTAGAACCTCTTCAACTATTCTTGGGTTTTACATGCATTTTAAATGCCAACATTTCTTGACGAACAATTATTCTCCTCATAAAACTGAACCTATTTGAAATATTTCAACTGATGACTAATCTACATTGCCCCCTCTAATCATATGTTCTAGGCTTGATGTTTCCCACTAATATTTACACTCATCAAAAGTTTTACCATGCTGATATTGTATGCAGACATCATCTGATGCGTATATATTTCAGATATAACTGACTGATAAGCTAGTGATTATCTGATAGAAAACCACCTCTAGGTTACACTTATTTTGTTAATATCAGAAACCACCTCTTGTCTAACGTGTTACACTGGATCACGTGTCTATGGAACAACTGAAAATTTATTTTGTGATTCATTAATAATACTGACAATTCTTCATTCACTGACATTGTTACTCCCTGTTGTTATCCCGATCTACAGAGTTGTTGCTAACTACTCCGATGGTCATTACAGAAGTTAGTGATAAATTAAATTCAGCCTTTTGAAATTACCGTTGTGGATAGACTTTTGATGACTAGTGTCATGTTTCTATTCCTGACAAAATTGAAAACAATGCGCTGTTGAATTCTATCACAACAATTTAAACGTATCGTGCATAGTATCTATCATAAGCGTGTACTACAGGAAAACTTCAAACTATGTTGTAAGTGATATTGTTTTCTTTCTAACAGTCAATAGTTTTCTGACTGATATCAGTCAATAATGGATTGTATCTTCAAAGTATTTAAAATATGATGCATGGAAGTGATTCTTTTTTTAAAATTACCATTTCATTTACTTATCTACTGTACTCATGTTCTCTGTGTAATGAAAGTACACCACAAACACAAACTATTTCAGCTAACAACAGTTTCAGGAGAGAAAGAACAAATGTGTTGTTGTATATTACCTTCCAGTAAAGAAAACTCACTTTCTTTAATAATATTTATTATTTTGTTCCTTTTTTCACGTATCAAAATTAAACTCAAGGTATCTGTGGAAAAAATACATTGCGTAAAACAATATCAACCACTATATTCTTATACTTTGCTTGTCTACTTCCTTCAATTGCATTTGGTTTATTGAATTCGAAAAATACTGAGAAAAAGATGGGTAAGTGAATTTAGGTGAATTGGAAAATATTTTTCAAGTTAATTACTTGTAATGAAATAAATGATTTACTCCTTTGATTTTTATCGTTTTATGTACATACATATATATGTATATATATTAGCACATCTATACTTCAGTGTATATATTCATTCAAACGAAATTCAATCTTTAACTTCATATGAATTTTGAATAGTTCTTTTGTTGTTTTCGTCTGCTTTAATTTATATGTTGTGTTCCGATTTTGACATTTTAATCTACTGGGAGAAAGGTTTCTTATTTAATCTGAAATAAAATAGGTTTGATATCGTATGTTTCACGTATTCACCAGACAGAGTTAAAAAAAAGTCGAATTTGACGTGTGTTTTACGTAAACTAACTCTTCAAAATTGTTTTCACCAGGTTCAATATTCAAGTTTTGAGTTACATCGGATTTATGAATTTGTTTTAAATTACGCACATGATTAATTATAATTCGGTTAGCGTAAATCTATTTTCATTATCTAGTGAGTAGGAAAAATCATATATATTTTTTTCACAAAAAATAATTTTCATTGAATCACTCTAATTGAGGCAAATGAACTTCGTTAAGATTTTGTACCAGCCACAAACATTAGTAGTTTAAATGCTGTTGAACAGGTGAATGTGAATATTTACAAAGTAAATTATTTACAGTAATAATGTCTACCTTTTAGACTTCAAATATTTGCATAATTCATTGATGACGTGAATAGTTCATATGTGATCTCAGTGTGTATCACAATTCTTTATAGTAGCACTATTCTCTACATATGGTACGGAAATCAACATCTCCTATCAGCAGCGAGTTATTATTTCACTTTCAAATCGACTAGCGTTAACGATCACGAAATCATGGTAGAGTGCTTTGTATGTCGTCTGGTTTTTAGAGTGCTAGTGAACACTGACCTATTAGTTTCATCAGAAGGTAAGAAAACACATTGGATTTTATGATACTAACATAAAAATAGCACTTTTTTTGGACGTTTTACTGTAATAGTTCGGCTACATCTTAAACAGACATTGCACTGCCACTATCTATAGTAAACATTTACAATAGTTGTTCACAGATGGCGGTTTACTGTTTCATATTGAACAAGGAAAACAATTCACTGCGTGTACTTTAACAGTAGTCAAGTTATTTTACAGGAATGTTTCAAATAAGTAAGATTTTATCAATAAAGTCAGAGGATGAGTTTGAATCTACTGCATATTATAAACTAAAGTACGTTGTTTAGCCAACTTATCATCTGTTAGCTTACATGTTTATTTTCAATACTATTTAGATCAATTCTTTCACATTATGCCATGAAACAAATCGACGAATTCAATAGGGTTTTGCTTAGGCTTCCTTTTTATTATAAAAGATTCAATCATCCAACGTTAAAACATAAACTTATAATTCATAAATTATTCAATCAGATCACTATTCTTATAAGATTAAGTACAGTTTATCACTCTTATGCTGAAAATGTACATTTGTTAAGTGAATACGATTGTTCAAAGAATTTCGCTGTCTAGTTTATTGTTAGTTTACATTGATAATGAAGACTTATATAACTGACTTATTCATTTGTTTCAACAAATACTCTTGTCTGCTGTTGTCAACTAAAATAACATAACATTGACGAAATTATCTATGAAAAGTTCCAGATTTTTTTTCTTACTGAAACAAAACGTACTTTACGTTTAAACTAGTTTTCACTTCATGTTTTGTATTGACATAATATTTATTGTATTGACTGTTGTATAGTTTTTTCTCTGATATAAAACAAACCTTTTGCATAGAGTACATCAATATTCGACAGCTATTCACGTTAATTCATAGTGGCATTTTATGTTTATATATATATATATACAGTTTTGATAAATATTCATCTATTTTATAAACTGTTTCGCAGAAATTGAATGACAGTTCCTATAGCAAGGAGAATGTAACTTTTGTTTAAGACAAGAGAATACACATTGAATATTGTTTTGCAAAAATAGACAGGTAATAACTGTGTCTATCACAACATATGCAAAAAATGAAGACTGTCTTCATTTATCATAATATATACAGCAGCAATGTTTCAAATGATAACAACATTCTTTTTTAAAAAATGTTACTTCCATCATGAATTTTTCTTATCCCTTTTCAGAAAATGTGTGGAATGAAAGTTGAAATAAATAAACTGGAATGTAAAATATTCATTTTTATCGTAGTTTATTTATAAACATTTAGCTTGACAAAAGAAATGTCTGTCGAATGACTTAATCATATATAAAGCTTGCTTTACATCACTCTTGTGAATTGTACTTTTGTGCCTGCCATATATACTGATTCAGTTAATGTTTGAATAGCTTATTGACAATATATCACAGACTCTGATACTAGGTGTTGTTGGCTTGAATCCTACTTCGAGCTTCAATTCCCTTAAGATTGATGAAGCACCTTATCGACGATTAACAACTAGTGCACAAGTTAAGTACAGAGCTCTGATCATCCAACATCACACAATGTAATATTGTTTGAATATTTGATATTTTACCTTGTTATAAGTATAGAAACATGATCGTAAGGTACTTAACTAATTGACTGATTTTAGGAATACACCTTATCTGTCATGCAACCGACTTCTGAATGGAAGGCTTACTAAGAAAATTCGATGTCCTAAGAAGGTTTTCAAAGGTTGTTTTCGAATGAAATGCAATTCCGAAATTTCTCACTATCGTCAAGGTTTCTGTCCTAGATGGGTAGAGTGACCAATTACGTTTTTTTCTGAAGGCTCACAGCATAAAACGAAGCAAATGTCCAGCAGTTATCCAGTTTTAAATAGTCCATACGTTCATGTAATTCCAAGAATAAAAGTATTTCAGAACAGAATACTTCATAGATCACACATACTGATTTCAGTTACCAATTTTCTTTTCTGAATCTATCTAGTTTATAAATTTTAATCATACGGAAATTTATTTACTAATTAATTATTTCAATAAAATAAAGAATTCACTTGCTGTTATTGCATACGTTTTTGATTCTGTTTTCTTGACAAACAACTATCATTTTGATCAAATATTTCGATTTTTTGAATAAACTCCTTAAGGTTTGGTATATTCTGCTCATTGGTACTCAAAAATTACCAGTAAACACAAGACTTGAGATTAAAAACCAAGATATTAATAGTAAAGTCACATTAATTATTACTGAAAAACATTTTCTATGCATGATATGCAATATGACTTAATAAGACAAGCTATTCTATTGAATGTAGTTGGTTTTATTTTAAATCTAATTTGCGTCAAATTTATAGGGTTTCGATTTATTTTTTTTGCCATCTGATTAGAAGTATTAGGGTAGAAAATGTGAAGTTTATAAATCATTAGGTGATATTATCAAGCAAATTCAACTAACAGCTTGCTTGTAACCTATATTATTACGAAACAAATTGTTCCACTGACTCCTTTTAAACTAATAGAATTAACTACTTGTATAAAATTTAATAATAACATTTGTAATCGGTAAATAGTTAGAATAAACTATGATACCACATGTTGATTTCAATCAAATTCAATATTCTCCACAACCCCATATTAACAATATGAATACATGTCAAATCTAATATAAACTTCCACACATCCTTCTTATATCCTACGCTTGGTATTTGTCATTGATGAAAGTTTTCTAGACTATAAATACGTCTAAGTACAAGTGTTCCCATTCGCACTGTTGATGGTTGATCACTAACAAATAAATAATGCCATACCTTTCACGTTCTTAATCCTCATTGGTCAAGATGAAAAAGTATGGAGACCAAGTGAATAATATTGTGTTCTAATCAAAGAGGGAACAGCAATCGGCCAAAGATTGAAGATATACCTTACTGATAAGGACCAGCTAGGATGAAACCGTGGTAAAAGCCTTCTATCATCTCTTGTAAATAGTTTAACGCTAATTTATGCAACAAAATGAAAATTATTGACATGTACAATAATTTTTCATAACATGCTTATCGAAGAAATGTAGTATATGGGAAATTTTACAATGAAAGATTACTGTAAATGGTACAAAAATAATATGTGAATTTTGAGTAGTTCAACTACTGTCAACAGAGTTTCACTTACGTTTTTTCAGTTCAGTAATAATTAGCGAGATATCTAATCTGACTGATACATAGAAATATATTTGGTTAATTAGCTACTGATTACCGGAGACAGAATATATTTGTATCAAAAGCACTATAAGGAACCATTGTCAATGTGAATCATTCTCTGATTCCATCTTCTAAAAAGCACTTATTTAGCATGAAAAATTCCAATTCTTCAAATTCAGGTTGACAGTCAATCACGAAAATAGATATTTTATGTATATTAAGAAATAATTATAACTGCCCCATACGAAACACCTATGCACTCAAAACAACGATGAATACCTGTATTGAAATAAGAAGAATATTAATTAACTGACAAGAAAAGTATATCAACGAATTTTCATCCGTAAACGTAGAGTGTAACATTAACTAGATCTTTCTGATATATTTCCACGTCTTATTCATCGAATCACCTATGCATAAAAGTTAGCGAACTCATATAATTATATCAGTAACTAGCAAAAATACTGTATAATAGGAATAATTCACGCTGATAAAACATTGATATCTTGACTAAACCACCAGTGAAATCCTAAAAAACCTTGACTAGACTCCTAATAGGACTTTTAGAAAATGTACCTCAACGATCTTGTCGTCAGAGATAGGATGCTCAACTTATAGCTGGCATCCAACGGTATATAATTCAGGATATTGGGCAAATACATTCTACTGTCTGTCAATGGTAACTGTCTCAAATCTGACTCGGTTGAACTCCACTAGTGACAGGTTCTCATCAACATACAGAAACTGAATCTTAAAGCGAGTCACCAGTGAGCATATGATTATTGTGAGTTTAGCAGGGCTTTAAATTTCACTTATTTTCATTAATTCTTCAATTAATAACTAATTGTGATGAGTATATAATAATATATAAGCTTTACTGCAAAACATTAATGCTGATAACCATGGTTTTCAAATTATTTATCATTGTTGATATTTTCATAATTTGTTTATTGATAAAGATAACATTAATTTATATAATTTTATAGACGTTACACGTGTAATAATGGGTCAAACCATAGGTGGATTATGTTATGGGGTTTTTGGAGGCCAACCGTTACTTGTACTTTTATCAACAGCTCCATTGGCTTTATACATTAAAAGTAAGTCAACTGTTTTTATTTCAACAGAAAAATAATTGTTTGAAATAATAACATGACGAAAAATAGACAGTATTCATAAGCTTTTTTGTCAGTGTAGGCAAGTTGGATAACGAGATGGAGTTTAAAGTAAAAAGGTACTGGGTTTGAGTCCACAGGTGAACATCAACGCTGAGATGCAGATATGTCTAGCCTTTGAATCCAAAATAGCAAGAACTACGAGTCTTCAATTTCATTGCCAGCTCTGCTATTAGTGCTTGTAAACGGAAGGCATTACTCATGAAATCCTCACAGGATGCATATATATAAAGAACATCGATCAATCGCTGTCCTAAACATCCGTAGGATGATTCAAACAACCAATATAAAACAAAACTGTAGTAATTAAAATTAGAAAGTAATAAAATCCATCTTACCCGTATACTCCTCAATCCTTTCTAACGAGGATAATTTCCATAATACGAATCTAAAAATTCCTCTTCAAGGTATTGGAACAAAAACCTCCTAATATATTGACAGCAGAAACTTCATAAAAAAGAGATCTGAAAGTGCCGAATAGATGACTCTTTCCAAAAAATCCTATGCTATACTCTAATGAAGAGGTTGCCAGTAGAAGTATCTATAGAAAACTATTCATAAACCTTCAAATAAACAGAAAACTTGGACCCAGTCAAACTCATCGTTTTTTAAGGCCAGTATACCTCTTTGAAATTTCATTATTTACTGTAACTCATATGCGGTTATCCAGCGGATACTTATCGTTGAAAAACGTGAGATTTGGGGTGAAAATTTATAAATTAATAACAGAAAGCTTCGATCATATTTCTATTTTTTTGACAATCTAGGGATACCCACGTCAAGGATAAGAATAAGCCCAGCAACCTGTGAGAAGCTTTCCAGAAACTTTAAAACACATATACATTCAAAATACTGAAAATTTAATCTGAAATTAAGATCTCTCGAATCAGCAAACCAGTAGTTTCAATGAGGCATTAAGGATTAATACTTATTCGCTACATACCTTACCAAACTATTTTCGGAAACTAACCTTCAGACAAAGTAACTCATTACTGCTAGGATGGCTCACAGAAGCCTTCCGAGGTTCCGAAGAAGCCGAAGCGCTTCCACCCAATCACGGCTCAATAGAACTTCTAGAACATAGGATGGGGCTTGGGGTGAATGGATGATGACGTAACATCGCTCACTGAGGATCCGATGATTTCATACATACATACAAAAAACTATAAATACACACGATTTCTCTACACATTTTTGACACTTATTAGAGTATAGATTTCTTCTGTCTCTTTCGGCTTTTATTTTGCTACCCGGAGATGATTCTACTCATCTTAGTGCCAAAGGCTGAATATATATATATATATATATATATATATATATATATATATATATATATATATATATATATATACTAAACAACTGATTGTTATTAGGCTCATAGATAAAAATGGATTAACTATCTACTCATTGACTAATAGTTAACACGCTATTGAATGAATATTTTTTATTAGCTCATAAGCAGATTGTTAACATACCTAAGATTTAAAAAAGACAGTTCCATGTCTCTATAGATTTATTGTACACATAACATTTCAAAATGCAGGAAAGAAGATGTAAACCCCGTTCATGATACGAATAAATAACATGTAATCGTTGAATTCATATTTCAGTAGCTAGTTTAAGTGAATTCGGGATTCAAATGTTGAAATTAATTTCAAATGAATATCATTGCACGATAACATTTTATTTCAGTTTTGTATGTAAATACTTTGTTTTAAATATTTTTTTTTGTCAATGTACAATTTGCCGAATTTTCATTTCTTTATAATTTTTCTTTCAGTTATTTATACCATATCTGAAACATATTACATTAATTTTTATGCAATGTATGCGTGTATTGGACTATTTAATAGTTTATTCTTAATCATTTATTCCGTTTGTGGATTTAGTCGTTGGATGAAATGGTCTACAAGGTAAGTTGCCATTTTCATTATGTCCATGTAATCGAATTGATATAACTGAGATCAGACCAAATTTCGCTGTCAAAAAGTAAATAGTTCTTGTAGTGTTTTGAGCCGAATGATATAGTTGCATAGCTGTCACTGTCATCCTAGACAACATCATCAGCGTTAATTTTGTTTAGAAGTGAACTACTTAGCTTATGCAAGAGTAGTAATTGAGTTTGCTGATTAGTAACTCTTGAACATTTCACTCTCTCTCTGTCTCTGTCTTCTCATGTATGTTGACTAGTTTTCCTCAGTTTATATATGACGAGGTTATATATGAACCTTATCTAACAGATTGATGGATCAGGTCTAAATCCACTCAAAACTGGCAGACAGAGGTATTTTAACTTGGAATAAATGAAAACCACTAATAAGTGTTCAGAAGATAATTTGACTGGTTTTTTTATTTAGAGTATAAACTTATCAATCTATTCATGCTATTTTGTCGACTTGTTTAATTATTTAATCAGTTAATACATTCACTTATTCATTCACTTGTCTGCCTTAATTGCTTTTATTCTGTTCTGTGTAAAAAAAATAGATGATGATATTTTATTTAGTTTTATGAAATAATAAAAATAATAATAATGATAATATTAACAATGGTAATATTACTTGTCAGAGAAAAAAAAAGGAATGAATAACCATGTTATGTATTCGTGTTAGTTATTTACAATATTTATATGTGTGTGAGATAAGTGTGGTTTCCATTTTCTCTTACTCTCTCTCTCTCTCTCTCTCTCACTCTCTCTTTTCATTTTGAATGGTGGTTTGTGAAAAGCATATGTAAATTTTCTGTTATTATTACTATCATAATACTTGGTCTCGAAAATTTCTTTCCGTATAGACTGCCATTCATCTATTTTCTATTTGTAAACAATAAGTGTGTATTACTGTTTTTTTAACGGTTATTTTATATAACTAGTCATTTAATATTCTGTTGCTCCACTAGAAAAACTGTGAATATTATGATAAATGAGATGGATTGATTTGTACCTTTCAGTGTGTAATGTCCATTTCAATCCTTTTTTGTTTGAACACAAATGTATGTTTAAATGTTTAGTTTAGTGAAAGAACAGGCTTTATTTCTGACTAGCAAACCAAATTTCACTCTTCTCTTCGTTATAATACCACGAATGAACTAACCAAAATAATCGTCTTTTTTTTGTATGAAACTAAATGTTTTTTTTCTAAAAAAAAAATTGTTCTCCCTTGTTTGATTTTTATCATCGTTTTCTCTATTTCGAATTAATATACCTGAACTTGTATTTCGATGTAAAAGTTAACCTTATATAAAATAACTAAACATTTTACCTGTTCTAATCAACAATTTAAAATGCTAGTTCATAGCGAGCTTATTAATGAAGTGTAAAAATGAAATCACAGCCTTAAATTTTACTTATTGCATGATTACTCTCAGTGACAAACATGTCCAAATGACTATATTTATGACAATACTAATACAATAAATAGATTTATCAATATAACTGCTTGTGTTAATTATTCGTCGACTAACATAAATAGTTCAGTCATCATTATAATTATGAATACATTCACCAATTAAAACTACAACTCAATCTCCTGCTTTGATTAGCTTTTAGTAATCATTAAATTTTTAAACTTTTAGTAAAACCAGTAAAATCAATTGTCAGCTGAAAGTTTCTTCAATGGTAGTGAACGCATTTTCGATTAAAACAGGTCTGTTAGTTATCTTGTAGAAGAGAACATTGGAGAAATATTTACATTTTGAATCAAGTTTACTTTCAGAATTATAAGATATTGATTAGGGTACTTTATTCAACTTACTTTAATTAATGCAACTAATGACACAAACGAGTTCATTGGTCAATAATCTAGGCTTGACAAATATTTGCGGAATGTCTGAATCGTTAATAATGCAACAACATTCTTTCTATAGCCGGGTACATCAATATTGATTTTTTTTTCAAATTATTAGGTTCACTTACAAGTATACGTTATTTGATAATTTCAGTGAAGTGAATTTTTAATTAGCGTAAATAAATGGAAAAGTTTTGCCATAATTTTATATCTGACATTATTCAGTGAATCTATTAAATATACTTTCTTTTGTAGCGATTAGATTTTAACAGATTCAATAACCGGGAAATAAATGGATATCCCATGACATTAGTACTGAAAGATATACCCTGAAGAAAACTATAGATGAAATTAGAACCTGGTTATCTGATTTATTCATAAAAATAGTAATAGGAAGGTTCTCCGTAAATTTCATAATAATCCTAAAAGTTAACTTTATCATTAAGCTTTTGCATTATTGTATAGTAATAACGGAGATCGTACTAAGTATTTTATAATGCAAACATTATACACAACATCTCGTGAAAAAAAGAAAAGTATGTATCTGAAGGAATTTAGTATTTAATATCATTATATCATAGAAAACATAAAGGCAGTTTTTATATCTTTCGACTCTTGATCGATCAGAAATGCCAAATCTTTCTTGTTGCTGACCGAATCGTCTTGGTTATGTTGCAATGTGACCACTAGTCTAGGTGACTAGACATCGTGTGCATAAGATGAGATGTAAAATGATGATTAGCAGTAGTAAATATGAAGCCCTAGACCCAAGGCTTTTGTCATTCAACACTCGTCAGCAAGTTATACCTGTAATCCTAAAGAAACTGATGCTCCCTGGGGTATCCAACTTCACGTCACAGATTCAGTCAGATTTGATGCCACAGAGCTATCGGCGACGCAACTAACCTTCAAGACTGAGATATATTTGCAGCTGATCGATCACTGAACAGTTATCAATGACATGTGTATCGAACCTTAAGGGCTGGTCGGATCTTATTGATTACCCTGCTAATGAGTGCCAAATAGCATGGAACCTAGTATGAGGGCTTATTGTCAGCCGCCTTTGACTGCTATCTTAAAATTTAAACGAAGTCAGTCAGTCTTTCATTATGTGAAAGCACAATTTCACTGTTGAACAAGGATTACTATGTATTTTAAATGTTTTGTGATATTCTTTCTTTATAATTCAATAGATTACATTAGACTACTCTTTGATTATTTATTTAACAATAATTTTTTTCAACAGATCAACAGAAGAGATATTTGCTATGTTTGTTTCAATGGCATTTCTATATGATGCGGGGAATGATTTGTATGCAAGTACGTAGTTTACATATATATTTCTATACTTATATATTAGCTACAAAGAGATTTTGTGCTGCAATTCTATATCTGTCACAAATAAGCCACTTGAATTTCTGTTGCCTACCGTTCTTTCTTTATTCGAGTTGTAATTTGTTCAATTTATCAGTACAGACCATTTGTTCCTGATAATTTTATTGAAAATGCTTCTTCATTATTATTAAAATGATAAAAAGGATCTTTTTATTGGCTTGAGAATTCCATTCAGGCGTGTCTTTCAAATGAATTAAAATTACAGGATGGGAAAAGTAGGCGAATTTTACTGATGCTATATCCTTGTGTGAAATTATTCAGAAATGCTACTTCATACGAGATTGAACTTAATACCCTCAAGTGAACTTGGTACATTTACTCTAGTTTTAGAATTCATTTGTCTGAATTTTCAGCATTCTGATAGATTTGTGTAAAAACTATTTTTTTCACACTGAAATTGGAATTGTTGTACATTTTAAGTGAAATCAATCATTGTTGGATCACTATTAGAAACATGGAAGCAATGGATGGTCACTTCGTCCTAGCATTTTACTCTTCATAAGTGCATATCCACGAACCCCGCTCGAATAGTTCGAACCCTTGACCTTCGGTCTCGCACATGAACACCCACTGACACGGCATCCTATAATGTTGATGTCTAACTGATTATTCTAAGACTTAGCGCAACCTCACTCATTGTTTTCTGTAGTTACTGCCTACACTCGACAGGGTTGAACTCCACTGCTCACAACTTTTCACCAGAACTCAGAGAACTTCCTCACAAAGCTAGTCACTAGCGTGCAAATTGTATGATATTCGTTACGGAGATAGAGAGATAGTTTTTTAATTAAAATCATGAATTGATCACCGCTGGATTCCATGATTGGGGGCCATGGATGAACACGGATGAGAAGTCCCGTGTAAGGACGAAATGGCCATCCAGTGCTTCCAGTTTTCTAATAGCGTTTCGACAATGATCGACTCATGATTGCAATCAAAAACAACAAACTCCATAGCTCTATCATGAATATCATACAACGTTAATTATTAAAACAGATTATGCACAAGAAAATTTTCAGTGCTAGAACAGAACAGCTAAAAATACTTTTTGACTGTTCAGTCATGAGGTAGTGAAGTAAAATGTTAATAATGTAAGTCTGCTTTTCATTCAGAACAACCACTACTAAGTACACATAGATAACAGTAAAGACGGTGATAGCACTTAGTAAAATTGATCTACATAATCGTTTATTGAAAGAATATGTAAAATAAAACTTGTGTAAGAATATAAATGTCAAGCATACTGTGATAAATCAAGCGTAACAACAATTAAAGTCACGAGGGATGAAAATCAAACATACAATACTAGTTTTCTCTTTCATCGAAAGATTACATTTTTTGCAATTCAGATTTGATATTCACAGATTTATTTAAGTAAGAAAGACTGAGCGTTTGCATGAACAAACATTCGTGATAAAATCTTGTGCTGTTGAAAAACAGTTTTAAGTATTTTGATAAAATAATTATTAGCTAGTAACCTGGTCAACATAAATTGTTGACTAAATTACTGTTTGATTAAAGAAGAGAAAAACACATAATTATCTATATTTATATTCACTATTCAATGTCATACTATTCTATTTCTAATTAAACAAAATTAATCACGCAATATATTTCTGTTTATTTCCCTGAAAAGATTATTGATACTCAGTTATCCATCCATCAGGTATATCGGGTGGTGTATACCTTTTTTAACTACAACAGTTTGCTGCACTTACGTTAGCCATTTTCTACAATTTCTTCAACCCGATTGTTCTTAGTATCTCTATTTTTCAACTTTTCATTTATTCAAGCATTTCAAGAAAATTATCATTGTAAATTATCAACAAATTATTCATTATTATTGAATGAAACATTCACTACTCAGGGATTTGATTTGAATCTAATTAATGCAAGTTATTCGTTCGGTAGAATTTCTATAGATAATTGTCCTGATTCATTAGCATCTATATCATCATCGTCATCCTCATCTTCATCATCATCATTATCGACATCATCTTCATCATCATTAACATCGTCTTCTACTCTATCAACTTCACCATCACAACATACTAATAGAACCATTACAATCATTCAATCAGGATGTCAACGTGAAGTTGCATTAGTCTACTTAATTTTACTTTTGGGCACGGTATGGATTGCAGTTAACCTTTTAAATTTTACTAAGACGTAAGTTTTTTTTTTTATTTCTTTATTTTGTCATGAAACTACACATGATCTTAGCTCATTGAATGAAATATATTTCATACTTGTTATTCACCATGAATTGGACAATTGTGGATTTACATTTTTTTTTTCATATTGATTGTTTTAACAATGTTTGTCAATAGTATATGTCTTAATCAGAGACGTAATAATTATTTGCCTGAATTGGTCATTAAACAATGACTCATATGTCTGCCTAATCCCAAGTCCATATCGGATCCTATCGGTAACGCTACAGTATATTTTTTTAATTTACATAACTTTATTTGTGACTTTACAATTTGTAGATTCTATCCCAAAATAAAATATTCTAGACTCATTAATCAATTTTGTTTGAAAAAGGTATACATGTCATTAGACATGATATTAATATCATGATAATTGCCAGGGATTCAATGTTCAATTGTGAATAGTTTATTAAAACATTAGATCAGTTAATAAACTATGGTCATAACACTCTAGCCTGGCTGCAAACACATATCAAAACAAATAGTCTATAGGCTATGCACCTGCTATAAACAAAAATATTTCCTATTTAGAATTGCTTATAGACACATGGTATACATAGAATATAATTAAACCTATTTAATTTACTAACTAACTGTGTGACGATAAAATTAATTATTTTAATCCAATTTGAAATATATTTGGCTGCAATTCATAATTATGTGATATATTGTTGGTTTAATAAATGAAATTGAATACTTTTTCAGAGAATTCAATAATAGGTTACCATAGTAAAAATATATATCCATTGGAAAACTTACTTTCTTAACTAAGCAATAATTAGGATACTACTAAACACAGATGTTTAACAAGTAAACCTAAAGGTTTGTCGATCTTAAACACTTTAAAATAAAAAAGATTCATTTAAATGAAATTTGTAAACTTTAATATTTAGAAAAAAATTTTTCAAAATTACTTCAGATAATAGAGAATAACATTACATTCTCAGAATGATAAATTTTATTCTATAATGTAAATATTTATCAATAAAATAAATGAAATTAGCTTGAGTTCACCTTATTCGTTTACTTACGATAATGTTGATAATGCTCATTTTACCATTTCACTAAAAACTTAACTAACAAAAAATTTCACATAAACTTCTCACTCAATGAACTTCAAAAGAGAAACATTTACTGATTGAATGAATATTTAAGATTAAATTTATTTCTCCGCTAAACAAATTCAGTTGGTACATGAGTTTACTTGTCAATAATAATAATCAAGAATGAACATAAAAATCATAAAGTTGTTAGTAATTTAGATTCATATGTAAAAAAATACCTCTTACAGGTGATTAAAAGATGACATTACACATTATATAGCAATTGAAATAAATACTGACAAAACATGTACACCTCTTCGGTCTTCAATTCGCACAACAATTAGACTATTGACTGTCCTCATCAACATGTCTTCTAGTCTTCAAACTACACTGATCACGCCATACATTTTGATCTCCTTCTGATAGTAACTTCTAGGTCACATACTACTTACATGTTACTATGTGAGTAGCATCCACCACATTACAATTACCAAATAATTTATACTATGTAAACATGAATGAATAACACCACATGTATGTTACGTGCTTTGTGAATTATGCTTGTGCTCTATCTTATAATATTTCGGACATATTTTCAAACCTTTAGATCTGCATATTTCTTTATTTTACATGAACTAAGTTACTGCATACTCTATCATCTATCACATTAATCATCCTATGCTTAAATAGACCATTTGGCAAATGCAACTTATTCACTGAAGTATTTTCTGATGAACACTGAACTTTAGTATTTTTAGGAAAATATACTCATTTTTATCAGATTATATATAATTCAATGTTGTTTGATTTACTTAATGACAGTGAAAATTGAACAGTTACTGAATCAAACCAATAAAATAAATATCCTTTAGTCAGTTGTTTAAAATCTTACTCAAGTGAACGAAATTTACTAAAGTGTTCATAGTCATCAGTTTTTCATCTAGCAATAACTGTCATATTCATTTACTTCAATAGTTTTGCTTCTCTTATTTAAAAACACAGTGTCATTGAAGTGTATTCAATCTTTCTGCAAGACGTACATGAAATTATATTCATAACGTATGTTTCAATAGTTCATTTATTTAGTCTCTAAAAAAAGTAGCTAACAATGAAAAATCTAATTTTTCTACACAATGAAATGATATAAATAAATTACTTTTTTTTACTAATAATTTGCCTAATAACCTAACTTACACGAAATTATCACTTTAAACCTTAGAAACGGTATCTTTATTCACAAGATTTTAGTTTTTTTGGTTTGAAATCATTTCCCTAGTAAATAACGTATAAACTAATTTGGTATCTTAAAAATTTATCAGAAATAATACCTACATAATGTTAATCTTCTGCTTATTTTCTGATGACTACTATTATTTCACTGAATACGTTCGGACTAAACGCGTGAACAATTACTTGAAACAACTTAATTTCAACCGGTCAGATTTATATTGACATAATTTCACGCTTTTTGTACACTTGAAGGCTAACTCTTATGAAACTGTTCAGTTAAATCTTGATACGAGTTCAGAAATATTGTTTCGAACAGTTTTTGCATAGTTTATTCGGATTTTACTTATCCATTTGAAAAAATACGAATAAAAGTTTCTTTTACTATTAGCCAGACAATTGACGAAGCAGAACAAGTTGCTGTGATTGTAACTTTTTTAATTTAAGCATCATGAATTAGTGGTGTTTTCAATCGTGGGTGGAATTCAAGTTGAATTATGTTTATCAGTCAACTCGTTTTCACAGTAGCTTTATATACTGACTGATATCAAAATGAATGGGTCAAATGTAATACATAAGCCTGAGCTATTCAGTACCTAGCACCTAAATAAAATATAGCTGTTTAATTTCCTGTGCTGTACAAATTAGAGTTTGAAAATCGACTCCTCACTTACTTAACTTGACTTTACTTTGATTTGGAATTCTTTAGAAGTGCATTAACTAAATCATGGTGCCAAATATAGCATGTCAGCCAGTGACATTATCATATTTCCAAGGTTTTCTAGTAGATCACTTTGAACTATCTATCTACTCTGGAACAAAGATGAGAATTGTTTACCGCACCATCATTTTTGTGTGCTCAGTTACACTGTTGTATTTGAGTATTTCTTTGCACACAATAAAATTCTATAATTTTCATGCAAATCGACACTTAGTCTGAAGTGGGAAGATTCCATTAAGAAATTCACTGAATGAAAGTTTGTGTTGGGGATGTTAGATCCCCAGAACTCGCTTGATAAATGCCTTATCTTGGATTTCACGTTTACGAGCATGGGCTGACCAGTTGACCTTGAGATTTCATTTCCCACCACAAAAATCCTTGGCTGGGATGGATTACTGTGTCTTTTTAGTGTGCTGTTTTTGTGACTGCTCCAACGACGTCTCTATAGAGTATAAATAAACGTAATTTGAGTGCTTGGATTCATTGTGTGCTGTCTGGGTGTTTGTAAAATACACTTTCTACACTATATCAAGACTTCTTACTGGTACAATTTGGTCAAGGGATCACAGTAGCCTACTTGGACTCTGGTTCATTGTTTTTTTCTCGTTATTCGACTGAAGTGAGTCCGTAATCATTTAAGCATACCTAGAGACGGGCGTAATACATTCACAACTGATTATACAGTGAAACATCGTAACTTTTCGAAATTAAGATATTATCAAATTAATATAATCGTTTGTTTATATCGAGCTAGTATACAAATGTCTTCATCAGAATCAAAATTCACATACATAAACGTACTTTACTACTTTCTATATTGCTTAACCACATTCCTAATAATCACAAAGAAATTCACCATCACACTATAGATTGCATTGCTAACATAACACACACTGTATGGATTACTTAATAAAAAGTAATCAAAAGAAACACAAAGTAGAACATATATATATATATATATATATATATATATATATATATATATATATATATAATTCAGTGCATTAATTATTTACAGTATTTATATTACTCCGACAAAGTAAATGTTTAAATATCATAATGCAATAAACCAAAAGCATTTACTAATTGAACACTGAATCACATGTAATATATACACATATATATCTTTGCTTAACAGATAAATGTCTTTTTTCATCTTACATACGTATTAACTTTTTGAAATCATTAACAATTTTAAAAGTAACTTTTATGCATTTCTTAAGTAAAAATGAACAGATAGGCATACTTGTATGTATATGTAAAAAATATTGGAATTTTTGCTTATTTTTTCCCTATAAAATTCTGCATTCCTTGTGAACTACGATGGATTATTCTAACCAGTATGTTTATTCAGTATGCGGATTTTGTGATCATAAAATTCGATCGATTGAATCTTAATAACCGCATACATATACATATATATGTTTACTTATTCCGTTTGTGTAAGCCATTAAAAGTGATCTGTAAATTTACAGAATATTTAAAAATTTTTTTATAATTGTTTTCATACCATTAAAATATCGACTATCAAAATTATTGGTAAGTCAATGGATATTGAACATTGAATCTGTCTTATCAGCGTACAATTAATTATGATTGAAAAATTGAGAATTAGATTTTAGTGTTACGAAGATCCATTAAAATGAGGAATGGATAACTTACGTAGCTACTTTTTACAAGAACTACATGGTTTATTTTTCAGTGAGTATTTAACGATTAGTTTATTCACAATAATGGACCAGTGAAATCATTAGTTATCTTTTAACCTATGTTTTACTGTTCAGTAACAATCATCAATGAAACTCAACAATCTTTGCATCAACCATACTGATAACTATAAATTTATTCCTTAAATATTTGACTTAGAAAAATCTACAAATATTTACCAAGAAGTTTTGAATAATACAAACAGAACTGGAGTGCAGTAGTCAACTTCAGTTACTTGATAAACTGTTTATTAGGCATGTAACGCAATGAAATATTATTATACAAAGTGAAACAAAAATATTTCACTTACAAACGTAATCACAAAACAACAAAATATGAAGGTATAAATGTATATATACATCCATTGTTTCATTCTTTCTGTTCGAGTACTTATAATTTAATATACTATTCTAGGAATCGAAGGTTGGTACTATAAAAACAGAGGTTTCTTTATAACTGGACATAAATATGATCTAAACATTATTTCATTTATTAATTAATTTTTATTATTATTATTTATTTAACAGACCATTTCTAACTACTACGAAACGTGAAATATTAACAGATTTTGCTCTACCAATAGCGGTCGTTATAATGTCGCTTGTAGGATCCCTAATATTTGGTGATATAAAATGTAAGTTGATAATTACAAAAAAATGTTATACTGACTTCATCGTCTTAGATATTCATTCCTACTAAGTGAGTACAATTTAAATGTCTCACAAATCAGTGACAAAGATATTTCTATAACACTCTATACTCGATTCTAATGGTTAAGCAGTGCCAACCTACAAGTAGATTGTAATCTATGGTAGAATAAAGCAATGGAGGCATACATTATATCGTTAAAACTGATAAAATATTGTTCTGTTGCAACCCAGTTATGTCTCGTTCCAACATCTCACTAAAAGCAAATATCAAAAAAGAAACTAACCAGAATAATCATAAATAATAATTATAATAATAATAATCACAACATCAATTTTTGACAGACATCATTAATTTTACTATTATATTACACAAAATCTGCATTGAATGCTTGAAATCTTAGTAAATTACTACACAAATTTTTTTTTGATGAGATGAAGTTTTATTAAATGTAAATGAAGCGTACATTCCTTTCAATATTTTTAATAAACACTACTAACACTGTATGCATTCATGCATAAATGCACCTAGAATTATTGGTCAGAAAAGTAGATTGATAAAAAAAAAGAGATGGTAGGCGGATAAGTAGGAATACATGTGAGTGTGTCTTATATTAGATTTTGTCATAATTATTTCAAGAAAATGTTTTGTATCTATATGAGTTTTAAAGGAAACAAGAGTTTATGAGTATGCTTCATATCTCACTGGTGAAACATGATAATTTTAAAACAGTTAACTAGTTGGTTTATTGAATAACCAATACAAAATATAACATGACTGGATAAATCTGATAGATTCATTAAAAATAACTCATATACTTTTTTCAACGTTAAATAATGAAAGTCCTCACCAACCATACTTAGTTTTGTTGATGTGTGATGAACTGTCTTACAATTCACCATCTCATCAATAGTCCTGCATTGCTTTGAAAGTCCATACTTAACCAAAATGGATCAAATCCATAAAAGTTTCTCAATCGAAGTCTCCGGATTTTTAAACGATTATACGTACAGTTTAGAAGAAAACACGCAATAAGTGTTTTTAATACTGCTAAATGTTTTAAATTATAACTACCAAGCATTTCTCATCATACCTGATATTGGATTGTCTGAAGCAAACAGATATCCTAAAGAACTAGAACTTAGTCTGAGAACAACAAAAAACATCAGTTCTTATATGACTAAACACTAGAAAACAATATTAATTCCTACGAAGTGAATGTATGCCATAGAATCTTGATAATTTCATTTGTTGACGAAAATCTGCTAAATGAGTTTACAAATGAGGTAGAAAATATTGATGTAATCGAAGTCAAGTTATTGTAGACAATTTAATACATCAAGTACTATGTTATCTAAGCATACAGATAAGTAGATGTGTTTGCTTAAGAACTGAATCATAACACTTTGTTTTCTATTCCAAAGAAAACATTTATGCTTGATCAGAAAACAATTGCATTAATGAAAATAAATGTAAAACCTAACACTTAAATGAATTCAACTTCTGCTAAGTACAGTCAAAAACATATTCTCAATTCATCCTTGACAATGGAAACATTAACATTTTTCATATGCATTACTTTTAACTCAAAGAATATCATCGTCAAACTAATCTCTTTTCTTTGGAATTTCAATTTATCCTTAGTAAAACCATTTGAAGTGGAACCATCCGATTTTATATTAAATAAAGCACCATTGAACTTATTAGGTTGGCCTGCTGTACTTGGATCTATTGGTATAGCTATTCCATTATCATTATTATTTTATATGGAACAAAATATTGCCAGTGCTATTTTGAATTCTCCATCAAATAAGTAAGCAATGATTTTATTTTTGTTCATTGTTCAACATTCTCTTATTTATCATAGTTGTATTAGATTGAACTATTGAAATGTACAGATAGTATTAAATTTTTAACTTTGTCTTACCCAATATCTTATTCCACAAGTGCCTTGCTTGATGTTTACAATAAACATTCTTATCAATTATCCTGTGACTAATCAATTATAAATACTGAGGATTAACTTCAAGTGAATGAATGTTTTGGTTTAAATTTAGATGAATAAAGTTAATGGTTGCCAGTGAGTTTGATAAACTTCTTTTTAAGTATTCTTTTGCAGTAAAAATCTATAACTTTTGAAGGATTGAACATTCAGCTCAGAGAGCGAAACTCCGACATAATCATCCACCTAAGCTACAAGTTTTCTCCACCACCTCGAGAAGAGGATTGAACGTTTATCATTACATTTTTAGATGAATAATCCATGTACCTAAAAGAATGGTTGCTGTGGTTGTCAGATGATGAAACTTTACTTTTCAGTCATAATATCAGAAACTTTATTGATGGTATTAATAGAAAATATTTATAATTGAATCACTATTGTATTTAAATTGATAATTTCAAATAATAAAACTGACGCTTTTAGAAGGTAAATTCAAACCAATCCATAAATGTCTGTTAGTTCGTGAAGTGAACTAAATTCAAACCATCACAAACTGTTTATAGCTTATGAAATCAACACTGACAAAACGTATTCGTGGTTGATGATTTTACAAAGGCTACAATGACTAATCGGCTGTTACGCTCGTCTCTAGGTATGCTTAAATGATTACGGATTCACTTCAGTCGAATAACGAGAAAAAAACAATGAACCAGAGTCCAAGTAGGCTACTGTGATCCCTTGACCAAATTGTACCAGTAAGAAGTCTTGATATAGTGTAGAAATTGTATTCTACAAACACCCAGACAGCACACAATGAATCCAAGCACTCAAATTACGTTTATTTATACTCTATAGAGACGTCGTTGGAGCAGTCACAAAAACAGCACACTAAAGTGACACAGTAATCAATCCCAGTCAAGGATTTTACTGGTGAGAAATGTGATCTCAAGGTCAACTGATCGTTCCATGAAATGAATCCAAAATAAAGATATTTATCAAGCGAGTTCTGGGGATCTAACATCCTCAAGCATCTGTAACATCTGATCAGTCATCTTTTTAACGATATCTGGTTTCAACAGTTTATTCTTGCTGAGTCGCGGGTAGAAATATTTATTGAAAAAATTCCTTTCATTTCGGTAACATTCCATCACTCATCAAAATCCATTTCAATATTATTAGTTCGGTGACGTAAAAGCTACACAGGAATTAAATTTTTTTCACCCCAACTTCATTTGTGTCCAATAAGAAATTCATTTAATTATTTTTTTCGAAGTAATGTAATGTACGTCAAGTAGTGTTTTAAAAAGCTATATAACTAGAAAATTTAGTTAAGAGAGAACTTTAATTTAAATACTCTTTAGTAGTACTTACTACCTAGTAATGAAAGTCATTTTTCATTCACTTGAAAGCCAATCAATCCTTAATACAATTTACTATTTTTTTATAAAATCAAGCAATAACATTAATTGTCAAGAGGCATCGACTGTTTAGATCTTTTGTAATATGTCACAATGTGAGTAATAATTACTGTAAATGAAATGGAAATATCCAATCTCCCTTCATTTAGTTACTTTGCATACTTATTATAGGTTGAGGAAAGGACCATCAAATCATTGGGATTTATTTGTTATAGCACTTATCAACATCATACTATCAATATTTTGTCTTCCATGGGTTCATGCAGCTTTACCTCATACTCCGTTGCATATGAAAGCTTTAGCGGATATGGAAGAGCATGTTGATGGTGGACATCATATCAAACAAACGTAAGTTTCATAATGACTGAATTCAGAATAATATTTAGTTTACTTGGCATATAGTAAAAATGCTAAAACTTGGATAAAATAACCACTTCTGACGACATTGATATTATCTTTTAATTGTCAAATTATTCGTTGTTTTAAAAACTCGGTATCGAGTAACTTAACTATCAATATTAATGTATCAACAGTAACAGTATCAGTTTTCCGCATTTATTCCGTCCTTGAAACAAAAATTGAAAATATCCAAGGAAATAAATAAATATAAGGCGATCGAAGACTGTCATTCGAAATGTATGAACCTATGTTTCATACTCGTTAAAATGTGAGGTGCATTCTCGTGTAGAAATTTCTATCTTACGGAAGATCAGTCATCAACAGAACAATTCGTCTGTAAAGACTTTAACTACAATGGAAAATGACATTGGTTTCAATTGTTACTTTCCTTAAAATTTCAGATAAAATTTGTCGATCAACCGGTAGGGAAACATTAGGTGTACAGCTTAATTTTAATCCCATCCAATTACTAAATAATAGATTTAAACATACATATTAATTGTATAAAAGTATTATATGAAATAACGACTTAAAAATTGAATATCTAGATTTTCTAAGACATCTTGATAATATTAACAATAGAAATACAACATAAAAAGATGTTTTATTTATCCGGTGTTGAAATGCGTAACATGGTATTTGGTGTGTAGAAACATTGTTTTACTTTACGGTTATTCCTCAGTTACATTACTGTTTTATTCTCTTTTATTCAGTATTATTCGAGTACGTGAGACACGATTAACATTAATTATTTCTCATGTACTTATTGGATTATCATTAGCAATGATACCTTATCCATTAATCTATATACCCCCACCTGTATTAAACGGTCTATTTATTTACATGGCTATAACAGCTTTACAAGGTAATCAGATGTTTGAAAGAATATTACTTTTTATTACAGAACAAGTAAGTGTTTATCATTAAATTATATCAAATTGTTTTTAATCCTGTATACAAAATAATGTATTTGAGTATTTCCCTTTCGAAGAACGTGACATTGTTTGGTATTGACCAAGGTGTAACATTATGTCGGAATTCATCTTGATTAGAGTTTTACTATCCGTTGAAAAATAAATACAGCAATAATGATTTTGATATTATTTTGAAATTAAATAATATTACAATGAACATAATTATTCCTGAAATGTAACTGATTATTCTCTACATTATCTATCCTTATGTAAGGCTTCTAGTACGAACGGAAACTTGAATTCAATTATCATTGCTACAAATTCTATATACATTTCATTGAACTTGTTTCAAATTGTCGAATGGACTTCTATCAAGAATATGAATTATTTATCAGTTCTGCTTTGATTCATTTCAAAGCTTTATGACTAATATTGGCGGTAATAATTGGGAAAAGAAGTAACTGACTTTTCGATATTAGTAAACTTTAAAATCAAATATCTATAGATGATGAGCTTTCGACAAATGTGAATCATGGAAGTGATTGAATCCTAGTGACAGTTGCAAAATTTAACTTTTTCTGAGCTTACTGCTTGAAACTTAAATTAATTTCAGAATGTGAATTGCCAGGGACTGGTTATCCTTTCTATTTTCAGTTAGAGTTATGGAGATTAGTGTGTTGTTTTACACATTTGAAATCATCAATCAATCATTGTTAGGCCACCATTAGAAACCTGGAATTATTGGACTGGAGTCATCAGCAGTGAACATCCATGACTCCTGCACCTCGCAGGATTCGAACCCGGGACCTTCGACAATGTGCGCGGACGTCTAACCATTGGACCACACTACAAACTAACTGACTAATAAAAACTCAACATTTATTTTTACAATAATATCAATCATCTTTTACGTGCACATATATATATTTTTTGATACGTCATCTTATCAATCTTACATGATTTTTTTCAGTCGGCTTATCCACCATCACATTACATCCGACGTGTACCACAAAGAAAACTTCATTTATTCACATTTTTTCAATTGATACAATTGGGATTTCTGTGTGCATTTGGATTTGCACCTAGTCCGTATGTGAAATTAATATTTCCTGTAATACTCGTTGTACAAATAATTCTAAGGTAAGAACTAAAAATTCGTGATGAAGCGTTCGAAAATTAAGAAACTTGACCTCATATAAATGAATCATATATGTAGAGAGAACATACAAAGAATGAAACGATAGAAAATTAAAAAAGTGGATTCATTCGATTTATTGCATATATATTAAAACTAATAAAACCGACAGATTTTCATTAAGTGATCTGAAGGTTAAGCGTATATGCTCAAGACCAAAGTCCTCAAGTTCAGTCTACTGATGCAGAGCTATGATGGATTTGCACATCTGAAGAGTCCAATTCTAAGATGAAACGGCTATCCATTGGTTTCCGGTTACCGATAGTGATCTAGCAGTTTGTGATTTGAACCATAAAAATTCTGCAACTTCCACCTATCTATCACCCATATTCATTTTTAAATTCATTGAAAAAAAAAATTTCCGATAAATAAGCAACACTCCATGATCCACTTATAATCCTAGTCAGTTGTTTGAAAAAGCGAAAAATTCATTCTCTTGACAAACTCTTGTTTGTATACCACCAAAAAAAAAACTAAAATAAAATATCGGAAATTGATTAAATTTATTTGAGTTTTTATTCGTTCCAAAAAATATTAAAGACTTACTAGTTATTCTGATAATATAAAATTTAATTTTAAAAATTTTAGTCACCATATAAATAGTTATCAAATGAAATTCGGTTTACTGTTATATGGGCAATCACAAATACTTTTCGGTAATACACAAGTACACTTATGGTAGAACAAATCAAACAAATGGTTTTGTTCTATTTGAAATATAAAGCAGACAGAGTATATATCATTGCTTATGGTAGAGTTGACATTGAATTATTTGCATTACGGGGTTAGGAAGATTGTTAAGTTCTTTGAAACCATGAATCGATCAATGTTAGACCACCATTGAAAACCTGGAAGCACTGGGAGCACTGCTGAGGAGTCCCATACCAAGACAAAACGGCCGTCCAGTGCTTACAGGTTTCTAATGGTGGTCTAACATTGATCGATTCATGGTTTCAAAGAACTTAACAATCTTCACAACCCCGTAATGCAGATTACCTGTGCTCACTAGTGACTAGCTTTGTGAGGGATCTCCGAGTTCTAGTGGGAAGACGTGACCAGTGAAGTTCAACCTCTTCGGGTGTAGACAGTAACTACCGAAGACTGTGTACGAGGTTGCGAAACTCCGTGAATTGATCAAGTTAGACATTAATACCGTTAGATACCGGCTCAGTGGTCCGATGGTTAGGCGTTCGCCTATCATACCGAAGGTGCTGGGTTAGAATCCTACGAGGTGCAAGAGTCGTGGATGCGCACTGCTGAGGAGTCTCACACCAGGACAAAACGGCCGTCCAGTGCTTCCAGGTTTCTAATGGTGATCTAACATTGATCGATTCATGGTTTCGAAAAAATTGAATTATTTGACTTGGCGAATATAACAGTTAACTTGGTATTGTATTCAGTTACTGTAAATTTGATCATATTCACCGCGTCCATATTAATTTCCGAATTGATTCTCCGATAAATAATTTCTGTCCGAGTAGTTATTCAATTATACAATTTTTCATTTCCATGAAATATGACCATCATTAATAACCATTCTGTTTATTTATTTATTTCAGGCATACACTTATTCCTAAAGCCATCGATTCGAAATATCTTGAGGCGCTGGATCGTCATTTTTAGTTAAATAAATTCAATTACTCCATTGATATTCTATTATTATTATTATTATTACTAGAATTACTATTATTACTACTGTTGTCGTTTCTGTCTATGTTGTTGAATGAACTGAATAAGTTAAATTAACAAACGTTTTGCAAGAATGAATGTTATATTGTATTTATATTTATATACATATAAGTGAAGCGAGAAAGAGATTATTTGTAGTTTCTATTTCCACAATATATATTCACTTTATTTTTCTTTCTGGTATTTAGGGTTAATGTAAAACAATTAGAGTTGATAGAAATATTTAATGTTAAAACATGTATCTTATTTCAGTTAATTATTTATTTATCAATATATTTATCCTAACTTCGTTTCCTAATCACTGTCTTTCAGTGAAAATATTGCATTATTCTTACTTATCGTAAGCTATTCACTAAAAAGTAGAGTTATTATTCTAAGACTACTAGAATAATACTACTAGATCGATAAGTTTGTTCTAATGTATGAAACAGCTTTACTGTCATCTTTTGGTTCCACAGGTTATGTATTAAAGTTCAGATAGTAAAGCTAACAATGTTTAAAATGAACAACCTCCAAATACCAGTTCTTTAATAATAATAATCGTGTTCTCATTGAACAATAATCTCAAGAATTCTGAACATCCTAGTTTAAAACCAATACAAGCAAATTGATAATTTTTTCATAGTTACAATTACGGACTGATCTTAGGTAGACCACTATTAAAATCCTGAAAGCATTAGACGGTCGTTTCGTTCTAGTACAGGCATCTTCAGCAGTAGTCATCCAGTTCGTGATTTCAAGTATGAAAATAATGTAATCTCCACAAAGCTCCTTCATTATTGACACATTGTTGAGAGGAGTGAAAGATGGCCGTTCAATAAACCGGATTAATTGAAGGAAGGAATGTGAACCTTGTTGAATGTTTAACTGTTTCAAAGCAGAAGGATTAAGCTTTATATGAATCATCTCAGCGAATCACCTTTCCGAACAAAGTTGAGACTTTTAATATCGATTTAATGGAAGTTAAAAAAATACCATGTATTACTTAGGCTCGTTGATTTTTAAATTTTTGCCTGTAACTCTTCGTCATTTAAACTTAATGCTGACTTGATTCAGTTTTTTAAGTTATTTATTCTGAAGAAAAGGTTCACATGAAGTTGTAAAAAGTCTGAAGTTTTAGAGTGTACTATTTAGGATATTACAAGCAGATTTAAAAGTGATACAAAATATATTATCGAATTTGAAGCAAAAAAAAAAAAGACTATTTCACCTATTCTAAAATGAAATTATAAAAACCGTTTCATTCAACTGTTTAAGCAACAGGAAATTAGCTGACATATTTATTGTTACACTCTCTACAAATGTGTTATAAGTTCATTGAAATTATTTTTTTTTCTTGATGTAATCTTCACGTTCATAAATCTGTCATTCGATTGTACATCACTGAATCAGGAAATTGACCTGTAAGAAGAAACAACAAGAGTTTTTCCAAAAATTTGTACAAATTTATCTTATTGAATTGGTAATTATAATCATCTTTGGATAAGTTTAAACATTGCCGGTTTACACTGACAGTGACTTCATTTGATTCTACTGCGTATTCTTCGCTGAATTAATTGGGAGAAGTTTACGGGATACTCTTGACTAACTGGTATACGACGGAAGTTTTAATTTGGTCTCAAATATCTGGAGCTTACCCACCCTGTACTTTATTTCGCTGAGTATTTATCTCCCGTGCATTCTACATGGCCTTCAGTTTGAATCAATGCAATACTCTCATGCTAACGCTTACTCAATCAGCTATGGAAGAGTAAAAATATGAAGAGTTGTTGCGAAGATTTATATCAGTGATTAAATAAATATGTACATAAATCAGACTACTAAAAGGATGCAGACAAAGATCTGTGAATAGTGACTTTGACTAGATAAATACCTGACCAGCTCACAACTAGGTGTCATGCCTTGCAATGTGTCATTTCGTTAGTATGTAATCAATTGCTAATCCCACACTCTATCAGTTGTTCACGGTAAGCGATGCTCAAAAAACTTTAAATGAGAATGATTTTATATCGAATGCATAAATTTAACTCCTAAAATTGATGTAATTTAGTGTGAAGATAGTTCTCTCTGCAATGTAGCCTAGATAATCATAAAATCCAGGAGTTATTTGATTGCTATAAAGTCAATAATAAAAGTGATTTTTAAACTCAAGGAATTTTTTTAATATTACCCATATGAATAATGCTTTCCAGTCTTAATAATTACAGAATAACTATTAAACAAAGTTTAGTCATAAAACGATGCTTATTTAGTGAGATGGTTTCCTATGAACTTCACAACTTGTCTCAAGTTAAACGAAACAAACTCCGTTCTTGATTACTGATAAAAATGATCATAACAAAGGGTAACTAGAACCTGACAAATAACAACCTCAAGTAATTGCAGTCATTTTATAACCATTGGGTAACAAACTTCCTGAACTCAAATACAACTGTTTAGGTTATTAAACGTTGTGAATAATCTTTCTTAGTGCATCAACCACACACTATTGTATCTGAGATCATGATTATCATCAATAATCAGATATGTTTAACGCATTAATTATATAATATAAATGTTTCATTTCTATTTTGTCTATTTGCAATATATTTGTGAAATATACAATTGTGTTAAGTTTTGAGAATATAAGTTTATTACTTAATGATAGTTTTGTTTTCTCATACTGAATAATAATTTATTTCAAATTCACATTACAGCCAAAAATCAAAGTAGAGAAGAAAATCAAAATGACTTTTAATAAGTAAAGTACATTTATTTAAAGTATTCACAGTATAATACTGATTTGATTAGCTAAATAATGAAATATTAGCCTTAGTTTTCTATAAAACTTAAATGAATCTATTGCTAAAGTTAATGTTGAAAGAACTGTTTTTCTAAAATAACAACTTATACACTTTGAAAAAAAAAACTATTTTATCGTAGTGCTTTCTTTTCTGACTGACGTACTTTTATTCATTTATTATACCGCCATTTATTCATTTTTTCTGAATTCAAATACTGCTCTTTTATTCCTGCTAACCTGAAAACAGCATACATATGTAAATAATTATGTACATTGGCTTATTATATGTACACCAACAGCCATTCGAGTAGCAAAAACACTGGTATTCAACTTCATCACCATTATATTTTAACTGTCCTTTAAAAAAAAAACTTTCCATTTAATTACCGATTTCAAACTTTTTATGTACTGAAAACATAGAAAATATGTACTGACAATGTTTGATTCTTAAATTACTGAGGTCACTTAAAATCTTGGTTGTATGTCTGGAGTGGCTTTATGCATTACTTATGCATTTACTTATCACATGTCTAGTTTATTTGGTCCGATCATAAATACTCTGTCATTCCCCATCACATACAGCTGACCCACTGGCCTTGCTTACTTCACTTTGTTTTGCTTCTCTTTACTGTTTGTCAGCTTGCGTGAATGAATGGAATAAATTCATGCAAGATAAACTGTATTGGGTTTTTAATCACCACTGTCGCACAAACGGGGTTTGCCTAAGAATGATATACGGAAGTTAGATGAAAGATTTATTTTATAGAATATTCTATTGTTCGTCCAAAAAATCGGAGTCCGATCTCGGGCCATTAGAACCTGTTTCTAATTTAAATCCTATTTAAAAAGAAAATGACATGCTGATGCATTCCAGAGTGTTGTCAGAGTCTGTCGTTTAGGCTCCACACTGTTGTTCATAGAATATGGCCACCTATACTTGGAATAGGTTTTAATCTTGACGAATGTTTTTGATTTTCGAAAATCAATTCTTCACTTAGTATGATTAGCTTACAATCAGATAAACTCTAAGAAGCCATTCTAGGGTTAGTTAAGGTTGTCGACGAGGCATAATGTGGTGTTTGAATTAACTAGTGATTTCTTGGTTGTTGTTGAATGCTTGATTTTGAATTCTAGATACAGTACATTCGTTCGTGCTTATCCCGTAGTTCTTGATTCACATACTTCTAATCATCATACATAACCATACGAATGTCTAGTTTTAGCTTTTTTTTTTTACTGTACCCTAATGTATGCATATTATCTTCTATGTTACCATTTCCATTTAATTACTTTGACGGAGACACTTCAAGCTATTTGATTCGTTTTACCTTTTTTTTAGTGAATGAAGGGATTTCTCTGGATTATTTTACATTTTAAATTATTCACCAATTATGAATCATCAATACAAACAAACCATTGAGAGCAGCAACCTAATAACCGACAAGCTTTAGTACAAAACAAATCAATTTAATTTTCACTGTACAATATTCTTCTGTTTAAACACCTTGAATAATTAATTATCTCTAATAAATTATGAAAATAAGTTTACCTGATTTGTGTCAAATAATTTAAACAAGATAACCTGAAAAAATGCAGCATAGTTTCAAAAGTTTACAAGATATGATTTACAAACAAGTCCATACTGATAAGATTTGTATGAGCGAAAAAAATTAAAAGTCATATTATGTGTGTGTATTTAAAATCATTCAAATAATCACATTGATAGAATTTAGATTAAATGTATTCAAACGAGTACAACTTCAAAAATCTCTAATGTTAATTCCTTAGCTATTTATTGTACAGCCTAACCAAAAAGCTAAATAATTCGCAATAGTTGTATTCATCATTAGGCAATCGATTGACAGATCGATATGGCTTACTAACTTGGCCACCTTCAATGTTCTTTCTTACCAATATTATTTTAATCAACAATAAATCATCGTCATGGCTTAGAACTATCGATAACCGTTGAGCTGTTTATTTCGTGACTAGACTGTTTATGATTAATATAGAGAAAATATACATTTGAACTCAAATAAATTAAATGTTAATGGATGTTATTCACTTTGAGTCTAATTGCTTTTATAATTAAGTGTTGAATAGAGGTAAATTGATTTCTGTGCTTGTAATTTGTTAGAGGTGTAGTGAAGGAGAACAAAGGTGGGGCAACCGAATTGTAATTAACGAAAATTACAGAGTTATTCAGTAAAAACCATATTGTAAATCGTTCATTTGCAAAATATCAGTTCATCATATCGAACTGGACTGTTCCCGTTGCCAAACATCAATCCATTGTCACTATTCATGCGTTTCATAGAGATTCCATTGTGTTCTAACTCTTCCTTTCTTGATCTTCCCACATCTGCTGCCAGACATAACGTTGACACTCACGTCATATACTACTTATAAGTAGCTCGCACCACAGAGGTACATATTCTTTTGCGCTATAAATTCAAATCCGTCGTTTGATTATAATCTATGTTTGGCTGGTTAAATAATAAAAAAACTTGGTGAATATATTCTAGTCCTTATTAACAAAGCAGGCTAGGATATAAATTTGTAAAACTCACGAAATTAGTGTTTTTCTACACTAGATATATATGTGGGTGTATATTCAAACAATTTTTCTAAAGTTATTAGAATGAATATATGTTACAAAAATAAAATGTCAACTTGTTAACCAGTAGCAATAAATTCAGTGTAATTTCTGTCACAATATTGTCAAAATATTTTAAATAGGATTTAGTAAGTGGGTAAATGTCGAAATGGACTCATGCTTTAAGTGACCAGTCAGTAAGTTTCAGCCTCCATGACTAGAGTAGTAATGATTGTGGACTCCTGAAAATCACCAAACTATGAAGGTTTGATTTTTAATGGCATTTTTGAATGGGATTTACTAGATTTTTCAAAACTAGTTAATGAAACGAAAAAGTGCGCTAATTTTTCGGAAGAATTAAATTGAACCAAGTTTTACTCTTCACTACCTTCATTTCTTCTTTCTTCCGTTCCAATCTTTTGTAAATCAATTTACAGATATTAATCCATAAGCATCAGGTAAGCCATTTTTACAGTTTTCACACATCAATGAAACTCAATTGACTGTTGTAGAGTGGATTATTCATTAAAATAATGCAAAAATCAATTTTATACTAAACTAGATTCACAGTTTTTCCCAAACATTGCTTACTTCTCTTTATTTTCACAGAAATACTAATAATCGACTATCACTATTGTGGTTCATCCTACCTACAACTAACCACATTACATTATATTACTTTCATTTCAACTTAAAATATTGATTGTGTAAACAATAAAATTTGATTGTATATATAGTCTTTTCAACTGGTCTTCGTAGTAAGAGAAGCGAAAATACATAAGGAAGTTTTATTACAGCTAAATTTCATGTCTATTCATGAAGCGGTCAAAATACAGACAGAGCTATGAGAAAGTGCTTATGGATGATGTTTCTAATCTTATGTTATAGACTGGGACGAAAAGTATTGTAACGTCGAGATAATAAAACAACACATTGTATTCTATTCTCTAAATGTTAAAATAACTCACATCCAACACTTAAATAATAAACCAATGAATTATGTAAACAAGAACTATGACATATACTGAGCGGTAACTAAGTTCCTGGTCGACTAATGTCATTTCCTCAAGTAAGCTTATCTTTTACAGCCGAAGAAATTATAGTGAAATAAAGAAATATAATTTGTATTGTTTTAAGTACTAACTGACTTGTAAGTAGTATAATATTATAAACAAAGTTTCACAACCTCAATCTAATCATCACAAGAATTTACTAAAAATAAATTTTTGATGTCATAAGTCACATACTATTGATATTAAATGAATCTTAAGCTTAAGCTCGATCGAAAACCACTGTAGAATTCTGAGGATTTGTTTTTGAAGAAACCTGCTCCATTCAAATGACAAATACAAATACCACAAAACGAATGACAATAAAGAGGTAATCAATTCGATTATAAATTAAACAGTATGGATTAAATGAAGCAATTAATTTATGTATTTAATCACAATATATTACTTTTCTATATTCAATGTCAGAAAATAAAAATAACAGCATGACATCAATAATTAATGAAACCTTATTATTCATTAAAGCTACCAACCTTCAATCAAGAAACAGTCAGGTTGGTTAGATAAACTGATAGCGAATGGAGAACAGTCCTAGCAGGCAGCTTACACTGAAAGAAACTAATTTGTTTCCAGACAACATCGAGTAGGCTTCTAATTATTTCGATCGAATAATAGGTTATTCAGTACAATTGCTTGGTTTTATTAAGTGTTTAAAGTGTATGAGTATTTTAGAGACAGTGAATCAACTAGTTACAAGATTAAAGCTTTTAACCAATGGTTCAGCATTATATGACACGTGTTATAAAAATGCTGAAGTTTCTAAATGCTTTTGAATAACAGGTTTCTGTGAATACTAATGAGAAAATCTGAAACACTTTTCTGACCTTACCTGATATAATTTGATATGTTAAATTTTATTTTGTATTCGATCAGCTTTCTAGTGTGTTTTGGCAGAGTTGATGACTTAGTAAATCTAAATGACAAAATGTCATCGACCACCTGTCGAAACCTAAATAACATCAAGCAGTTATTATACTTCACTCCAAACCACAAATCTTAGTAGAAACTTGTTAATGTGGTCGACACCAGTAGCTGATTTTTTTCGTCAGGCTGTCATAACAATCTACATAGAATATTATCGTAAAGAAACAGTATGATGGTGGAATCAGTTCAAAATGGAACGACAGAAGTTGAAACTTCATATCAAGTCAATATTAATAGAGTAATAAATAAATCAGTATATATTCCAGTTGATAAAATAAACAACCAATACTAATCTCATTATGTTTTTAAATCAACTGTGATTTGTTCTTTTGTATGCTACGGAAATCAATAAGGTGTTTTGTCATAAGTATAAATAATGTTTTAAAAAAAGCTTCTGTTTAGTTAGTCAGAAAGTTCTTGCTTGTTTGATTACTTGATTTCAATAGTTTAGAAAGCTGGAATAGTCACCAAACCACAATTACAAATTAATGTAAAAATGTATGTCATTACTACAAATAATACGGTAAGTGATATTTACTTGTGAAATTTTTTGTAAAGAAAGAAATTATTTACCTTGAAAATATTATCTATTGACTTTTAAAAGTAAATTTTGCCGGAAGAAACTTTGTCAACATAAAATCCAAATAGTGGTTTGACAGAAAACAGTTGAATGATATACAGATAGTTTGGGAAATAAAGATTGAAGTTGTAATTACTGCACAAAGTCAGCAAATTATTAAGTCATTAGAAGACAATTAAAATTGAAATATATATTTACACAGTTCGTCATTAGGCATTATTTTTATGTTAGGTAGTTAAAGGTATTTTTAAGAATACAATAAGCTTGATTTTCCTAATATATGACACTCTTTAGTAAAATGTATCTGCAAATTTGGCAGAATTCAGTGTTCCAATCTAATCAAGTTTAAAAAGTTCCACACAAAATAAAATATGATTTGGCCTCAGGGAATAAGTTTAAAAGATATGCCTAGAAATATTGGTATACTAAATTTTATTATGCCTACTGAACCATACTTACTTATTTACTTACGCCTGTTACCCCCAACGGAGAATAGGCTGCCAACCAATATTCTCCAACCTACTTTGTTCTTGATTTCCCTCACCAGTTCTGTCCAAATTTTGTTCATTCTCCTCAGGTCTGCACCCATTTCTCGACGTAAAAGCGTTTTTTGGTCTTCCTCTTTTCCTTTGACCTTGAGGGTTCCGAGGGAGGACTTGTTTTGTGGACGCAGTAGGAGCTTTCCTCCCTGTGTGTCCTGTTCACTTCCAGCGCTTCCTCCTGATCTCCTCCTCCACTGACATCTGGTTTGTTCTCTCCCACAGTAGGTTGTTGCTGATGGTATCTGGCCAACGGATCCATAGAGGACCACTTTAAATACCCACACGTTATTCGAAACCTTTTGTTCTAAAAGCCAGGAATCCGAATGAAAGAGATGAAAAATAACTCTTGTATTCTTTTTACAGATAATAATTAACTGAATTCATACGATAGAGAATAAAACATCCAAACAAATGAAAAAATAATAAATACCATCGAAGTGATGATATCCTTCAGTAATGTGAGCTTCCTGTGACCATAAAATACCATAGTATAGTTGAAGATGGAAAGAGTCTGGCTAGTGATGGTGATATTGATGTTAACAGGTCAAAAACACGAAATCTAGACATAAAACGTTTTGATATCACGAGTCTCTAAATCATTCTTATATTGAATATATCCATCATTACATTTCAGAAGTTAATAACAACAATACAACAGAGTTTCTTAATCACTGTGTGATTATTGAGGAAAGTGAAACCAATTAGTTAAACAGATTAATATGAATTCATTGCATTTTGTTTGGTTTCTTATCAGCTGCTCACCATGTATTATATACAAATCAGCTTTCAGGCACCCGATAACAACAGCTTCGGCAAACTTCAAGGGAGTTTTGCTCTTTATTACTCACCTTAAAAGATTACAACGTATCGACCTGATGTATAGTATCCACGGTATGATATGTCACTTCATTGTTTCACGGATATCTTTCTCTTGTTAGAAGGCTTAATGAAATACCTTCAAAAAATCTAAGGAATATTTTTTCTTTCTGTTTTGGCCAATGCAGCTGCTTTGTGAGGTACAGTTAAATTGATAGATGCAGTTTGCAGTAACATGAAGGTTTCTTGTCGACTTTTGAAAGGGTGGTTGAATACATTTTTTTACACATTATTAGCACTGTGGATGCGAGTTAGGTTCTGGTAAGTGCAGTGTTAAGCATCCTGCGAACTTTGCTTTGATATTCACCACCTATAAAATCGAAATTTAGTTGTTTTAATAGACGCATTCTTGGAACTGATTGAGCAAAACCTATGGAAATCCAGGTAAAGAATATTACATGTACTTTTTCCGGTAAACCGAATGCTTATTTATTCATTTATTTATTTCACGGCAAACAAGCACTGGTACAAAGGAGAATCAAAACATTTATGCCCCCCACACTAATTCGGACCAGCCAACTGAAACGGTGGTTTTGATAATATTGCCCCCACCCTAAAAACCTAATCCATAAGTTAGACGACTTAATCCCTAAGGAGATGAAGTCCGATGACTACCCAATGATCAACAATAGGTTTATATGCGATCGCTCCATTAAGATCTTGGGAGCCCATGTGCAACAACTGATTCCGGAATCAGAGTTTTCAAACTCCCCCAGGTCGATCTACTGTCTCCATCAGCCCGATCTACTCACCCGGACACTCGCTATCCGTTTCCTCATTTTCGTAAACATAATCCCACCATGAGGAGGGCAGTGAGTGAGACTTTTCCTGATAGTGGCTATTTACATATGACCATATGAGAGCATTGAAAGAGAAAAAGACTCTCCCCACTCCCTGCCATATTTGGGGCACTTTCCCCATTCTTTGTATCCCAATAATCAAAAGAGTAGATCCACATCAGTGTTTTGTGTTCCATAGTTAACTGCATAAATGAATGAGCACTTTGGAAAGTTCGACTAGCGGACTGCATACTTTTTACAAGTGCGAAAAATAAACATCTCAAATAAAGAGAGAGAACTATGTGTACTCAGTTTCTCAAAAAGCGCCTTCTCTGTTGTGATTAATTTGAACCAACGCAAATTCGATTCAAGATAAACAAAATTGCAATGAAACTGATATAGTTCGGTTTCGGCACACGGGATGAAGAATCCATGAATATACAGTAATAAAAATAAAAATTGATACTACTCTTTAGGCGACAAACATTTAAGGTGCAAACACCTTTGTATTCGTTTAATACGCCTACAAATTTCTATATATCTTGATTAATCATAGAAATACCATTTCAAAAGCCAGTAACAAAATAAAATCACAACAATGCTATTACCTTGTTTCCTTCTGTTATCACTAGATACACATGTTACGAGAAACCCTAATGGCGGTTACAGAGCACTGTCAATCGCTTGTTCATTGTTAGGGACATCACACCAATATACAATTACCATCCTAGACAAATTGTTAAACCAATGACGTTAAGCCCACCATACTTTTAAGTAGCTGTATAGGCATCCGGCAGAACATATTCGTAATTTCAAGTGAGTTAAATGATTTATCCAGAAAAAGGATAAGGAAGAGTTGAAACTAAAGAAATATCACCGGCAGAAAACATCCTACAGGCTTTATCATAACATTTCAGCAGCTGCTGCTGTGTTTTTGAAATTGGTTTAAAATAGAATTAATCCAGTCATCAAATTAAACAGGTATCCATCATAAAAAAGTTTATTAGACTTACTTAAATAAGCAACCACCTTAATCATTTGGCATTCAGTGGTGATACAATCCATTATTTTCCATAATGTTTATGACATTTATTAATAAATCACAAACGATTACTCACATTTCGTGAAACTACGCATTTTATTTCATAAAATGACAAACAGATATAATCGTGTTTGTGTTTTTAATCAAATCGTCACATAAAATAGTAGAAATGTAGACAAATGTTCGCTATTCATACAGCTACATTCGGAAGTCTTCACAGTCTATAATATACCATTCTAGACAGGAACGATCTGAGTCTAATCTAATCTTAATTGTATAATTTGTAATAGGTGCTAAATGGAAACAATCGATAAAAGTTATATGATTTCAGTTAACGCGTTTATTCCATGCTTTCATGTGTTCATCTTAGTCAATACAGTCAGATCGATAAATGATCCTCAAATCAAAATATATAATTGAAGTAGTACATACATTGAATTCACATGGATAAATAATTATATGGATCAATTGTTTTATATCTATTCTGTTTATCAACTTAGGAAAAAGCATTATTCTCAATAAAAATACTCACTAATATCATTACAACGTCAATGTGATATTTTCAGTAAGAAATATTTTACGCTATAAAATATAGATAACTGCACATATGTTAAGTGTTGAAAACAAAAAGGTTTATTATGTGTATTATAGTATTTATTGATTTCCAACTATTTGCTAACTACATAACCTAAGTTAAATCTTTGTGAAATAAATGACAATATTTACAAATGTACTGTTGAAAAGTATCTTATCATTGTTTTACTATTCAATGTTATAGTGGTAGTATGTGTTTATACTTGGGACTGGAGAAAGTAAATCACACAACGCAGGCAAAAGCACGAAAATGACAGATGAATACTTTATTGAAGCATAACTGATTAGTTAAGTGGTAAATATGATGGCGTTTGAAGCTAACGGTTATGGTTTGGGTCCTAAAGTGGAAACGGACGCTGAGATGCAGGTGTATCCACCTGACAAGTCCCAAATCGAATTAAACGTGCTCCCTGGATTCAACCAATCATCTCTAGTAACAAAAGTAATAGTTTTCTTTACCCTGAACTCCACTTGATTGCATTTGATATTATTCAAATCTGATAGATTTCAGATATCGTAATATATTATACTATGAAATTCTTCGCACACACTGTCTGTATTTCTTATAACCTAATAGTCTTCTCCAATTCTGATTTCTAGTATAGTGAATGTCATGAGTAGCTGTAGAATTAAAAGTCGTCTTGTGTTTATTGACGCTTCATTTACACCTTGTATGGGTTCAGGAGGCTACCATTCATGTTTAAAGCATAAAATCTTTGTTGTAACGCTTGCTTAAATAATTCCCAGCTAATTCCTATTGCTTAGTATTCTCTGACCACAATACACTGGACAAGTTCCAAAGAATCAAAAACACGGTGGAACAGGAAAAGATTATATTCTTAATGAAGTCTTCTATTTCATTTAATTCTTTAGATGCAATATCAACATTCTAAATCAGTTCGGAAAATGTTTCTAAACACTGGTACACTGAATCATTTGGAATATTACATCTGGTTAAGGTATTATCATCTGCCTCACTGAATAAAAGTTGGTCTCTAAAAGCATTTCATAGGATAAAACCATGAAAATTAGAAAATGGGATTATTTACTTTAATATACTCTGATAATGATTATTTAAATCTACTGATTTAATATCAACCAACAAAATTGAAACCATTTCAACATTTCGCCTCAGTAAATTGGTCAATTTTGGTTTACATTATTTCCCTGGATAAGTTGCACACATCAATCTAACAATCAGAATAATGGAATTATTCAACATTTCAATCAATGAGACTATGCAAATATAGTGTTTTATACGTAATATATTTCTACATGCTTGATCAACAATTGTTTTCAAATTGCTTATTTTTAATTTGACGAATGTCATGTATTTTAAAACAATGTACTACTTTAGCCGGACTAGGGTTTTCTTTTTTATTCGACCAAAATGATCATGAGTTGTCTGTCGATGGTATTGGACGATTTCTACTCTGTAATGCAAACTGACCAAACTTGCTATTGATCCAAAGATAATAATTGTTGCCCAACCATAATGTTTGTGTCGTAGATGGGTACACTGATGAAGAGTCCAAAGCTAATATGGAATCACTTTTCAAGTGCGCCTGTATTAATCCTTAATTTACGACGAAATACTATCTTCAAATCGAAGTAATCTCCACAACAGCACTCATGTATTTTAAATACCATGATCTGAAACTTCTACAGTAGATTTGGTATAATGGTGAAACCAAAACGACCACAAACTATTCTTTATATTCATAGATAGTGAAACAATCAATCTTTCCTCAAAATGGAGTGAAAATATTAGTTGTTGTTGACAGAATTAACTATACTATACTCCTTCATAGCATGATAAGAAATGCCGGTTGTTAAAACCATAGTAACTGAATGAATTTCATCAGGTTACGTTTACTAAGATGATTTGTTTTATTAAAATATGACTAAGATATTGTGTTATAAGAAGTGAAAAATTTGATTAGTTGTTTTCACTTATAAACTTACACGTATGATTATTTTGGTGTGTGAACAATTCAATTCATATTGTTTTTATTTAATATTCCATCAACAAGAAGATTGTATGGAGGTATAAACAAATAATCTTCAAACAATAGGCTCATTTATACGACTGTGCATCAATTAAATGCAAAAAGCTTTTTAATAAACCTGATTCATCTTTCTCAAGCGATTCGCTCTGACAGTTTCACTGAAAACATTTAAATAATGCATGCAACCTACTCAATATGAAGGAACATTGTTTTGATTCGTGTCGCCCATTACTTATACTTAAAAATAAGAAACCACTACAATGACCACGACACAAAAGGCTGACGGAAGTGAAGACTTATTTAGCCTGAGCACGGCAACGATCATATTTGAAAACACACTGCTTTTATAAATTAATTTAAACGCCCATTTGTTGATTAATGACAAAATTCATGAAAATGCCCAGATTATAACAAATCACATGCTATATGTCATGTTGAACAAATTTCCGTTAATTTTAATACAAAGAATATCGTATATAGAATAAACATCACATAAAAATCATCAATCACACAGAAAATAAAACAAACATTAAGCACATCAATCACCATGTTCAATTAAAATCGTAAGGAATGTTTAGAAAGTTACGATTTAGAAATGTAATTTTGTCTTTTTATCCGTCATATCAGACATCAACCTCAATCGGTCAACAACCACATGCATCAAATGAAACTAGGGCAGATTACTGAGACTTTTTCGATAACGACTTATAGACTTAAAGTTTAAAACTGATGTCCCTTGTGATATGTAAACGTAAAATTTACGAAAGGCATAACTTAAAAGTTTCACTACGGCCAGGCTGCTTATGAATTTTACAGTCACCTGATTGATGCTATCCGAATTCGTCACATCATTTTGTTTTTATTAGTTCGTTTTCTCTTGTGGGAGTGATTACTTGGAGCGCACAAGTAGCCGAATTCGATATCGTATCTCCTAACAAATGGTGTGGTCGAGCGAAATATGGTTAAGAATGATCAAGAACTCTATTCTTCCTTACTTGATTAAAACTGAATACCAAATAAACTTAAATGAAATAGTTTAGTTTCCTAGCGGATATGTCTTGTGGTTTAAATGTTTGTCTCTCGCCGTTGTTTAAGCTATCAGAATCTACAACCACGAATCAAACTTTCACATCCAGACAGTATATGTTCAACAAATCTTCCTTCCTTAGCAGTCTACAGACTAATCGAAAATGAATATTTATCTATTTCTAAATTCCCTTCACTTTCGTGTTCTCACCTGTTAAGAAAATGTTTTTCCAATTCTCATACGAGACAATTATGCAACCCATCAAAGTTTTCCAACTCCCCCAGGTCGATCTACTGTCTCCATCAACCCGATTTACGCACCGGACACTCGCTATCCGTTTTCTCATTTTCGTAAACAACATTCTACCACGAGGAGGCAGTGAGTGAGACTTTCCTGACAGTGGTTGTATACGTACGACCATATGAGAGCATTGAAAGAGAGGACTCTCCCCACTGTCACACTACTGCATTTTGGGGCAGTGATAAATAGGCTGTCCTGATGAATTGCTGTATACTTATAAAGCGATTGCATCAATTCTTACCAGTTAGACATTTCGACACTTAGCATAGGAATAGTAATCAAAAGTCAAGAAAATTTCTTTTATTGTCGAGATCCAACTAAAATGTTTGTTATTAATCAACCCAAATGTGAATAAATTAGTCTAGTAATATAATCCACCTTACGTAGTATATTTACATAGATTAACTACTCAACCGTCTTCTTAAATATTTAACTCTAGTTTGCTTTATTGATAATTAATGGATGAAAACATAGTTGTGTTAAGCACAAACAAGTTGGTTGTTTTTCTTTTCAGAAATTTAATTCCATTTAGTAATCTTAAAATAGAATTTGATCAATGCATCTATGTATCATCAACATCACTCTATAAACCATGTGATTTTAGTAGTACCCATTTTTGAAATAACCAATATGAGAGTCCAGTGAATATTTCCATACTAAAATAATATTGATTCAATAAATAAAAACCACTAGATTAAGAATAAAACTTCAACACTTGTCAATGTTTTTAAATAACCAATCAGTTAGCTAATAATAAATGATATCTATTGTGTATTTTTGCAATGAATATGACCAAGAGTAAAAATAGCAAACTCTTATACAATGCGTTGGAAAAGTACATCTAAAATGAATGAATGCAGTTTAAGACCTGAAAAATTAATTATTTAATTCTACGATAACAATATGTTTATCAAGTGTTAACCGAGATTTTATTGAAGTATTCTTGAAGAGCCTGAAGCTAAATCGCATTGAACTCGATGTTCACATCACAGTTTTCCTTTCTACGGAGGATATTAATGCATTAGGATGCTTAGGTTTTATGATCTTATCAATAAACCTCGATGGATACAAATCTTCGATAAGCATTCCCTTAGTTTGGTTCAGTTCGTTACCTTAGGACTACAAATTCCTCGTATCCCAAGAGCGGAGGATATAATTAAGTTTCGCTTTCGGCTAATGGCAACGCAGTTGTGAAAGCCTGATAACTGACCCTTCCATGGTTTTTTTTAGATAGATCTTCTTAAGTTCCGTTTTGTCTCATGGTCATTTGGACGTCAAGAAAGTGAGTATTCTGTTTTCGAAATCTAGTGTGAAAGTTATTGCTGTGTGACGGCTACTAAACGTCTTTAGATGATTTAAATCATATTTATTGTCACAATGGATAAACTTGGTTTTTTTCCAGACTGGCCATGAAACAATCTGCTAGTAATGGACCAAGAGGGGGGATCCCATTGCTATGCCATCATTTATACGCCTTTATTTATTTTACCCTACTGTTATGATGCTCGGCAAGACTGTTTAATCACCATTATGTAATTATTATTAGCATTTTGAAAAATAAGTATATATTTGCGATTGTACAACTTTGAAAATGAATTCGCCGAAAAAAGAAAAGTAAATAGCAGTACTATTTCAAAGTATAGACACAGAGAAAATAAGAAGAATCATCAACCTAAATCCTATATAAATATATATATATATATATATATATATATATATCAGTCGAGTAATTAGGTTTTTCTGCTGTTGGAAGAAAGGAAGCAAATCAAAAATGTAGTAAACATGAATTTCGAAAATTTATTTAAAGAAAGAAGTTGAATAATTGGACGTTTCTTTAAGAAAAGTCAAGAACCTTCTTGTCCAAATTCATCTGTAAATTTACGATGTTTAGCTAAGTCTTCAGCGTTTACAGTTGGCTTGTTTCGTTCCAATGAACTCAACATATCACTCTGTACATTAAAGGTAAATAAACAAAAGAATAAGACCGATAATTATTTTTTAAATTAAAACTGCATCAATATCGATAAGTGATGATTAACTTACTAGCGTAATTAATGTCTCACAAATAAATAAACATATCAGTAATAAATTATGCAATAAGCGATAATTACTTAGTCTGAAACCATAAAAGAAAATGACAACCCTATAACAATAATTCTTTATGTTATATAATTGTGAGAACAAGTAGATCGTGATAGCTAACTCATTACTAATGATACTAATGAAAAGTCAGTCACTCAGGTCCAGTTACACACTCCTTAGTAGATACAAAATAATTCATTGAAAACATATATATAAGCATCAATAATTGTGCTGAAACAACACTAACAGAGGTTATCTACAGAACTTTTACATCTTACTGTATAAAATAACGAAACAGGTTTTATGATGGTAATTTTTATTTCCACAAAAGTTAACATAATCAGGATCTAGTTGCAATGACAAAGGGGAAACTTGATACACATCAGTGACATAGATTAGCACAATTCATGAGTTAATGTGAAAAGTTTACTTTCCATTGTTGTTAGATTCACTTTTTTCAGGGTTTTTTCTATTAGACCAGTATAACTGATACTCATTATTTTTTGTACTAAATGATGAAATATCAATAAATTCTAAATATACACCAGCAGAAAAAATTCACAATCAAATTAAAAATGGGAAAATAAGGTATAAACGAACCATAGAAACTGGGGGTTCTCTAAGTTTATTACTCGGGACACTTTGCCAATTCATTTCTATTGCCTGAAAAAATCCTGGGGAGCATGGCATTAAAAGATCATCGACAATTTTTGAAGGGTTAGTAGGACAAGGACCACTAACCTGTGAAATAACAGTTAAAGCAATTAGAAAATCAAAAACAAATAGTGAATCATAAGAACGATTATGGATGAGTAACGTGAACGCAGTTGATTTAAGGTAACTTACCGACCAGGTTCATGTGTATTTACTCTGATACGTGTTATACTTTATGGTGTGACCGAGACATTGATCCTACCTGCCACGACAGAAATATATATGGGATTTGAACCTAAACGGTTGGAAACTTAATAACCTAAACATCGATTCATGATTGGTCTAAATCCAACCTTCAGTTAAATTAAGAAATAAGTCCATGTACCTGTATGGTGGGAAATACATTGTGCCAGGTCGTGTTCAATGACGAATCATGTTGGAGCAAGATGATAGTCACATACCAATACGACTCAGTTCAGTTGTCAATGACTTCATGGATTTGTGCCACGTTTAGGTTTGAACGCCCCTGGCTTCCTTCCAGCCTAACACTACATCAGACAACATTACTCGTCCAGGTAGCAAGTGGCTAGGCATATGTAACACATATCTCAACCACCTCAACTAATGCAGATTCACTACTTCATCAATCGATTTGTCATCCTGATCTGGTAACCTTTTCCCAACACCAGCATTGCTTACTCGATGGCGCCAGGCTATACGAACAATGCTTCGAAGACGCCTACCTATGGTCGAATACTAGTAATCTACGAATATTCTTTAGCCTTGGCGGTTATGTTTCACACCCATAAGGTAAAAAGGAGCAAACTGCTGCACAGCAACCTCATACTACCCTTAGCAGACGCATATCTCGCCAAAACCATAAGTGAAGCAAGTTATCATAAACCAGTCGAGCCTTCCGTATCCCAGCTGAGATTTCATCAGACATCAGTCCATTAGCTCTGATGAGACTCGCAAGTTAAGCACTTACCATACTCAACTATCACCCTGTCACTAGTTCGGGTGCCGATGCAACCCAATCTTGAAGCAACATTTTGCATTTAGAGGGGGAATACCGAACATGCTTGCATTGTTGCTTTGAGGGAAATGACTCGAGAACATTCTTGAGTAAAAATTGTGGTCACTTTACAATCAACTTTGTTTATCGTAATGTAATTAAATACCTGTTTAAGCCATGCTGTGATTTTGGGGACCAGTTGAGTAATGTAATTTTCGAATAATACTAACTGATGAGTAGTAGCTGGGTCGTATAAGAGATCTTAAACAAAAGAATATATCTTTAGAGCTTTAGAATCTTGAGTCAGGCAGCAAGCCATTCGTAACACAGGATCAGTATGCAACGATTGCTACACTTCATATTAGCAGAAAAAGAAAAAATCACCAAGCTATGTTGAAAACAATCGAAATTCAAGCACCAAGAAATGATATCGAAGTATGGAAAGTGGCGAATGATACAAACTTTAAAGATAGAAAATGAATGTAACTGAATGATAGGAACCTATTTTGCACCATGTTACTAATCTATAATGGTCCGTTATAGGGATGGGTTTTATAGTCCTGCTAGTAAACCATTGGAAGCCATTCAAATTGTTCCAATCGTATGAAACTGCTATCAGTTTGTCTTTTAATCTGAAACTACACTAATAGGATAGCATATGAATGCTTTAACATAATTCATTTTTTAAAAAGGAGGTGAATAAGATTATTTTGATGTAATCACAATCCACTGATAAGTGTGTCTGAGAATTTTATCAACATTTTGAGAACTATGCATACATTTGTGTATGCACCTCTAGGAGAATGTCGATATAAAATCAGCCCTATTGTTTCAATCTAAAAGTGGGATTAGACAGGGTTACTATATCTCAGTATTCGTTTTGAGTTTTGCAACAGATGACATTCTGGAAACAGCTCTGAATGAAATATGAAAAAGAGGTGTGAATCGATTCCCAAGATAAATACTTTAGATTTGGAGTAGGCAGATAGGCTTTACAGTCATTAAACACAGGTTATTCAAACCATAATTAATGAGTTGGCAAACTGTGTCAGAGAGAACATCATGTAATTTGCACCTTAGAAGTGCAAAGAACTCCTGTAGAACTCGCGGGATTGTGTGCAAGCACAGATGTTATGACGAACCGGTGAATATAGTTCAAAACTTCGTGGTCATTTTAGTCTTTGATAGTATACAGGAGCTTGGGTAGGCTCGTAGTGATATGGTAAAGATTAATAAGTACCATTCAAAAGACTTACATATCTAAAATGTGTTGATAATTGGACCTTTCGAACGGGCATCATTAAAGCATCCCGAACAACGACTGATATGTCTGCACCCGAATAACCCGTGGTCATTGTTCCAAGTTCAATAAAATCTTTTTCCGTAAGATCATGATATATGTTTTCCAGATTCGCTTTGAACATACTAACACGTTCGTTTGTTTCAGGAAGGGGAATATATATACGCTTTTCAAAACGACGACGTATAGCCGGATCCAAAGTCCAAGGGGTATTAGTAGCTGCCAATACCAAGACGTTATCATGATAACGTCTTGGTATTGGCAGCTACTAATACCCCTTGGACTTTGGATCCGGCTATACGTCGTCGTTTTGAAAAGCGTATATATATTCCCCTTCCTGAAACAAACGAACGTGTTAGTATGTTCAAAGCGAATCTGGAAAACATATATCATGATCTTACGGAAAAAGATTTTATTGAACTTGGAACAATGACCACGGGTTATTCGGGTGCAGACATATCAGTCGTTGTTCGGGATGCTTTAATGATGCCCGTTCGAAAGGTCCAATTATCAACACATTTTAGATATGTAAGTCTTTTGAATGGTACTTATTAATCTTTACCATATCACTACGAGCCTACCCAAGCTCCTGTATACTATCAAAGACTAAAATGACCACGAAGTTTTGAACTATATTCACCGGTTCGTCATAACATCTGTGCTTGCACACAATCCCGCGAGTTCTACAGGAGTTCTTTGCACTTCTAAGGTGCAAATTACATGATGTTCTCTCTGACACAGTTTGCCAACTCATTAATTATGGTTTGAATAACCTGTGTTTAATGACTGTAAAGCCTATCTGCCTACTCCAAATCTAAAGTATTTATCTTGGGAATCGATTCACACCTCTTTTTCATATTTCATTCAGAGCTGTTTCCAGAATGTCATCTGTTGCAAAACTCAAAACGAATACTGAGATATAGTAACCCTGTCTAATCCCACTTTTAGATTGAAACAATAGGGCTGATTTTATATCGACATTCTCCTAGAGGTGCATACACAAATGTATGCATAGTTCTCAAAATGTTGATAAAATTCTCAGACACACTTATCAGTGGATTGTGATTACATCAAAATAATCTTATTCACCTCCTTTTTAAAAAATGAATTATGTTAAAGCATTCATATGCTATCCTATTAGTGTAGTTTCAGATTAAAAGACAAACTGATAGCAGTTTCATACGATTGGAACAATTTGAATGGCTTCCAATGGTTTACTAGCAGGACTATAAAACCCATCCCTATAACGGACCATTATAGATTAGTAACATGGTGCAAAATAGGTTCCTATCATTCAGTTACATTCATTTTCTATCTTTAAAGTTTGTATCATTCGCCACTTTCCATACTTCGATATCATTTCTTGGTGCTTGAATTTCGATTGTTTTCAACATAGCTTGGTGATTTTTTCTTTTTCTGCTAATATGAAGTGTAGCAATCGTTGCATACTGATCCTGTGTTACGAATGGCTTGCTGCCTGACTCAAGATTCTAAAGCTCTAAAGATATATTCTTTTGTTTAAGATCTCTTATACGACCCAGCTACTACTCATCAGTTAGTATTATTCGAAAATTACATTACTCAACTGGTCCCCAAAATCACAGCATGGCTTAAACAGGTATTTAATTACATTACGATAAACAAAGTTGATTGTAAAGTGACCACAATTTTTACTCAAGAATGTTCTCGAGTCATTTCCCTCAAAGCAACAATGCAAGCATGTTCGGTATTCCCCCTCTAAATGCAAAATGTTGCTTCAAGATTGGGTTGCATCGGCACCCGAACTAGTGACAGGGTGATAGTTGAGTATGGTAAGTGCTTAACTTGCGAGTCTCATCAGAGCTAATGGACTGATGTCTGATGAAATCTCAGCTGGGATACGGAAGGCTCGACTGGTTTATGATAACTTGCTTCACTTATGGTTTTGGCGAGATATGCGTCTGCTAAGGGTAGTATGAGGTTGCTGTGCAGCAGTTTGCTCCTTTTTACCTTATGGGTGTGAAACATAACCGCCAAGGCTAAAGAATATTCGTAGATTACTAGTATTCGACCATAGGTAGGCGTCTTCGAAGCATTGTTCGTATAGCCTGGCGCCATCGAGTAAGCAATGCTGGTGTTGGGAAAAGGTTACCAGATCAGGATGACAAATCGATTGATGAAGTAGTGAATCTGCATTAGTTGAGGTGGTTGAGATATGTGTTACATATGCCTAGCCACTTGCTACCTGGACGAGTAATGTTGTCTGATGTAGTGTTAGGCTGGAAGGAAGCCAGGGGCGTTCAAACCTAAACGTGGCACAAATCCATGAAGTCATTGACAACTGAACTGAGTCGTATTGGTATGTGACTATCATCTTGCTCCAACATGATTCGTCATTGAACACGACCTGGCACAATGTATTTCCCACCATACAGGTACATGGACTTATTTCTTAATTTAACTGAAGGTTGGATTTAGACCAATCATGAATCGATGTTTAGGTTATTAAGTTTCCAACCGTTTAGGTTCAAATCCCATATATATTTCTGTCGTGGCAGGTAGGATCAATGTCTCGGTCACACCATAAAGTATAACACGTATCAGAGTAAATACACATGAACCTGGTCGGTAAGTTACCTTAAATCAACTGCGTTCACGTTACTCATCCATAATCGTTCTTATGATTCACTATTTGTTTTTGATTTTCTAATTGCTTTAACTGTTATTTCACAGGTTAGTGGTCCTTGTCCTACTAACCCTTCAAAAATTGTCGATGATCTTTTAATGCCATGCTCCCCAGGATTTTTTCAGGCAATAGAAATGAATTGGCAAAGTGTCCCGAGTAATAAACTTAGAGAACCCCCAGTTTCTATGGTTCGTTTATACCTTATTTTCCCATTTTTAATTTGATTGTGAATTTTTTCTGCTGGTGTATATTTAGAATTTATTGATATTTCATCATTTAGTACAAAAAATAATGAGTATCAGTTATACTGGTCTAATAGAAAAAACCCTGAAAAAAGTGAATCTAACAACAATGGAAAGTAAACTTTTCACATTAACTCATGAATTGTGCTAATCTATGTCACTGATGTGTATCAAGTTTCCCCTTTGTCATTGCAACTAGATCCTGATTATGTTAACTTTTGTGGAAATAAAAATTACCATCATAAAACCTGTTTCGTTATTTTATACAGTAAGATGTAAAAGTTCTGTAGATAACCTCTGTTAGTGTTGTTTCAGCACAATTATTGATGCTTATATATATGTTTTCAATGAATTATTTTGTATCTACTAAGGAGTGTGTAACTGGACCTGAGTGACTGACTTTTCATTAGTATCATTAGTAATGAGTTAGCTATCACGATCTACTTGTTCTCACAATTATATAACATAAAGAATTATTGTTATAGGGTTGTCATTTTCTTTTATGGTTTCAGACTAAGTAATTATCGCTTATTGCATAATTTATTACTGATATGTTTATTTATTTGTGAGACATTAATTACGCTAGTAAGTTAATCATCACTTATCGATATTGATGCAGTTTTAATTTAAAAAATAATTATCGGTCTTATTCTTTTGTTTATTTACCTTTAATGTACAGAGTGATATGTTGAGTTCATTGGAACGAAACAAGCCAACTGTAAACGCTGAAGACTTAGCTAAACATCGTAAATTTACAGATGAATTTGGACAAGAAGGTTCTTGACTTTTCTTAAAGAAACGTCCAATTATTCAACTTCTTTCTTTAAATAAATTTTCGAAATTCATGTTTACTACATTTTTGATTTGCTTCCTTTCTTCCAACAGCAGAAAAACCTAATTACTCGACTGATATATATATATATATATATATATATATATATATTTATATAGGATTTAGGTTGATGATTCTTCTTATTTTCTCTGTGTCTATACTTTGAAATAGTACTGCTATTTACTTTTCTTTTTTCGGCGAATTCATTTTCAAAGTTGTACAATCGCAAATATATACTTATTTTTCAAAATGCTAATAATAATTACATAATGGTGATTAAACAGTCTTGCCGAGCATCATAACAGTAGGGTAAAATAAATAAAGGCGTATAAATGATGGCATAGCAATGGGATCCCCCCTCTTGGTCCATTACTAGCAGATTGTTTCATGGCCAGTCTGGAAAAAAACCAAGTTTATCCATTGTGACAATAAATATGATTTAAATCATCTAAAGACGTTTAGTAGCCGTCACACAGCAATAACTTTCACACTAGATTTCGAAAACAGAATACTCACTTTCTTGACGTCCAAATGACCATGAGACAAAACGGAACTTAAGAAGATCTATCTAAAAAAAACCATGGAAGGGTCAGTTATCAGGCTTTCACAACTGCGTTGCCATTAGCCGAAAGCGAAACTTAATTATATCCTCCGCTCTTGGGATACGAGGAATTTGTAGTCCTAAGGTAACGAACTGAACCAAACTAAGGGAATGCTTATCGAAGATTTGTATCCATCGAGGTTTATTGATAAGATCATAAAACCTAAGCATCCTAATGCATTAATATCCTCCGTAGAAAGGAAAACTGTGATGTGAACATCGAGTTCAATGCGATTTAGCTTCAGGCTCTTCAAGAATACTTCAATAAAATCTCGGTTAACACTTGATAAACATATTGTTATCGTAGAATTAAATAATTAATTTTTCAGGTCTTAAACTGCATTCATTCATTTTAGATGTACTTTTCCAACGCATTGTATAAGAGTTTGCTATTTTTACTCTTGGTCATATTCATTGCAAAAATACACAATAGATATCATTTATTATTAGCTAACTGATTGGTTATTTAAAAACATTGACAAGTGTTGAAGTTTTATTCTTAATCTAGTGGTTTTTATTTATTGAATCAATATTATTTTAGTATGGAAATATTCACTGGACTCTCATATTGGTTATTTCAAAAATGGGTACTACTAAAATCACATGGTTTATAGAGTGATGTTGATGATACATAGATGCATTGATCAAATTCTATTTTAAGATTACTAAATGGAATTAAATTTCTGAAAAGAAAAACAACCAACTTGTTTGTGCTTAACACAACTATGTTTTCATCCATTAATTATCAATAAAGCAAACTAGAGTTAAATATTTAAGAAGACGGTTGAGTAGTTAATCTATGTAAATATACTACGTAAGGTGGATTATATTACTAGACTAATTTATTCACATTTGGGTTGATTAATAACAAACATTTTAGTTGGATCTCGACAATAAAAGAAATTTTCTTGACTTTTGATTACTATTCCTATGCTAAGTGTCGAAATGTCTAACTGGTAAGAATTGATGCAATCGCTTTATAAGTATACAGCAATTCATCAGGACAGCCTATTTATCACTGCCCCAAAATGCAGTAGTGTGACAGTGGGGAGAGTCCTCTCTTTCAATGCTCTCATATGGTCGTACGTATACAACCACTGTCAGGAAAGTCTCACTCACTGCCTCCTCGTGGTAGAATGTTGTTTACGAAAATGAGAAAACGGATAGCGAGTGTCCGGTGCGTAAATCGGGTTGATGGAGACAGTAGATCGACCTGGGGGAGTTGGAAAACTTTGATGGGTTGCATAATTGTCTCGTATGAGAATTGGAAAAACATTTTCTTAACAGGTGAGAACACGAAAGTGAAGGGAATTTAGAAATAGATAAATATTCATTTTCGATTAGTCTGTAGACTGCTAAGGAAGGAAGATTTGTTGAACATATACTGTCTGGATGTGAAAGTTTGATTCGTGGTTGTAGATTCTGATAGCTTAAACAACGGCGAGAGACAAACATTTAAACCACAAGACATATCCGCTAGGAAACTAAACTATTTCATTTAAGTTTATTTGGTATTCAGTTTTAATCAAGTAAGGAAGAATAGAGTTCTTGATCATTCTTAACCATATTTCGCTCGACCACACCATTTGTTAGGAGATACGATATCGAATTCGGCTACTTGTGCGCTCCAAGTAATCACTCCCACAAGAGAAAACGAACTAATAAAAACAAAATGATGTGACGAATTCGGATAGCATCAATCAGGTGACTGTAAAATTCATAAGCAGCCTGGCCGTAGTGAAACTTTTAAGTTATGCCTTTCGTAAATTTTACGTTTACATATCACAAGGGACATCAGTTTTAAACTTTAAGTCTATAAGTCGTTATCGAAAAAGTCTCAGTAATCTGCCCTAGTTTCATTTGATGCATGTGGTTGTTGACCGATTGAGGTTGATGTCTGATATGACGGATAAAAAGACAAAATTACATTTCTAAATCGTAACTTTCTAAACATTCCTTACGATTTTAATTGAACATGGTGATTGATGTGCTTAATGTTTGTTTTATTTTCTGTGTGATTGATGATTTTTATGTGATGTTTATTCTAGATACGATATTCTTTGTATTAAATTAACGTGAAATTTGTTCAACATGACATATAGCATGTGATTTGTTATAATTCTGGGCATTTTCATGAATTTTGTCATTAATCAACAAATGGGCGTTTAAATTAATTTATAAAGCAGTGTGTTTTCAAATATGATCGTTGCCGTGCTTCAGGCTAAATAAGTCTTCACTTCCGTCAGCCTTTTGTGTCGTGGTAATTGTAGTGGTTTCTTATTTTCAAGTATAAGTAATGGGCGACACGAATCAAAACAATGTTCCTTCATAATGAGTAGGTTGCATGCATTATTTAAATGTTTTCAGTGAAACTGTCAGAGCGAATCGCTTGAGAAAGATGAATCAGGTTTATTAAAAAGCTTTTTGCATTTAATTGATGCACAGTCGTATAAATGAGCCTATTGTTTGAAGATTATTTGTTTATACCTCCATACAATCTTCTTGTTGATTGAATATTAAATAAAAACAATGAATTGAATTGTTCACACACCAAAATAATCATACGTGTAAGTTTATAAGTGAAAACAACTAATCAAATTTTTCACTTCTTATAACACAATATCTTAGTCATATTTTAATAAAACAAATCATCTTAGTAAACGTAACCGATGAAATTCATTCATTACTATGGTTTTAACAACCCGGCATTTCTTATCATGCTATGAAGGAGTATAGTATAGTTAAGTCTGTCAACAACAACTAATATTTTCACTCCATTTTGAGGAAAGATTGATTGTTTCACTATCTATGAATAACAGAATAGTTTGTGGTCGTTTTGGTTTCACATTATACCAAATCTACTGTAGAAGTTTCAGATCATGGTATTTAAATACATGAGTGCTGTTGTGGAGATTACTTCGATTTGAAGATAGTATTCGTCGTAAATTAAGGATTAATACAGGCGCACTGAAAAGTGATTCCATATTAGCTTTGGACTCTTCATCAGTGTACCCATCTACGACATCACTACAAACATTATGGTTGGGCAACAATTATTATCTTTGGATCAATCAAGTTTGGTCAGTTTGCATTACAGAGTAGAAATCGTCCAATACCATCGACAGACAACTTCATTATCATTTTGGTCGAAATAAAAAGAAAACACTAGTCCGGCTTAAAGTAGTAATTGTTTTAAAATACATGAACATTCGTCAAAATTAAAAATAAGCAATTTGAAAACAATTGTTGATCAAGCATGTAGAATATATTACGTATAAACACTATATTTGCATAGTCTCATTGATTGAAATGTGAATAATTCCATTATTCTGATTGTTAGATTGATGTGAACTTCTCCAGGGAAATAATGTAAACCAAAATTGACCAATTTACTGAGCGAAATGTTGAAATGGTTTCAATTTTGTTGGTTGATATTAAATCAGTATATTTAAAAATCATTATCAGAGTATATAAAGTAATAATCCCATTTTCTAATTTTCATTTTTATCCTATGATTTGTATAGAACAAGCTTTTAGAGACCAACTTTTATTCAGTGAGGCAGATGATAATACCTTAACCAGATGTAATATTCCAAATGATTCAGTGTACCAGTGTTTAGAAACATTTTCCGAACTGATTTAGAATGTTGATATTGCATCTAAAGAATTAAATGAAATAGAAGACTTCATTAAGAATATAATCTTTTCCTGTTCCACCGTGTTTTTGATTCTTTTGGAACTTGGTCCAGTGTATTGTGGTCAGAGAATACTAAGCAATAGGAATTAGCTGGGAATTATTTAAGCAAGCGTTACAACAAAGATTTTATGCTTTAAACATGAATGGTAGCCTCCTGAACCCATACAAGGTGTAAATGAAGCGTCAGTAAACACAAGACGACTTTTAATTCTACAGCTACTCATGACATTCACTATACTAGAAATCAGAATTGGAGAAGACTATTAGGTTATAAGAGATACAGACAGTGTGTGCGAAGAATTTCATAGTATAATATATTACGATATCTGAATCTATCAGATTTGAATAATATCAAAATGCAATCAAGTGGAGTTCAGGTAAAGAAAACTATTACTTTTGTTACTAGAGATGATTGGGTTGAATCCAGGGAGCACGTTTAATTCGATTTGGGACTTGTCAGATGGATACACCTGCATCTCAGCGGCCGTTTCCACTTTTGGGACCCTAACCATAACCGTTAGCTTCAAACGCCATCATATTTACCACTTAACTAATCAGTTATGCTTCAATAAAGTATTCATCTGTCATTTTCGTGCTTTTGCCTGCGTTGTGTGATTTACTTTCTCCAGTCCCAAGTATAAACACATACTACCACTATAACATTTAATAGTAAAACAATGATAAGATACTTTTCAACAGTACATTTGTAAATATTGTCATTTATTTCACAAAGATTTAACTTAGGTTATGTAGTTAGCAAATAGTTGGAAATCAATAAATACTATAATACACATAATAAACTTTTTGTTTTCAACACTTAACATATGTGCTGTTAGTTATCTATATTTTATAGCGTAAAATATTTCTTACTGAAATATCACATTGACGTTGTAATGATTAGTGAGTATTTTTATTGAGAATAATGCTTTTTCTAAGTTGATAAACAGAATAGATATAAAACAATTGATCCATATAATTATTTATCCATGTGAATTCAATGTATGTACTACTTCAATTATATATTTTGATTTGAGACATTTATCGATCTGACTGTATTGACTAAGATGTAACACATGAAAGCATGGAATAAACGCGTTAACTGAAATCATATAACTTTTATCGATTGTTTCCATTTAGCACCTATTACAAATTATACAATTAAGATTAGATTTGACTCAGATCGTTCCTGTCTAGAATGGTATATTATAGACTGTGAAGACTTCCGAATGTAAGCTGTATGAATAGCGACATTTGTCTACATTTCTACATTTTATGTGACGATTTGATTAAAAACACAAACACGATTATATCTGTTTGTCATTTTATGAGCAATAAAATAAAATGCGTAGTTTCACGAAATGTGAGTAATCGTTTGTGATTTATTATTAAATGTCATAACATTATGAAAATAATGGATTGTATCACCACTGAATGCCAAATGATTAAGGTGGTTGCTTATTTAAGTAAGTCTAATAAACTTTTTTATGATGGATACCTGTTTAATTTGATGACTGGATTAATTCTATTTTAAACCAATTTCAAAAACACAGCTGCTGAAATGTTATGATAAAGCCTGTTGAGATGTTTTCTGCCGGTGATATTTCTTTTTTCAACTCTTCCTTATCCTTTTTCTGGATAAATCATTTAAATCACTTAAAATTACGAATATGTTCTGCCGGATACTTATACAGCTACTTAAAAGTATGGTGGCTTAACGTCATTGGTTTAACAATTGTCTAGGATGGTAATTGTATATTGTTGTGATGTCCCTAACAATGAACAAGCAGATTGACAGTGCTCTGTAACCGCCATTAGTTCTCCAGCTGAACTACAAGTAACATGTGTATCTAGTGATAACAGAAGGAAACAAGGTAATGCATTGTTGAATTTTATTTTGTTACTGGCTTTTGAAATGGTATTTCTATGATTAATCAAGATATATAGAAATTTGTAGGCGTATTAAACGAATACAAAGGTTTTGCACCTTAAATGTTGTCGCCTAAAATTAGTATCAATTTTATATTTTATTACTGTATATTCATGGATTCTTCATCCCGTGTGACGAACCGAACTATATCAGTTCATTGCAATTTTGTTTATCTTGAATCGAATTTGCGTTGGTTCAAATTAATCACACAGAGAGGCGCTTTTTGAGAAACTGAGTACACATAGTTCTCTCTATTATTTTGAGATGTTTATTTTTCGCACTTGTAAAAAGTATGCAGTCCGCTAGTCTGAACTTTCCAAAAGTGCTCATTCATTTATGCAGTTAACTATGGAACACAAAAACACTGATGTGATCTACTCTTTTGATATTGGGATACAACAGAGGGCAGATGGGAAAGTGCCCCAAATATGGCAGGGAGTGGGGAGAGTCTTTTTTCTCTTTCAATGCTCTCATATGGTCATATGTAAATAGCCACTATCAGGAAAGTCTCACTCACTGCCTCCTCATGGTGGGATTTGGTTTACGAAAATGAGAAAACGGATAATGAGTGTCCGATGAGTAGATCGGGCTGATGGAGACAGTAGATCGACCTGGGGGAGTTGGAAAACTCTGATTCCGAATCAGTTGTGCACATGGGCTCCAAGATCTTAATGGAGCGAATCGCATATAAACCTATTGTTGATCATTGGGTATCATCGGACTTCATCTCCTTAGGTTAATCGTCTAACTTATGGATTAGGTTTTAGGGTGGGGGCAAATTATAAAACCACCGTTTTCAGTTTGGCTGTCCGAATTAGTGTGGGGGGCATAAATGTTTTGATTCTCCTTTGTACCAGTGCTTGTTTGCCGAAATAAATAAATGAATAAATAAGACTGGTCAGTCCAACATTCGGTTTACCGGAAAAGTACATGTAATATTCTTTACCTGGATTTCCATAGGTTTTGCTCAATCAGTTCCAAGAATGCGTCTATTAAAACACTAAATTTCGATTTTATAGGTGGTGATATCAAAAGCAAAGTTCGCAGGATGCTTAACACTGCACTTACCAGAACCTAACTCGCATCCACAGTGCTAATAATGTGTAAAAAAATGTATTCAACCACCCTTTCAAAAGTCGACAAGAAACCCTTCATGTTACTGCAAACTGCATCTATCAATTTAACTGTACCTCACAAAGCAGCTGCATTGGCCAAACAGAAAGAAAAATATTCCTTAGATTTTTTGAAGGTATTTCATTAAGCCTTCTAACAAGAGAAAGATATACTTGAAACAATGAAGTTACATAACATACCGTGGATACTATACATCAGGTCGATACGTTGTAATCTTTTAAGGTGATTAATAAATAGCAAAACTCCCTTGAAGTTTGCCGAAGCTGTTGTTATCGGGTGCCTGAAAGCTGATTTGTATATAATACATGTGAGCAGCTGATAAGAACCAAACAAAATGCAATGAATTCATATTAATCTGTTTAACTAATTGGTTTTACTTTCCTCAATAATCACACAGTGATTAAGAAACTCTGTTGTATTGTTGTTATTACTTCTGAAATGTTAATGATGGATGTATTCAATATAAGAATGATTTAGAGACTCGTGATATCAAAACGTTTTATGTCTAGATTTCGTGTTTTTGACCTGTTAACATCAATATCACCATCACTAGCCAGACTCTTTCCATCTTCAACTATACTATGGTATTTTATGGTCACAGGAAGCTCACATTACTGAAGGATATCATCACTTCGATGGTATTTATTATTTTTCATTTGTTTGGATGTTTTATTCTCTATCGTATGATTCAGTTAATTATTATCTGTAAAAAGAATACAAGAGTTATTTTTCATCTCTTTCATTCGGATTCCTGGCTTTTTAGAACAAAAGGTTTCGAATAACGTGTGGTATTTAAAGTGGTCTCTATGGATCCGTTGGCCAGATACCATCAGCAACAACCTACTGTGGGAGAGAACAAACCAGATGTCAGTGGAGGAGGAGATCAGGAGGAAGCGCTGGAAGTGAACAGGACACACAGGGAGGAAAGCTCCTAACTGCGTCACAAAACAAGTCCTCCCTCGGAACCCTCAAGGTCAAAGGAAAAGAGGAAGACCAAAAACGCTTTACGTCGAGAAATGGGTGCAGACCTGAGGAGAATGAACAAAATTTGGACAGAACTGGTGAGGGAAATCAAGAACAAAGTAGGTTGGAGAATATTGGTTGGCAGCCTATTCTCCGTTGGGGGTAACAGGCGTAAGTAAATAAGTAAGTATGGTTCAGTAGGCATAATAAAATTTAGTATACCAATATTTTTAGACATATCTTTCAAACTTATTCCCTTAGGCCAAATCATATTTTATTTTGTGTGGAACTTTTTAAACTTGATTAGATTGGAACACTGAATTCTGCCAAATTTGCAGATACATTTTACTAAAAAGTGTCATATATTAAGAAAATCAAGCTTATTGTATTCTTAAAAATACCTTCAACTACCTAACATAAAAATAATGCCTAATGACGAACTGTGTAAATATATATTTCAATTTTAATTGTCTTCTAATGACTTAATAAGTTGCTGACTTTGTGCAGTAATTACAACTTCAATCTTTATTTCCCAAACTATCTGTATATCATTCAACTGTTTTCTGTCAAACCACTATTTGGATTTTATGTTGACAAAGTTTCTTCCGGCAAAATTTACTTTTAAAAGTCAATAGATAATATTTTCAAGGTAAATAATTTCTTTCTTTACAAAAAATTTCACAAGTAAATATCACTTACCGTATTATTTGTAGTAATGACATACATTTTTACATTAATTTGTAATTGTGGTTTGGTGACTATTCCAGCTTTCTAAACTATTGAAATTAAGTAATCAAACAAGCAAGAACGTTCTGACTAACTAAACAGAAGCTTTTTTTAAAACATTATTTATACTTATGACAAAACACCTTATTGATTTCCGTAGCATACAAAAGAACAAATCACAGTTGATTTAAAAACATAATGAGATTAGTATTGGTTGTTTATTTTATCAACTGGAATATATGCTGATTTATTTATTACTCTATTAATATTGACTTGATATGAAGTTTCAACTTCTGTCGTTCCATTTTGAACTGACTCTACCATCATGCTGTTTCTTTACGATAATATTCTATGTAGATTGTTATGACAGCGTGACGAAAAAAATCAGCTACTGGTGTCGACCACATTAACAAGTTTCTACTAAGATTTGTGGTTTGGAGTGAAGTATAATAACTGCTTGATGTTATTTAGGTTTCGACATGTGATCGATGACATTTTGTCATTCAGATTTATTAAGTCATCAACTCTGCCAAAACACACTAGAAAGCTGATCGAATACAAAATAAAATTTAACATATCAAATTATATCAGGTAAAGTCAGAAAAGTGTTTCAGATTTTCTCATTAGTATTCATAGAAACCTGTTATTCAAAAGCATTTAGAAACTTCAGCATTTTTATAACACGTGTCATATAATGCTGAACCATTGGTTAAAAGCTTTAATCTTGTAACTAGTTGATTCACTATGTCTAAAATACTCATACACTTTAAACACTTAATAAAACCAAGTAATTGTACTGAATAACTTATTATTCGATTGAAATAATTAGAAGCCTACTCGCTGTTGTCTGGAAACAAATTAGTTCCTTTCAGTGTAAGCTGTCTGCTAGGACTGTTCTCCATTTGCTATCAGTTTATTTAACCAACCTGAGTGTTTCTTGATTGAAGGTTGGTAGCTTTAATGAATAATAAGGTTTCATTAATTATTGATGTCATGCTGTTATTTTTATTTTCTGACATTGAATATAGAAAAGTAATATATTGTGATTAAATACATAAATTAATTGCCTTCATTTAATCCATTACTGTTTAATTTATAATCGAATTGATTACCTCTTTATTGTCATTCGTTTTGGTGGTATTTGTATTTGTCATTTGCATGGAGCAGGTTTCTTCAAAAGCAAATCCTCAGGAATTCTACAGTGGTTTTCGATCGAGCTTAAGCTTAAGATTCATTTAATATCAATAGTATGTGACTTATGACATCAAAAATTTATTTTTAGTAAATTCTTGTGATGATTAGATTGAGGTTGTGAAACTTTGTTTATAATATTATACTACTTACAAGTCAGTTAGTACTTAAAACAATACAAATTATATTTCTTTATTTCACTATAATTTCTTCGGCTGTAAAAGATAAGCTTACTTGAGGAAATGAAATTAGTCGACCAGGAACTTAGTTACCGCTCAGTATATGTCATAGTTCTTGTTTACATAATTCATTGGTTTATTATTTAAGTGTTGGATGTGAGTTATTTTAACATTTAGAGAATAGAATACAATGTGTTGTTTTATTATCTCGACGTTACAATACTTTTCGTCCCAGTCTATAACATAAGATTAGAAACATCATCCATAAGCACTTTCTCATAGCTCTGTCTGTATTTTGACCGCTTCATGAATAGACATGAAATTTAGCTGTAATAAAACTTCCTTATGTATTTTCGCTTCTCTTACTACGAAGACCAGTTGAAAAGACTATATACAAATCAAATTTTATTGTTTACACAATCAATATTTTAAGTTGAAATGAAAGTAATATAATGTAATGTGGTTAGTTGTAGGTAGGATGAACCACAATAGTGATAGTCGATTTTTAGTATTTCCGTGAAAATAAAGAGAATTAAGCAATGTTTGGGAAAAACTGTGAATCTAGTTTAGTATAAAATTGATTTTTGCATAATTTTAATGAATAATCCACTCTACAACAGTCAATTGAATTTCATTGATGTGTGAAAACTGTAAAAATGGCTTACCTGATGCTTATGGATTAATATCTGTAAATTGATTTACAAAAGATTGGAACGGAAGAAAGAAGAAATGAAGGTAGTGAAGAGTAAAATGTGGTTCAATTTAATTCTTCCGAAAAATTAGCGCACTTTTTCGTTTCATTAACTAGTT